>OW203736.1:738590-1096090 GCA_934045075.1 Yponomeuta sedellus | reverse complement strand
TAATCATGTGGGCACAGTGATATCGTTCCGATGTAAAAAACCTAACTGCAAAGTAGGTAGTCGGGGCTGTAAGTGATGCAATTTGCTTAAGCCAAATGTCGCTGCCTGTACGTAATACAGAGAATAGTGTAAAGAGGTTCGAAATTTCACTGATGCCGTGAGTCGCCTATTGGCTCAATTGGTAGAGCGCTGGCACGGATAGCCAGAGGTTGCGGGTTCGACTCCCGGCATGGGTGAAATTTTTAGCCTCTAAATAGGTTTTTAAACAAGAATTATAATTCTACGTATAAGCACTTTAAAAAAAACCTCTTTCTACGGTTACTTCTTTCTACAGTTTCGTAGAAAGAAGAATATTTTTTCAATATGCTTGGTGCGTTTGTCGATGAACAGAAAATGACAAGCCTGTGTCCCTGCGTATTTTTTTAATTTTTTTATGTAGCCTCGATTGTGTCCCACTGCTGGGCAAAGGCCTCCCCTTTTGTCTTCCATTCCTCCCTGTTCATGGCCACTTCCTGCCAGTCCGGCAGAAAGGTTGTAAGGTCGTCCATCCCGTCCCTTTATGTCCCTGCGTATATAAACAGAATTTATACAGTAGGTTGGCCTTCAGGAGGGCCCGTGTCTCTTCAATGTCATTGAGCACAAACAAAGTTTTACAGTATCTCAAAAATAAAAATGTGCTTGTGAAACATTATTTTGTTTGCTTCTATAATCGGGCGAAAAAAGTTGAACACATGTAAGTCGAATGAACGCGATGGGTCGAGGGCAAAGGCGGTAGGAGGGCAATGGACGAGGTTGGCAGGGGACCGGGCATGTAAGGGTGACGGTGAAGAGGCCTTTGCCCAGCAATGGGCGTCGTTCATGGGCTATAAACTGATATCTATCTCGATGAATAAGGTGAATAATATTATCTAGCTTTGGAATTAGTAATTAGAAGAATCATGTCTCATGTGTTTGTGAAGTACTTCCAGAATAGCCAATACATAGTTCCTCCTCGTTTATAGTGTTCATATCACCATATAGACGGATGTCCCGAAGAGATTTCTAATGGAGAAAACTCGCCACCTATCTTTTTTATTTCGTGAATTTTGTGTTTTCTGAATGATTTTTATGTGTGCAATGAAGTACACAGACTGCCCCTCAGGTACTTAATACTTGTTAATTTTAGGGCCATCAAAGCACTACATTACCTATTCTTCCAGGTAGCAACTGACGTATTAGGTTTAAGATGACTTGAGAAAAGATGGCCATAGTGAAGCTTTCTTCCCGCTGCCTTTTTCTCCACTGCACTACGACCCGAAGGCAGCGTTTCTGCTCACATTTTAATTTGACATTAGGCAAACAAGATTCTTTGCGTTGAAATAAATTCCTTATCTACCCCACACTCCAGGCCCTCGACAGGCTGGCCGTGCTGGAAGTGGCAACAGCGGACGCGCGCGCGGAGACGGAAGCTCACGCGGCGCGTGCCGACGCGCTGGCGCGAGATCTGCGCGCGCTCACCAAGTCCTACCTGAAGATGAGGAGCGAGCTGGCGGACTTTCAGACGCGGATCAGCTTCGACCGGCCCGAGCTGGGCAGCGATGATGGTGAGTCGACTTTTGGGCAAGGGCGAGATACGGCGATGATGGTGAGTCAACTTTTGGGCAAGGGCGAGATACGTAATGTCTAAAATATATTGGCCGGGAATCATAGTTTGGAGCTGATGCCAAGTTACAAGACCAGTACATACGTTTTGGGCACCGAATACAAAATAATCTTCTTCTTCTTTGTCTTTGCCTCTTCCCATTATCTGGGACCAAAAACTACACCGACTACAAAATAATATTTCTACAACACCTACATAGAATTTAAATGTCATAATCCTTTCAATGATTTCTCTGTTTTTAGGGCTGTATTGTTTTGAAGTACATTTCTATTTAAATATATATATATATATATATATATGCCAAATGCACGAATCACTATAAAAAAACACCCAAATCGCTTTAGGTGTGCCTTTGATATTTAAAGAGTTCCCTAGATTCCTCCAGGATCCCATCAGAGTCTGGCCGGGTGACTATGGGACCATCTCTGAAGTCTATCCTTTCAAACAAAAAATAATAATTTTGGAAATCAGTCCGCGCGTCTTCGAGTAGGTAATCGCGGTTCAAAATCTGGCCATCAGAAGGGAACACACATAAAAAATAAAATAAGATCCCGCTTCCCGACGAATAGTAAACGACCTTCTTTTTTTGAAGAGGGTTAAAAACTGTCACAGATGGTACCTACATTACTGAAAAATTGCTAAAAGCAAGCAGCTAATGTTAGTTTCAAAGTTTGTTTTGTCTTTTTTAGGTCGTCTAGTATGGCGGATAGACAACTTCGCGGCCCGAATGAAAGACGCGAAAGAAAACGACACCATACTCTCTAGCCCGATATTCCGGACGGGGAAATACGGGTATACCCTGAAGGTAAGACGTTTTGAATGAATAAAATAACGAATATATTGGCAACGATCACCGTCAATGCAGGGTTTGTAGCAGATTGCAGATGGAGGTGGTAAGAAGATGGACTCAGCTATATATAATAGACCATATTGCAGATGGTGGTGGTAAGCAGATGGTCACAGGATAGTCTGCTATTATTTATTTATTTGTTTAGTTACATTAATTTGTAACTTACAGCTAATGCCAAATCACTACAAACTTAGTTATTTACCTAATCACTTAAATACTAAAAACCGAAAACAGAATTTTCGTACTACCTCGATCTGCAGAATAGGCAGTAATTTATCACAAATTCTTTTATTAATTATTGATATGTAAGTAAATCTGATAAGCTGCCCCGCCTTGCGCGCTCGTGGTGCTAGCCTAACTAGACCTAACTTTCTAATTAGAAATATATCTCCTTTACTGCTTAAATTCAGTGTTTTATTTCAACAAATCTACTTCCAAAACTTTTTTTAAGTAAGGCTGTAATTTATCATTCTTTATTAGCCTGTTCGTGTGCGTAAATTTATAAATTCCCCGGTGCCAACAGGCGGAGCTGAACCTGAACGGTATCGGGAAATGGAAGGGGCGTCACTTAACGAGCACCGTGCGGCTGGTGAGCGGACCTTACGACGCGCTGCTGCGGTGGCCTTGCGCGCTCAGCATCAGCATAGTGCTGCGAGATCAGCCTAACGATCGCCACCAGGTAGACCATCTCGATTAAGTATTTTTCGTGCGCTCGTGGCCTCGTGATTGGAATCAATCACTTGGTTATATATATATATTGGCCTTTTTGCATCTACTTAATGAGATGATTTATACAGCGTCCAGTGGTATCTTCACTCACACTAGATGGGTGAAGGGACCACTCCGACGCTGTAGTGCCTGGGTCATGGTTTTATAGATGGTGTAGGCTTGCCCAGCACCTATACCATCCTGACAGCTTAGTCGGCCTAGCCCACAGGAAAGACTAGTCAATACGTGCGGAGCCAACCAAGCCGCGGGTTTCCTCACGATGTTTTCCTTCACCGTTAGCGTGTGGTGTTGCGACTGCAAATTCGCAAATGTACGTAACTTTGAAATTAAACAAAGTCATTGGTACATGCCCGCACTCGGGATCGAACCTGGGGATCTCGCTTGCCAGTCTATGGTTCTACCCACTGAGCTACCACCGCTGTTATATATATATATATATATATATATATATATATATATATATATATATATATATATATATATATATATATATATATATATATATATATAGGTTAGGTTTACTTCCATTTTTATCATTAATTATTATTATTATAAATATTTAAGCTATCATAATGTTTGTATAATATATAAGTTATGTAAATATCATTAAAAGTATTTACGTACCAAAATATATATATATATATATATTAATGCACTAACCCGTGCTAAGGACGATTTTAAAAACCTATTCAGAGGCTAAAAATTCCACACATGCCGGGTCTCGAACCCGCGACCTCTGGCTAAACGTGCCAGCGCTCTCCCAACTGAGCCAATAGGCGACTTCCCGGCATCAGTAAAATTTCAAACCTTTTTTTTTGGCTGAGATAATTTGCATCACTTGCAGCCCCGAGTACCTTACCTCGTAGTTAGGTTTTACATCGGAATGATATTGATGTAGGTACCCACATGATTATATTCTTATTCTTGCAAAGTAAGGTACTCGGTACAGCAAGTGATGCAAATTACTTCAGCCAGATGTTGCTGCCTGTACGTAATACAGAGAGTATTGTAAATAGGTTCGAAATTTCACTGGTGCCGGGAAGACACCCATTGGCTCAGTTAGGAGGCTGGTATGGTTAGCCAGAGGTCGCGGGTACGAGTCCCGGCATGGGTGGAATTTTTAGCCTCTAAATAGGTTTTTAAAATCAATCACTTGGGTTAAGCAACAGGCGCGGTCAGGTGCTGGAAGGTGATTATCCTGTGATTACCGCTAGTGCCATTTTTTCCGAGCGCTTCCGTGCTTCGCAAGGCACGTTAAGCCGTCGGTGCCGGCTGTCAGGTAATGGCAGTCGTTAAGGCATGTCAGAGGCCTTATGGGCGGCTTGATAACTTCTGACTGTAAGACCCGACACTACCTTACAGTCCTCCACCAACCCGGACTGGGCCCCGTGGTGGAGTACGGTCTAACCTTGCTGCGATTAAGGCCGGACCCGTGCCCTAGCAGTGGGAACATACAAAGGGATGATATCATCATCACCATCAGGTATTTTTTATCAGCGATCGGCCATCAACCAAAAGCAGATATTCTTCGTTCAAATTGCAAAATGCGTCATGTTAACAGAAAAATATTTACGCTTTTTCACCAAATTTGTACGAAAAAATATAAAATACACAGAAAATATCAAGACAACATAATCCTTACCTACTCAGGCTGTCATTATAGTGTATTAAACTTACATGTAGAATGACGTATTCCTTCAATTTAGCAAAGCGAAATTGGTGTTTTTTGACATACCTAGAACATAAATAGGTTTTTAAATACCTAGAACAATTTTAAAAACTTATTTAGAGGCCAAATAGCCAGGGCACGGATAGCCAGAGTTCGCGGGTTCGAGCATCCCCGCATGGGTGGAATTTTTAGCCTCTAAATAGGTTCTTTAAATTGTCCTTAGCACGGGTTAGTGCATTAAAAAGAGCATAATACCTAGAACAGTTTGCAATATGAACGACGATGTTGTAGAGTCTCAGGGGATTCGTATGCATATTCATTGAAGAGTGCTTTACCGTAGCGAAGCTAGTGACGGAAACGTTCGTTTGCTGTGATAGGTAAGTTGATCCGATCCCACTCTTCTCCCAGGCAATGGACATAATGAAGAGTCTGGAACTCCGCCGCAAGTCCTCGTCGAAAAGGCACGACTACGACGACGGCGGCGGCGAGGCTAGCACGAGGCGTTCCAACGAGGCATTGGACAAGAATGTATTGCAGCTGAAGCGGCAGTACATATTCATACCGCACACCAGTCTGGATAAGTTTGACTACGTAAAGAATGACGTCATGTTTCTCGAGTTTGTTGTTGAACAATAGTGTTGGCGTGGTACTGGAAAGGTCCGCTGCTAGCCACCCCCTCCCTCCGCCTCTCTCTGCGGATACCCAAGAGCGGGGTTCAAGGCATCGAGATAGCACCGAATTTTGCCTTCACCTTTTGTTTCTATATTTTCATTATCACATTCAAACTACGTACAGTCCACAATCAAAGACTGATTATCGAAAGCATCGCTTTAAGTAAAGAGTTAATTTTAAATTTTGACGGTTTTCTCTTACACTTGGGCGGGATTTTATAGCTAAAACCCCTGGTTGAAGTCTTCCGCAAAAAACTACATGTGGATCGCGGTTCCAAGTTGATAAACTATCATTGTTTAACTTCAAAGTATTCGCTGAAAACCAGCGTTGAGCACATGTGCAACATACTATGCTGAATTTGTCGACTTTAATTTACTATGGTATCGGCTACACCACCTATTTTTTTTTCTAAATATTTTTTATAATTATATATATAATAATCAATAAATAATAGATAAATGGCATATAACAAGATTTTCTTTTTATTTCAATTCAAATAGATAATTTAGACTTTATTTCATTCAGCTTTGGTTGTCATCAATAAATCAGTCTGTACACGTCCACTGCTGGACATAGGCCACTCGAAGGACCCCACTTCCCTCTGTCCTCAGCCATCCTCATCCAGCGCTGCCAGCAATACGCCTCAGATCGTCAGGATCGATCGATCGTCGGTCCATCTTTGGTTTGGGTTTACATTATTTGTTTTATGTAAACCCTATTATAATAATAAATGTAAACCCAATTATAATAATTTGTAGAGGCGAAAATGCGCGACGCGTTACACGAGGCATCCTCAGGCTCACAGGTTGCAAGCCTGAGAATGCCTCGTGTAGTGGTGGGGTGTTCGTGTCTTGCTTCTGCTTGAAAAAGTGGGAGGGAGGGCGGTGCATTAACTAACCGCATGGTGCTTATGGGATTTTTGACGGAATTTAGCAAAGTAATTTTCACATTTCAATGCTTTTATGGATTATTATGGATACCATACTATATTATCAAAGTTAAAAAATAATAATAATGAGGATTGATAGTTCCTAAACTAAGGAACAGAATTAATGACCTAGGACGAGCAAAAAACTTGACAGATATTCAAGTTCCGTGTATTTTATAACAGTTTCTATCAACGTTTTCAAGTGGACCAATGGTAATTGAATTCCTACTTAATATTGTGTAATTATGTGAAAGTTTGTGAAGATGCTTGTTACTCGATCACGCAATAACGGCTGAACGGACTTACATGAAACTTCGCATACAAATAGACGAAGATCTAAACTGAGACATAGGATACTTGATATCCCGGTAATGCGTTCAACTGGAACAATATTTCATTATTAACCTTACCCTTTTAGCAAGTCAAATTCTAAGATATTTATTTATTGCATTGCCATGGTAACAAGAATCGTATATCGGTTTCTGTGGAATGAAGTGATATTTGTTCCAAATTCAAATCTCATCGCTGCCCGTTAGTACGGGATGCCCGCCGTGCAGCCAACACGTACCAGCCAGTAATTCGTACAATTTGCGTTCCATTTCTATGAATAAGTTCCAAATTCAAATCTCATTGCCGCCCTCTAAAAGTTCCTATCGGAATAGAGCTACTTTACTCCTATTAGTCCTATTACAGAGGAACAGAGCAACACTTTGCGAATAAAAGGGACGACAATATAATTAACAAAACAGTACTCCCGTTCATGCAACAACATTATTTTCACGCTACGCCCCTGTAAATACTTTCTAAGTTATCGAAATAAAACTACAGGCATTATTCCTGACAAATGTATAAATATAATTTATTCGCTAACAATTACTTTTTATATTGCATTGACAGAACAACACACGTTACATCTACTTTGAGTTCGCCATTGTACAGTAGCCATAGTTTTTCGAATATTGAATATCCGACTGTAATTCGTTCGAAATAAGTTTCATTTTCCGTTACAACAATGGCTTTTATACTTGGGCGAACGTGAATTAAATAATACGTATAATAATATGGCACTTTTTATATCAAATATATCCGCCACCTTAGCTAAATACAAGATCTACATTCAGAACAGATTTTACCTCAACATGATATAACATAAAACAATACAATGTCCCAGAAACTGCAGCGTCTGAGTGGTCCCTTCACCCATCTAGTTTGAGTGATGGTGCCACTTGACGCTGTATAAATCATCTCATTACGTAGATCGATATCAGCCCTTGTATGTCCCCACTGCTGGGGCACGAGTCTCTTCCAGCATCGCAGGAAGGTTAGGCCGTACTCCACCACGGGAGCCAAGTCCGGGTTGGTGGAGGATTGTAAGAATCACCTCGATACGTGGATGCAAACGCCAAAATGTGTAAATAACATGATGTTAAGATGTTATAGTTGAATCGGCCATCTTATTAAAAGACGTGGATTTAAAAACCTATTTAGAGGCTAAAAATTTCACCCATGCCGGGATTCGAACCCGCAACCTCTGGCTATCCGTGCCAGCGCTCTACCAATTGAGCCAATGGGCGACTCACCGGCATCAGTGAAATTTCGAACCTCTTTACACTATTCTCTGTATTACGTACAGGCAGCGACATCTGACTTAAGCAAATTGCATCACTTACAGCCCCGACTACCTACTTTACAGTTAGGTTTTACATCGGAACGTCGTGGAACAAAAGTTGCAATTATTTAGATGACAAAGTTGTCTGGAATTAAAGCCAGTACAATGTATGTCTTCTATGTTTTATAACAATCATGTAAGCTCTGTTAATTATGGACATTGAAAAGTTTGCAGCTTTTTTTTCTTCTTCAAAATGATCTAGATTCTGAAATGGGACACCTAGTTTTAATTTGTAACATTCAATAAGACGCAGTTTCTTTGTAATTTTGAAAAAAATATTTTGATTTAAACTACAGACTAACAGACATTCGTAGAGTTTCGAGCAAGAACTAAAGTTATAAATTTTTGACATGGACATTTTGCAATATTTACGACCGCTTTGGCATGCTGTCTCGCTCGCACAAACTAACATTGAGAAATAAAGAAACGCAAAAATAATGTTTTATGAATGTGAACAAATAATAAATATAATAATAATAACAATGCAACCTACACACGTCCCCGCTGCAGGCTTTCTCTCAGAGAGAGTCCGGGCTTAATCAGCACGCGTGCCCAGCAGGAATTGGTAATTTCAAGCGTTGATGTATTTGAACACCTCAGAAACTCGGGCTTCCTCACGATGTTTTCCTGCGCAGTTAGCGAGTGGTATTGTTACTATGGTTGATGAGGATTCCTCTTCCTCAAAATAAGGAATTTCCTCATATTTTTGAGGTTCCTCGTTCTCCTCCTCAAAATTGATTTAAAAAAAAATCCTCTTCCACTTCCTCATAATTTAAGAGGAATTTAATAGGAAGAAAAGTTAAAAGCTTTCTTGAAACGAAATGTGTGAGGGAGAGAGAGACATAGAGAGGGAGAGAGAGAAGTCTCCTGCATCCTCATCCTCTCAGTCTGCCAGATTTCTGATCCTCATCATATTCCTCAAAATCGATTTTTAAAAAATTCTCTTTTTCATAACAAGTCACTCAACAACCCTAATTCTTACATTACTTTTAATGCACTAACCCGGGAGGACAATTTATTGCCTCTAAATAGGTTTTTAAAAACCCTAATTGTTAATACAAATTCACAAATATATGTAACTTATAAAACAAAGTAGTTGGTCCATGCCGGGACTCAAAACCACGAATGCCGATTGAAAAGCCGACGTTCTGCCGCCCCGCTGCCACCGCTCATCATATAGTAAAATTACAGTAACTTTAAATACAGTCTTGTTAGCTTTTAGAATCCGGCATATGCTGGATGCGGCAAGATTAAAACAGGGGGGCTATGGCGCTCGTTAGGGGAGGGCTATGTCCAGCAGTGGACTTCATAATATATCCCGAAATAGAAGAAGCTTTTAGAATATACCTCGGGCTCTAGAGTAGGCTTCGGCTTTCGCCGAGAGCACACGAGTGTAATACTACTTCCTGAAAACTTTCCTCGGGCTCTAGAGTAGGCTTCGGCTTTCGCCGAGAGCACACGAGTGTAATACTACTTCCTGCTCTGTATAATAAAACTTTACTTTACTATTTTGAAAAGTTATGTAAAGTTAATTAGTTTCGATATTTCTATTACACGAATTATATCCGATTCTATCCGATAGTAGCCGAGGTATATTCTAAAAGCTAACAGACTGTAAATTTCTGTTGTAAGTCTCTTCGTTTTTGATAAAGAAAAGCTGTCACAAAAATTTATAGTTTTCTCAATCCACAACTAGGTAAGACAAAGACCGTAATTGTATAATGTAGCAAAGCCACATTGATCTGTGGGTTTGCTGCATTATAAAATTAAAATATACACTAACAAAACAAATAACCTCACGCCTATATCCCAAAGGGGTAGGCAGAGACCAGGGACTGCCACTTGCCACGATCGAAATACACATTTTTTACACAAAAAGCTTTGGCCTTTGCGTCTTCGTTATGAGTTAATTTATACAGCGCCCAGTGTCACCTTCACTCACACTATGTAGACAGATGAACGGACCACTCGAACGCTGCAGTGCCTGGGACATGGTTTTTTAGATGCAGTTAACATATCGACGCCTTACTGCTAAAACCGACTATCTGCATGAAATGTTGTTTCGAGAAAACTCGAGTTTAAGGTTCGGATGTCGTTAACTATACTAAAACTTGTTATTGTGTGCATAACAACATTTCATGCAGATAGTCGGTTTTAGCAGTAAGGCGTCGATATATTGATTCTTTTGGCCTTTTTGCATCTACTTAATGAGATGAGTTATACAGCGTCCAGTGGTATCTTCACTCACACTGGATGGGTGAAGGGACCACTCCGACGCTGTAGTTATACAGCGTCCAGTGGTATCTTCACTCACACTGGATGGGTGAAGGGACCACTCCGACGCTGTAGTTATACAGCGTCCAGTGGTATCTTCACTCACACTGGATGGGTGAAGGGACCACTCCGACGCTGTAGTTATACAGCGTCCAGTGGTATCTTCACTCACACTGGATGGGTGAAGGGACCACTCCGACGCTGTAGTTATACAGCGTCCAGTGGTATCTTCACTCACACTGGATGGGTGAAGGGACCACTCCGACGCTGTAGTGCCTGGGACATTGTTTTATAGATGGTGTAGGCTTGCCCAGCACCTATACCATCCTGACAGCTTAGTAGGCCTAGCCCACAGGAAAGACTAGTCAATACGTGCGGAGCCAACCAAGCCGCGGGTTTCCTCACGATGTTTTCCTTCACAGTTAGCGTGTGATATTGCGACTACAAATTCGCAAATGTGCGTAACTTTGAAATTAAACAAAGTCATTGGTACATGCCCGCACTCGGGATCGAAC
The DNA here is from genome assembly GCA_934045075.1 of Yponomeuta sedellus. Classification (NCBI taxonomy): domain Eukaryota; kingdom Metazoa; phylum Arthropoda; class Insecta; order Lepidoptera; family Yponomeutidae; genus Yponomeuta; species Yponomeuta sedellus. The sequence continues at coordinate 1,085,142 of OW203736.1, read as the reverse complement.
CTGGGGCTCTCGCTTGCCAGTCCATGGTTCTACCCACTGAGCTACCACCGCTTGCTGCTGCTTGCACTGATTCTTTTACAATCATTAAAAATAGTAGAATGTGCAAATGAGACAGCATGCTAGACGTAACACCAACCTTAAATGTATATTTGGGTATAGAACTGTTAGTATAGGAAAGGAGATAGATAACCATTAAGTTATACATTTAACGGGTCTAATAATGATTAATTCATTGGTAAACTATTATTATTAACAACTTCCCTGTCCAAGACATTATTCAATTCCAATTCCCCACTTCCACAGTTAGATGGTTGTATGCCCGAAGATGTACTTAATGAAAATGAGTCAAATGTGACTCATAAACTTGTTCCAATACACTCCTCCGAGTCATATACGACTCTTGGACAGGAAAGTTGTTAAATAACTATTTGTCTCTTTCGCACACAATATGGACGTCTTTATATGGTCTAAAAGCGGGAGAAACAAATAGTTTTTCAGGGCCTTTCTTTAACTGTACAGTGTTACGCAGAAACGTTCCAATCCACAATAATTAACTTTCGGGAAAAACTTTTTTTTAAATCATTGTTTTTGTTGAGAAGTTTTATTTGCATTAAAATGTGCTGTGCTAAATTCCGCCAGTAATCTCACAAGCACCATGCGGTTAGTTAATGCAAATCAAGACTTGTGAGCCTGAGGATGCCTCGTGTTAGAGGCGAAACGCTTGGCGTATTTTCTCACACAAGTAATGGTGTCGGTGGTGGTGTGTTCGTGTCTTGCTTCTGCTTGAAAAAGTGGGAGGGAGGGCGGTGCATTAACTAACCGCATGGTGCTTGTGGGATTTTTGGCGGCATCTAGCAAAGTTATTTTCACATTTTAATGCTATTGTGGATTTCCGCAAAGTAGCGCCTGATTCCATACAGTTTTATTATATTTGTAATCACTCAACATTCAATACGTCTGAACAAACACATTATAAAAATATACAACGGACTTCTTCTTTTTCTTCAGGCTATACGGCTCTTAGCGATAAGACCGCCAATTGTATAACATTACTTAGATTTAAGAATCATGGTTGTAATATTTTTCTGGTTGTGCAATAAAGAGTTCTCTATCTATCTATCTATCTATACGCAAGATTTGTTACCTTGGACTTCTGCAATTCCTTGTATTCGATACCCGATAGAATGTATTCCTTATTGGAATGCATTCTATCGGGGATCGATTGATTGATCGAGACCATAATATGTGTGTGTGTGTATTTGTATTGTTTTGTAGTGGGCAAAAAATTTTCTTTTTCTAAAATATTTCTACAAGTGAAAACTTGTAATTGGCTCTCAATCGCAATGTGTTTTGTTCATAGCTGTAAGTTTTCCTTTTATAATAAAATTAAAATAAAATATTAGTCCACTGCTGGACACAGCCCTCCCCTAATGAGCGCCAGAGCGCGCCGTCTTCAGCTTGCCGCATCCAGCATCTGCCGGCAGTTTTTCGCAGATCGTCATCCCACCTGGTCGGTGGGCGTCCTACACTACGTTTGTCGAGTCGCGGAGTCGCTTGCATCCGACAGAGAACCAAAGTTATCGACATAGCTCAGAGAATTAGCGAGCTGAAGTGGCAGTGGCAGAACCGACAACCGTTGGAGTGACGACCTCTGTGGCGCAGCGGTAGCGCATCTGCCTAACATGCGAGAGGTACCGGGTTCGTACCCCGGCTGGGGACAAAAAACAACCCCAGGTCTTGGTTGTTTAAGTGTATGGGATGTCGCTGTTTCTGGTTCCCACGACACAGGGTATACCAGTGTGGGACCAGAAGCAATATATGTGTCTGTATGTAAATGTTAAGTGTTCTTGAATTGAGAATAACGGACTGCTGAGCATTAATTACTAATCTGGCGGAACCATACTAGGTACCTCGCAATTTTGACTTTGAGCCTGGCCTACTAAGTACCCAGTTAATGCTCGGCAGACGGGATGTCACAACCTTGCCCTATAGCGCTCATTAGGGGAGGGCTATGTCCAGCAGTGGACTAATATAGCCTGAAGAAGAAGAAGACGGGATGTCGGTTATTTTTAATTTCAGTAATTTTTTTTGGCTTTTTATTGTTTTTTTTGCATTTCCGTTTTATTTATGTTGATTTCATACAACCTATGACACGCGGGAGAAAATACGACGAAATCGATTGAAACCTAATTAGTAGAAATCTGACGATTTGTTAAGGAGTTGTGAGGGAATATAGAATCGACATACATACACATGCATACAGACATACACACACACATACGTACATAAATACAAACATACATTCATACATACATACATACATACATACATACATACATACATACATACATACATACATACATACATACATACATACATACATACATACATACATACATACATACATACATACATACATAAATACAAACATACATTCATACATACATACATACATAGAACCGAAACACATTATTACCTTCCTACCTGTGGGCTTCGTCACAATCGCTTAAAAAACAATGTTATACATAAAAAAAACGTTTTCCTACAAAACTCATTTATTGTGGGTTGGACTGTTTCTGCCTAACACCTTCCAATTGCCGGTGTTACATGAGCATGGCTAGTGCTCAGCGGACAAGTTAAACGGCCCCCAGCGCTACGCTACTCACTCAGAGCAGCGACTTGTACTGCGCGAGGAAGTCCTCTTCTCGGGAGAGAGACGTGTCGAGGTGGTCCTCTCCGTCGCCGCGGACGTGGGACGTCAGCCGGCGCAGCGCCTCCTCGCACTCTCTCTTCCTGGGAGACGGATGTAAGTTTCGTCACGCAGTCCTTTGGTAACTCTACTGGACAGTACCGGGGCAGGGTTGATATGGTTTTAAGCGCGATTAAAATGCAGCGTTATAAATTATTATTATTATTAAAATTCGTTATGGCATAAAAAAAAATTGCACATAGGCGAACTTAATGCTACTTAGCATTATCTACCAGCTAACCTAACTTTACAAATTTAAGTAAATTAATTTATTAACGCTTGTGGCCTAGTCGAACCGAGTGATAGGAAGCAATCACAGGCACGGTCAGGTGCATGGGTGACCGTCCCGTGACTACCGCTAGTGTCATTTTTCCGAGCGCTTCCGTGCTTCGCAAGGCACGTTAACCCGCCGGTGCCGGCTGACATGTAATGGCAGTCGTTAAGCCATGTCAGAGGCCTCATGGGCGGCTCGGTAACTTTTGACAGTAAGGCGCGCCGCAGTCTTACAATCCTCCACCAACCCGGACTTGGCCCCCGAGGTGGAATATAGACTAACCTTCCTGCGATGCAGGAAAAGACCCGTGCCCCAGCAGTGGGGACACACAAGGGTTGATATGGAATGTCTGCGGGGCCCGACACTAGGTTGTGAAGTGAAATACAGAATGGCGACTTCATCATCATCATTATCCCATTATATCCCCGCCGAAGGACACGGGTCTCTTCCCTGAAGAAGGTATAGGCCATGGCGACTTACTTCTTATTTTTTTCGTGCTTCTTCCCCTTCCGCTTCTTCGAGCCGCCCGCACTCGTGGAGGGGTTCTCAACAGCCGCGTCTGGAATGTAAAACCACGCCACGTAATCTTATCATTTATTAGTATGTATGTATATCTTAATTATTTATTCATTTAATTATTTATGTATGTGGTTTAAGTAAGGATCTGTTTCACAATCTGCAAGTAAAGTTCCGGATAAGCTATCCGCAACCAGGGCTGCCGTTTGTTCTAAATTTGAAGCCATAAACAAACATACGCAATATAGGAATATTTATTTAAATTTAGAACAAACGGCAGCCCTGGTTGCGGATAGCTTATCCGGAACTTTATTTGCAGATTGTGAAACAGGCCCTAAGTTTATATAAATTTCGCTGAGATACTAATTTCAATATTTCTGTATTGCACCGACTACCCGTCTCTAATTTCTCTCTTGTCTCCGTCTACGGTTGCTTGGAAGAAATGGAAGAAGGCCGCCATCTGTACTGTATTTTTTATATAATTTCTGTTACTGTAATTTCTGTGTACAATAAAGAATATTCAATCTATCTATCTTCATAGAAAGGCGCGAGCGCAGCCGCACACACTCCCCACCACTACATGTGAAAAGGCTATTTTGACAGTGTAAAAAAGTAATCGTTACATAATGTCATAACTCTTAAGCGGTCAAAACTAGTTTTGACTGCTAAAATCAGTCAAAAGTACTTTTGTCCAAAGCTTACATTTGAAATACCATTAATGGTAAACACACCAAAAATTATGCATCTCTCAATCTGCGACAGGAAAAATATAGGTGCCACGAAGCGCGTAGCGTAGCGGAGCGCGAAGAAGCGTGTTAGGTTGAACATGTAAGACCGAAAACCAGCTCGACATTGTTGGATACATAAGTATTTTACTTTACTGTAAAATATACTTTATAAAATATAGTAATACTTTACTGTTTTGACTGTAACATATACATTTGTATCAACTTTAGTTTTTAGTTCGAGTTTTAAAACCGATTTTACTAAAAAAAAAAAGATCACATCTGCAAAAAAACAGGACAAAACATGATAATTTTGTAACTGTAGCAATTGACAACATTTCAAAATTGTATGGAGCTCTAATTCGAAAACCATTTCGAGATTTGGCTTTGTAAAGCACGTAAAAATTTATTTCAGTTTTTTCTGTGGTTTCATTTCCGAGAAAATGGTAAAAACACAAAAATACGCTGATGACGTCACACCATGGCTCCCAGTGAACATGCCTGTGCCACGATAAAAAAAAAAGTCAATTTCAAGATCTAAACTAAAAAATCAGTGTTGCCAATTTAGCGACTTAGTCGCTAGAAATGACGACTTTTGCGAGAGCCTTAGCGACAAGAAAAAAGTTTTGAGGACAAAAATAATTTAGCGACTTAGCTGACGACCAGTGTTATTATCGTCAAAATCTGGGTTGCCGTATCTAAACCTTCAAATTGCCGTATTTATAAAAAAAAATCGCTGATCTGCCGTATTATCTTTTAATTGAGTAATTAGTGATTGAAACACAAAAATAATAAGTATATTTTCAACTTTCTATCATTTCTTCATCCTATATGTTTCTAATACACTGCTTGAGGACGAAGAAGTGTTTAATTTATTTAGTGATGGCGAAGAATAATTTTTAATTATTAATTATCGTATTTCTTAAGTAGTACATTGTTATTCACGTGCCCCCCCCCTTTATTTTTGGTTGCTGATGGTCTCCGGGGCCTATTTCATAAAACTGAAATCATGGTTTTCATCATCACGGTTGCACCTCTTATTTTCGCTGCATCGTCATGCATGATGCATGAACTCCAAAAGCATTGAAAGATCTACCTTGGGTAGATTTCGGCTGTCAGCGCGTACGAATCCCTCTAAATCTGAAGTGTCCATTGTATACCTACTAATGACTTTCTTGTTCTTGTATAGGATAGAATTTGAGTAGAGAGAAATAAATTTAACACTACACAAAGTTTGTTTACGTTAGGTACCTACCTACGCAAGGCAAACCACACAACATAATATCAGGGTTACCATACTCTATACTTACCATACCATTATAAATAACCTTGAAAAAGTAGCTACAAAAGTAACAAACTGGCAGCAAAAACACTCCGAACGCAGATAAAGGCTTTGCCAACACAAAGTACATTTGACAAAAAAGGAACAACTACATATAAGGGATGATGAATTTGCCAACACAAAGTACATTTGACAAAAAAGGAACAACTACATATAAGGGATGATGAATTGAACTAAGCTGATTTAATTGTATAAAAGAAAAACATATTTGCATATGTTAAAATATTCCGAAACTGTTTTTTAACATGGCCCTGGCAATACTAAAATGACATTTGTAACTATATTTTTTTTTTAGGATATTAGGCAAAAGAAAACATATTGTGAGCCTCGTTGTTTCGTCACTTCCGGTAAAAATATTTTAAACTTTAAAATGTAAAAAATATAAGAAAACGTGCGTGTTTCAGAAAATAAAAAAATATGGTTCGTTTTATTTTGTATCTAGTTTCCTTTAGGACAATAAAATCCGTATGCTAAAAAAATGAAATGTTGTCAATTGTATCGAAAACGGCCACGGTTGGTCGAATCTATGATGACGTCACAGCTCAGTGAATATAGCGATCCGAGAACCCGAGAGTTAATTTGACGTTCGTTTTGTTATTGATCAGTGACGTCATTAATTCCTGTGCGACGCCATAGTGCTCAAGAGCGTTTTGGCGGCATATATAAAAATTATATTTATATGCTTTTTGTAGAATACGAACATACGTCGACCAAATAGGGGATGTATTAGCAAAGGGGAAGATAAAAAGTACCCAGAGCCGGCGTACGTGCATGCAACGACTTATGAACGTTGATAAAGCGAAGCAAAGTGATCTGTCAGGATCGTAGCAGGTGGCAGTCCCTGTTCTTACCTACCAGCCTACCTCTCTGGGATACAGGCGTGAGGTTATGTTATGTTTGCTTTTTGTACACGAAAGTTTAAAAATTAACACCTTCTAAAAACGTACTAAACAGCAACGAAAAATCTGACTTACTTTTCATAAACCTGAAAGTAGTAGCCGCCTCCTGCCTAGATAGTTTACTTTGCAGCCACTAGCGGCCTGCGCCACATACGAGTAGATAGACTGCATAGACATTGCACCTGTGTGTGTCCAGCTCCTGTGCCCAGTGGGTATACCAATGGACTGAGACTCGGTTTTGTCATTGAAACTCTTTGATTATAGTGCGCGCGTAGAGTTGACATGTGCTCGCCACGTTACGAACAACAAAGGCGGAAACACATTATTAAAACGTGACCCAACGCCAGTGTTGGGCGGACGTAGTTAACTACTTTTTGTAATCAGATTACTAACTGCGATTAAAAGTAGTTAACTACATGTAGTTATGGTCACATATAGTTATGGTTACATGTAGTTAACTACAGTAATCAAACTACATTAAGTAGTTGTTAATTTGATTGCTGTAATCATAACTACTTATGATAACTGATTAATAGAGTTGTAAAAACTTATATTACCGTTCGCTCGCACAATAGTAGCGAACGGATGTGCACACTGTCAGACACAATTAAATACACTACCCTGCATGTGTCGCACCAAAAAAAACACATATACCCGATATGCAGGGAGTAGATAGTGCGCTCTAACTACCTACGTAGCAAACGACATGTCGATACATGAACGACACGCGCGCCACGCCTTTGCATTTTATACGCAAGTTTATTTAAAAATGTAGTTATAAAAAGTAATCTTGTAATCGCGATTGCAACTGCAATTTGCAGTTAGTAATCAAAATGTTTAACTACTTTTTCTGATTACTGTAGTTTGTAATCGTGATTATCAACTACTTTATGTAATCGTAGTTATTATTTCTGATTACTTCATGTAGTTCGTAATCGTGATTATCAACTACTTTATGTTATCGTAGTTAGTAGTTAGATTACATTTTGCCGGCGCGACGTGTCGACAGCCGATTTACACCGTGCAATTACGCGTCGTCGCGACGGATGTTCATGGTGTGATTCTAATCATAGAAAATAGTACAATTCGATTCGACTCAACACGCGTCGAATTTCGTCAGTGCTTAATGCGAGTTTGACAGATCCAATCGAATAACTTTACTACCGCGTTAATCGAGCATTGAGTAGTGAGTATGAGTAAATTAACCGTTCGAACTGGCAAAACGCTGTCACAGTACAACTCGCACTCGCGTTTATTCGTGTTTTGGCTGGTAAACGTGTTCACTTCTCAACCTAAACCATTACAACTCGCACTCAGCAATTTTAATTTTCATACTTGTCGCTAGGTAGCGCTTCCTCGATGCCATAGAAATATGAGTTTATGTTAACGCGATCGAGTAGTTAAAAAACTCGCACTAAGCACTCTGGTCGCGTGGCGTTTCAATATGTGTTTCCGCTTTAAATGATCCTCTATCTCTCATTCTCGTGTCTGTTTACCTTCGCTGACGTATCCACCGCCGGCCACCAGTATGTCGACGGCCCCGCTCGGGTGGTTCCGTGCCAGCTTCAGAGCTGCACGCGCCTGCTCCATTTCGTAGCCCATCGCGGCCAGCTGCGAGGTTAACCACACTCAGGCCAGGTTATCACGGTCTTAGTACGCTCGGACCGAGTACGCCATCCGAGTAACCTAATGCTCCTGATTAGACGGTTTTTCGTGACAACCGAGAAACCGGATGCTCCTCATTGGACGGTTTTTTGTGATAACACCAAAATTACCAATCCAAAGCATTAGTTTACTCGGATGGCGCACTCGGACCGAGCGCACTGAGACCGTAAAAACTCGGCTCCGGTGTTGGGAGGGCAAAATATCGCGAGCAGGGAGAACTAGGAGATAGAACGAAGCAAGTTTGCTCTGCTTTCTTTCAGCCCTCTCGACAGCACTTTCTGACATTTTGATTGGGCTGAACTACAATAACTACAAAAGATTTTTAAATCCTCTTCCATAATGTGGGGACACGTTTATTATTTACATAAATACCTATAATTCAGTAATAAACTAAAGTTAAAGAAGATTTTTATCTAAAATGATTTTAAAGCTGTGGGAAAACAGCTCGCTGTGTCATGTCGTCGAACCTGATGTCACGGCTAGGTAAACAAACATCAAACGTCAAAGGTGTCTACGCGTAGCCAAAGAAAGTAAAGAAATGTTTACCTAAGCGTGACGTCACGCGGTGTTATTGGTGTTTCAGTCAAAATGGCTGAAAGCAGAAATTATAATATTTTATTTTATTGAAAATATTGGTCCTTTTATATGTAGGTACAATAAAGTGTTCCCTATCTATATAAATAAAATTAAATAATTACCACTAAGTCCTTAAGCCATGTCAAAGGCCTTAAGGCTTGTTAACTTCTGACAGTAGGGCCCGCCACTGTCTTACAATCCTCCTCAACCCAGACATGGCCCCCGTGGTGAAGTATGGCCTAACCTTCCTGCGGTTTAGGAAGAGTCCCGTGCCCCAGCAGTGGGGACACACAAAGGGTTCACATCATCATCATCAATTACCACTCCAGTCGCAATTGCCTAAAAGTAATCTGTCCAAAAGTAGTTGGAAAATAAATTCTTACCTCAATTACAAGTTTCTCATTGGGTTCCACGAGCGAGTCGTCTGAGCTAGGCATCTCGTCTTCCCCGGACCCCTCATCGCTACTGATCAGCTGTTGACAAACAGATAATACTAGGTGTTAATAAAGGAAAAACCATAAAACCGTCTCTTCAATATCATTCTATATGTAATGTCTCCTGTAGGAGGTTGGAAACGCGCTGTGTTGCTTTTTAAGGCTGCCAATAGAGACAAAGACTAGAAAGAGGTGGAAGCGAAGCTCTAGGACGCCGGCTTCTCAATCGGAAGATTGTGGGTTCGAAGCCCGCCATGTACCAACGACTTTAAAAAAAAAAAACTATTTACAGGCTTAAAATTCCACCCATGCCGGGACTCGAACCTATTGCTGGTTAACGAGAAACTGGGGCTTAGCCTCATAGTTGGGCCATTGTATGATGCTAGCGCTGAGGTGACACTTCAGACACCAGGGTTTCCTTACGATGTTTTCCTTCGCAAGTGATCTTGCTACTATAACTTCACGAATATACATAATTCATAAAACAAAGTCATTGGTTATATTCTTTTTAATGCACTAACCCGTGCTAAGGACAATTTAAAAACCTATTTAGAGGTTAAAAATTCCACCCATGCCGGGAATCGAACCCGTGAACTCTGGCTATCCTATTTTATGGCTATTTTTAGCCTCTAAATAGGTTTAACAGAATAGGTGAAGAAAAAAAATCTCTGCTTATATTTTTTTACGGCTGCCGTCATTTTCCAAATATTTTTTCTTTACTTAATTGCATCATTTTTTCGCAACTGTATTAAAAATAGTCGTTCAGTACACGTGCGGAACCGTCATTGCAACTTGTTCCGACTGTCAACCCTCGCCTTCGGCTGCGCCGCGGCCCGGGTAGCCATTTTTCGGAACTCTTTGCAACGCCAGCCTTTCCGCACTTGTAATGAAATATACTTGTTCCGACTGTCAACCCTCGCCTTCGGCTGCGCCTAGGCTCGGGTAGACATTTGTCGGAACTCTTTGCAATGACAGCCTTTCCGCACTTGTAATACTAATAATAGAAGGGTCGATAAGGAACTGACCAGGTCGCGATTCTCCTGTATGAGCCGGATGGCGTCTCCGGCGTGGTTGTTTGCGTGCCTCAGCGCGCGCGCGGCCAGCCGGCGCCCGAAGCCCGCGGCCGCCAGAGCGCCCACCAGCGGCGCCGACACCGGCGACCCGTCCGGGCACGTGCCCAGCGCGCGCTGCTGCCTGGGGCACGATACAAGCAACGTTATCAACCCTTGTACGCCCCCACTGCTGGGGCACGGGTCTCGTACTGCTGGACGAGCCTTCTAGCGGCGTCGACCCGCTGCGTCAACCTGCGCGCACAGGTTTGTGTTCATCCTGTAGAGTTTAGTAGGTGACCAGCGCTAAATAAAAGGAACATTTGCCGTTATCAACCCTGCCCCAGCAGTGGGGACCCCAGCGTATGTCCCCACTGCTGGGGCACGGGTCTCTTCCTGCATCGCAGGACGGCTAGGCCATACTCTACCACGGGAGCCAAGTCCGGATCGGTGGAGGATTGTAAGACAGTGGCGGGCCTTACTGTCAGAAGTTATCGAGCCACCCATAAGGCCTCTGACATGGCTTAACGACTGCCATTATATGACAGCCGGCACCAACGGCTTAGCGTGTCTCGCGAAGCACGGAAGCGCTCGGAAAAATACCATTAGCGGTAGTCACGGGACGCTCACCCGTCCTTGTTGATGCTCAACCAAGTGATTGATTCCAATCACTCGGTTCTCCTAGGCCACGAGCGCTTCATGCAACAAAAATGGGACCAGCAACATCAAATGAACAGGTTTTATTCAAAATAGCGCAGAAACTGCGGCTTAATGAACGTTACAATTCAAGCTAGGTGTTACGAGTGGTGGAGTAGGTGTTAAGAGCGGTGTAGGTGAACGACCGACACAGACTGGAACAAACGCTTTCTCCACAGGATGCCTACGCCGCCGTAAGGTCTGCCTTGCAAGATTCCACTCGATGTGTCCACCGCCGACTTCCCAGTAAACTCGAAATCTTGGTGGACGGTGCCCAGGTAAGGTATGTCATGGGGCAGCAGCTAGTGCTCCTGAATGGCTATGATGTCATACTTGTCACACAGTTCACGAATACATTGAACAGATCGTTTTACTGATTTGCAGTTAAACGATACCATCTGTACCTTGTTTATCTGTTTATCGCTGTAACTCATTCTAATTATTCTAATAATTTAAAATATGCAGAAATTCAATTTGGAAAAAATGGCTCTCCTGGTCTACTTTTCATGTGACCCCGGTCGTGCTACGTACTTGGCGAGCCTGCGGCGCTCCCTGGCCAGCTCCTTCATGTGATCCCAGTTGTGCTACGTACTTGGCGAGCCTGCGCCACTTTCCAGTCTACTTTTCATGTGATCCCAGTCGGGCTACGTACTTGGCGAGCCTGCGCCACTTTTCAGTCTACTTTTCATGTGATCCCAGTCGGGCTACGTACTTGGCGAGCCTGCGCCACTTTCCAGTCTACTTTTCATGTGATCCCAGTCGGGCTACGTACTTGGCGAGCTTGCGCCACTTTCCAGTCTACTTTTCATGTGATCTCAGTCGTGCTACGTACTTGGCGAGCCTGCGGCGCTCCCTGGCCAGCTCCTTCATGTGATCCCAGTCGTGCTACGTACTTGGCGAGCCTGCGGCGCTCCCTGGCCAGCTCCTTCATGTGATCCCAGTCATGCTACGTACTTGGCGAGCCTGCGGCGCTCCCTGGCCAGCTCCTTCATGTGATCCCAGTCGGGCTACGTACTTGGCGAGCCTGCGGCGCTCCCTGGCCAGCTCCTTCATGTGATCCCAGTTGTGCTACGTACTTGGCGAGCCTGCGGCGCTCCCTGGCCAGCTCCTTCATGTGATCCCAGTCGTGCTACGTACTTGGCGAGCCTGCGCCACTTTCTAGCCTACTTTTCGTGTGATCTGGCCTACAATTTAGGTGATTGTAGTATCGATGATGAGACTACACCGCTCTCTGGACAGTTTGTTTAGAGGATTCTAGTTCAGCTACGTACTTGGCGAGCCTGCGCCACTTTCCAGTCTACTTTTCATGTGATCCCAGTCGTGCTACGTACTTGGCGAGCCTGCGCCACTTTCTGGTCTACTTTTCATGTGATTTCAGTCGGGCTACGTACTCGGCGAGCCTGCGCCACTTTCCAGTCTACTTTTCATGTGATCCCAGTCGTGCTACGTACTTGGCGAGCCTGCGGCGCTCCCTGGCCAGCTCCTTCATGTGATCCCAGTCGTGCTACGTACTTGGCGAGCCTGCGGCACTCCCTGGCCAGCTCCTTCATGTGATCCCAGTCGGGCTACGTACTTGGCGAGCCTGCGCCACTTCCTAGCCTACTTTTCATGTGATCTGGCCTACAATTTAGGTGATTGTAGTATAGATGATGAGACTACACCACTCTCTGGACAGTTTGTTTAGAGGATTCTAGTTCAGCTACGTACTTGGCGAGCCTGCGGCGCTCCCTAGCCAGCTCCTTCATGTGATCCCAGTCGTGCTACGTACTTGGCGAGCCTGCGGCGCTCCCTGGCCAGCTCCTTCATGTGATCCCAGTCGTGCTACGTACTTGGCGAGCCTGCGGCGCTCCCTGGCCAGCTCCTTCATGTGATCCCAGTCGTGCTACGTACTTGGCGAGCCTGCGCCACTTTCTAGCCTACTTTTCGTGTGATCTGGCCTACAATTTAGGTGATTGTAGTATCGATGATGAGACTACACCGCTCTCTGGACAGTTTGTTTAGAGGATTCTAGTTCAGCTACGTACTTGGCGAGCCTGCGCCACTTTCCAGTCTACTTTTCATGTGATCCCAGTCGTGCTACGTACTTGGCGAGCCTGCGCCACTTTCTGGTCTACTTTTCATGTGATTTCAGTCGGGCTACGTACTCGGCGAGCCTGCGCCACTTTCCAGTCTACTTTTCATGTGATCCCAGTCGTGCTACGTACTTGGCGAGCCTGCGGCGCTCCCTGGCCAGCTCCTTCATGTGATCCCGGTCGTGCTACGTACTTGGCGAGCCTGCGGCGCTCCCTGGCCAGCTCCTTCATGTGATCCCGGTCGTGCTACGTACTTGGCGAGCCTGCGCCACTTTCTAGCCTACTTTTCGTGTGATCTGGCCTACAATTTAGGTGATTGTAGTATCGATGATGAGACTACACCGCTCTCTGGACAGTTTGTTTAGAGGATTCTAGTTCAGCTACGTACTTGGCGAGCCTGCGGCGCTCCCTGGCCAGCTCCTTCTCCCGGCGCCGCTCGTCCAGGCTGGCGTGCGCGCGCTGCACGTGCCCGGCCGCCTCGCGCAGCCCGGCGCGCGCCTCGCCGCGCGACCAGCCCAGCTGCATCAGCGCCTGCACAGAGCTCTCGTCCACCTGCACAGCACAGCACAACACAACATAACATTATATTTTATGACACTTGCCTTCTGCAAAATACGCCCCTCACGAGAGCCCTACGCACACTCAATTCTGTCAGTGTCGTTATATCGTTATCAACCCTTGTATGTCCCCACTGCTGGGGCACGGGTCTCTTCCTGCATCGCAGGAAGGTTAGGCCATACTCCACCACGGGGGCCAAGTCCGGGTTGGTGGAGGATTGTAGGACAGTGGCGGGCGTTACTGTCAGAAGTTATCAAGCCGCCCATAAGGCCTCTGTCATGGCTTAACGACTGCCATTATATGACAGCCGGCACCAACGGCTTAGCGTGCCTTGCGAAGCACGGAAGCGCTCGGAAAAATGCCATTAGCGGTAGTCACGAGACGCTCACCCATCCTGTACCTGACCGCGCCTGTTGTTGCTTAACCAAGTGATTGATTCCAATCACTCGGTTCGCCTAGACCACGAGCGCCTCTTCTGTCTTCTGAGTGGTCTTTGTGAATGAGTTCACAAAGACCACTCTTTTTATTTTGTGTTACAATTTTTAAGTAGTGTGTATTGTATATGTGTTAAATTATTATCTTATTCGTCCTATATTTGGGCGGCCTCTGTGGCGCAGTGGTGGCGCATCTGCCTACCATGCAAGAGGTCCCGGAAGGTCTTGGATATTTACAGGTTTGTGATGTCGTTGTTTCTGGTTTCCGCGACACGGGGTATCCTGGCGTGGGGCCGGAAGCAATGTATGTGCCTGTATGTAAACGTTATATGTTAAGGTTGTGTTGTTCTTGTTTTGTGTGTCTTCACTATTGCATTAGGGCTAAACCCTGTAAAAATAGTAAGCTGTGTGGAAATAAATAAATAAATTTTAAAAACCTATTGGAGGCTTCTTCCACACACCCACGTGTGTCACACTCTTTTCTGAGAAATTCCAAGAGACAACACTACAGTTGAGTGCTTACTAAGCTAAATTCTAAATTCAAAAATTGGCCCTTATTAAATTTGTAAATCAAATAACATTCAAGAGATTGTGGGAAGCGCTCGTGGCCTAGTCGAACCGAGTGATTGGAATCAATCACTTGAAAACCTATTTAGAGGCTAAAAATTCCACCCATGCCGGGATTCGAACCTGCGACCTTTGGCTATCCGTGCCAGCGCTCTTTCCAACTGAGCTAATGGGCGACTCACCGGCATCAGTGAAATTTCGAACCTCTTTACACTATTCTCTGTATTACGTACAGCACGTAATACAGAGAATAGTTACGTACAGCACGGGTTAGTGCATTAAAAATAAAAATAGTATAATCAATCACTTGGTTAAGCAACAACAGGCGCGGTCAGGTAGAGGATGGGTGAGCATGCCGTGACTACCGCTAGTGGCATTTTTCCGAGCGCCTCCGTCGCAAGGCACGCTAAGCCGTTGGTGCCGGCTGTCATGTAATGGCAGTGGTTAAGCCATGTCAGAGGCCTTATGGGCGGCTTGATAACTTCTGACAGTATGGCCCGCCACTCTCTTACAATCCTCCACCAACCCTGACTTGGTCCCCGTGGTGGAGTATGGCCTAACCTTCCTGCGATGCAGGAAGAGACCCGTACCCCAGCAGTGGGGACATTCAAGAATTGATAACGATTGTGGGAATTAAGTGAAAAAATTAAATTAATGTTTTATGTAGTCTCTTTAGGTGACAAGTAAATCTTAAAAAAAAACTATTTAAAGGTTAAATATTTCAATAAGTAAATGTTATTATTAATATCAAAGCTCTTACTTTGAGAGAGCCAAGTTCGAGCTCAGCCTTCTCTAGCAAGGCTCTAGCCTCGGCTCGCTGGTTCTGGTGGTACGCCACGATGCCTTGAAGCAGATACAGCCGCATGTATAGCACTCGCTCGTTCGCTGATAACAAAAAAAGTAGGACTAAATGTAAGGAAAGAAACTTCGTATAGATGTATTGGTACACCGGCTAGATTCCAGGCTTTGAACGGTAACAATAGTGAATAATTTCAGAGCCTTAAATAAAGCCGCTGTTCTCCGTAAGATGCTGGGAAGGCAGAAATAGTCACTTTTAGAAGCAATTGTCTCTTATCCTAGTGTGTCCCGTAGAGTCCTACACCAGTCGCGCTGTCTTGTCAAAAATAGTAGTCTCAATTGTATTGTTTTAGAGTGTATATCATCAGGGGGTAGTGCCCATAATCCCCACGCTGGGCATGCGGGTTGGGGATCGCAGTTTGGTGGAATTGTACTACAGGGAGCGCTGCTGCCCACCCCCCGGTTTGTGTCCCTTAGTCGCCTTTTACGACACCCGCGGGAAGAATTTGAATTTTATGGACATTACTCCCTAATGATGGCACAACCTTGCACTCAATAGGGGAGGGATATGTCCAGCAGTGGACTAATATAGCCTGTAGAAGAAGAAGAAGAGTGTATATAGGCTCAAGATGCAGTGCGGCAGGATTCAGCAGAGTCCGGCGCGGAAGGCGTCCAACGCGGAATGCATCCGGCGCCGAATGCGTCTGGCTCAGATGTCTATTAAAAGCCACGATCCGCTGCCTCCCATCTAAGTGAGTTTCGTTGTTCTATTGGCCTCACCATTATTCTCTACAGTCTTGAGCCTATAAACGCGGAATGCGTCTGGCACAAAAGGCATGCCCTTAAAGCCGGGGCGCCTAATTTAAGACAAAATCAACTAACCACATCTTCAAAGACAAGGAGACGTAGACGTTGCATTTGAGCCTAATAACGCAGCGTTGTGTGTAACCATCAAGAGAACAAAGCTTAAGTAGCCAAGAGACGCTGTCTCATCCTAGAGAATCGAAGGATAAGAGACAGTGATACCGAGGCATAGTACAGATTTATTGTTTACTAAAACGCAGCATGCGGCGGCTATTCGATAGGCTTCTAGAAGGCTCTATTCTAGATGGTTCGGGATAGGACCGCGACAGTATTATAACTTGAAAGCGTACCTATTGTCGATATCATAAAACATCTATATCGCTCACTCCTGAAGTGTTAGGCGAGCATATGAATGTACAGTACTACACACCATAAAAGACCTTCGGGAATCTACGTTCGCGCAGACTTGGAAGAAGTGTAACGAAAGTACCCGAAGCTATAAGTACATTCAACATGATCTTTAACCGATACGATTAAGGTGCAGAATTGATTGCCGCAGTAGCGCTTTCTATTTCGCTCACGCTAATATTGCCAAACTAATAGTCACCTGCATCGATAACGTCGAATCAACCAATAGCAACAAAGGCGCGGCCTGCCATAAAATAAAACTATCTGATTGGTCGATCAACTTGCCGCACATCCGAAATTTGGTCACCTGCGCATGTACATCCGCGAGACTTATTTCTTGTGTAGCACTGTACTGTCGTCGAGCTCACCGTTTTCCCCCTTGAGCGCCTTGAGCCGGTGCCGGTCCTCCCCGTAGGCGGCGCGGAAGGCCTCCTCCGCGCGGCGCAGGCGGCGCGCTGCGTCCGCGGCGTGCTGCAGCGCGCGAAGGCACACGTAACACCACACGATGTCCAGCTGCAGCACAGCGCAGTTGTCCGTTTGGGAGAGCAGGGACGAGCTGCAATCGCTGCGGGGAAGGGTACTAGTTTTTATATTTTGAAAATTAAAATGAAATGAAAATGAAATAAAATGAAATTGAAATGAAAATGAAATGAAAACGAAATGAAATGAAATGGAAATGAAAATGAAAACGAAATGAAAACGAAATGAAAATGAAATGAAAATGAAATGAAAACGGAATGAAAACGAAATGAAAATTAAATGAAAATGAAATTGAAATGAAAATGAAATGAAATGAAATGAAAATGAAAATGAAAATGAAAATGAAAATGAAAATGAAAATGAAAATGAAAATGAAAATGAAAATGAAAATGAAAATGAAAATGAAAATGAAAATGAAAATGAAAATGAAAATGAAAATGAAAATGAAAATGAAAATGAAAATGAAAATGAAAATGAAAATGAAAATGAAAATGAAAATGAAAATGAAAATGAAAATGAAAATGAAAATGAAAATGAAAATGAAAATGAAAATGAAAATGAAAATGAAAATGAAAATGAAAATGAAAATGAAAATGAAAATGAAAATGAAAATGAAAATGAAAATGAAAATGAAAATGAAATGAAAATTAAATGAAAATGAAATGAAAATGAAATGAAAATGAAATGAAAATGAAATGAAAATGAAATGAAAATGAAATGAAAATGAAATGAAAATGAAATGAAAATGAAATGAAAATGAAATGAAAATGAAATGAAAATGAAATGAAAATGAAATGAAAATGAAATGAAAATGAAATGAAAATGAAATGAAAATGAAAATGAAATGAAATGAAAATGAAATGAAAATGAAATGAAAATGAAAATGAAATGAAAATGAAATGGAAATGAAATGAAAATGAAATGAAAATGAAATGAAAATGAAATGAAAATGAAATGAAAATGAAATGAAAATGAAATGAAAATGAAATGAAAATGAAATGAAAATGAAATGAAAATGAAATGAAAATGAAATGAAAATGAAATGAAAATGAAATGAAAATGAAATGAAAATGAAATGAAAATGAAATGAAAATGAAATGAAAATGAAATGAAAATGAAATGAAAATGAAATGAAAATGAAATGAAAATGAAATGAAAATGAAATGAAAATGAAATGAAAATGAAATGAAAATGAAATGAAAATGAAATGAAAATGAAATGAAAATGAAATGAAAATGAAATGAAAATGAAATGAAAATGAAATGAAAATGAAATGAAAATGAAATGAAAATGAAATGAAAATGAAATGAAATTTAAATGATATGAAAATGAAACGAAAATGAAATGAAAAAGAAATGAAATGAAAATGAAATGAAAATGAAAGGAAACGAAATGAAACGTAATGAAATGAAACGAAATGAAATGAAAATGAAATGAAAATAAAATGAAATGAAAATGTTTATTGAGCAAAATAAAACATAACAATATAAAGTAACTCTGAAACCGAAACTAAATTAAATTGTATCTTGGGGCACAGTTCTCCATTCGGATTGAATTTAAATGTATCACAGCAAAGTAATTGTTCCGTATAATTAAAATAAAAATTAACGCGCATACAGCAAAACTATGATATGGCTCAACTATATTTAAAATTAAATAAACCTACATATAATAAAATATTATATTACTAGCTGACCTACCGAACTTCGAACGCCTACCATAGATTCTTTGATTTTTTTATTTTTTTCTCTCCGTAAGAACCATCCTTGTACTTCAAGGAATATTCTAAAAAAGAATTAGCACAATCGGTTTAGCTGCTCTCGAGATTTGCACTTACCAACACATTCAGCGATTCATTTTTTTACTACAGAAGATAGTATTAACAACTTCCGTGCTTCGCAAGGCGCGCTAAGCCGTTGGCGCCGGCTGTCATCTAATGGCAGTCGTTAAGCCATGTCAGAGCCCGTATGGGCAGCTTAATAACTTCTGACAGTAAGGCCCGCCACTGTCTTACAATCCTCCACTAACTCGGACTTGGCCCCCGTGGTGGAGTATGGCCTAACCTTCCTGCGATGCAGGAAGAGACCCGTGCCCCAGCAGTGGGGACATACAAGGGCTGATAACGATATTTTCAGCCCCGGAAGTACCGGAATAACTTCGCAGAATAGTGAGACGGTGATAAAAAAATGGGCGAGTGTGAATGGTGGGTTATTTTCTTCATCTTCAGGCTATATTAGTTCCCTGCTGGACATACGAGTAGCCCTCCCCTAATGAGCGCCATAGCGCTCTGGCTTCAGCTTGCCGCATCCAGCATCTGTCTGCAGTTTTTCGCATATCGTCATGCCACCTAGTTGGAGGGCGTCCTACACTACGTTTGCCGAGTCGCGGTCTCCACTCAAGAACGCGTTTACTCCAACGGTTGTCGGTTCTTCGCGGGATATGGCCAGCCCACTGCCACTTCAGCTCGCTGATTCTCTGAGCTATGTCGATAACTTTGGTTCTCTGTCGGATGCATTCGTCACGAATCCTATCCTTCAGAGAAACTCCGAGCATAGCTCTCTCCATAGCTCGCTGAGCGACATTGAACTGGTGGACCAGCCCTATTATTTTCGTATTTTAATAATCACCTATATACTTATTTTGTCAAACTAAGTAGCAGCGGTAACCCATTGGGTAGAACAATGGACTCGGAAGCGAGAGACAAATTGCGGGGATTTACCAATGACTATGTTTTCTCAGTTATCTATTTACTAATACTTGGGAAACCAACAGCTTTAAGACTTACTTCATAACTTCGAAATGATAACTGTAAGCTAATAACAGGTTTTCAGTTATGTAAAGTTATAGTTGCAATACCACTCGCTAACGGTGAAGGAAAACATCGTGAGGAAGCGTGTCTGAAGTGTTCAAACACCTCGGAGCTTGAAATTGCCAATCCGCCGTGGGAACGCGTGGTAATTAAGACCATACTCTATCTCTCTCTTTCCGAGACAAGGCCTGAGCCCTGTGTTGTACATAAATAAGCAACGGTGCATGATGCAAATTCGAATACATTACAGACAGATAGAGAACACTTTATTGTACATTAAAATGGAAAATACACAGATATTTCTTAACCTAAGAGTTCAGACGGGGGCCTTATCACTAAAAGTGATCTCTTCCAGACAACCTTTGGATGAACTGGACCAGTACATAAGAGAATCTATCTATCTTCGGCCTCGGTGGCGCAGCGGTTTGGCACGCTGACTGTAAAACCGAAGGTTCCGGGTTCGACCCCGGCCGGGTCAAACTACGAAACGAACTTTTCTAATTTGCCTCGGGTCTTGGATGTTATCTATGTATTTATTGTATTAAATCCATCGTCGAGTTAGCACCTATAACACAAGTCATTTAGTTATACTTAGTATAGGGCTAACGAAATCTGTGTGATATGTCCATGAATATTTATTTATTATTATTATCTTATAAAGCCAGTTTTTTGTGTTAACATTATTGAATTTCTGTCTGTGACTTTACTTCTTCTTCAGGCTATATTAGTCCACTGCTGGACATAGCCCTCCCCTAATGAGCGCCGTAGCGAAAGGTTGTGCTATCATTGGGGGGTAATGCCCATAATCCCCACGCTGGGCATGCGGGTTGGGGATTGCAGTTCGGTGGAGTTGTACTGCAGGGGGCGCTGCTGCCCATCCCCCGGTTTATGTCCCTTAGTCGCCTTTTACGACACCCGCGGGAAGAATTTTGGTTGGTGCTGTTCTCTAGGCCGACACCACACACCACCACCACACACCGTGACTTTACTAAACTTTCACAATTAGCAAGAGTACTTAGAAGCGCTGGGGCATATCTTATCATAATATAGGTTGCGCAAGTATCGTGTGACGAGTAACATGCTGAATTGGCAATCGAGATTCTTCGATGCAAATGTCCAAAGTTATATTTTATTGGCAACAAAGTAATGTAATTTGATTCGCATAGCGACCATTAGGTGTAAGCTGTTTATGAAATGTGAAACGCAACACACTTATATCATTAAACTTATGTTTGATTCAAATCAAATCAATTTATTTCAACGTAGAGTATAAACATTCTGTTTGCTGAATGTCGAATAAGTCGCTGCCTTCGGGCCGTACTGTAGTGGAAAAAAGGCAGCGGAAAAAAAAACTCCACTCTGACTCTTCTGATCTTTTCTCAAGTCATCTTAAACCGAATAGATCAGTTGCCACCTACAAGATTTCTTGAATGCCATTAACAACCCTAAATACCAAAGCATTAGTCAAATGTCTCACAATAGCAGGGAAAACACAAGTGTTGCGGCCAGACACACGAACGGCACTCGTTCACGAGCATAACGCAGTGTTCAGCCATTTCGTTATCAACCCTTGTATGTCCCCTCTGCTGGGGCACGGGTCTCTTCCTACATCGCGGAAGGGTAGGCCATACTCCACCACGGGGGCCAGGTCCGGGTTGGTGGAGGATTGTAAACAGTGGCGGGCCTTACTGTCAGAATTTATCAAGCCGCCCACAAGGCCTCTGACATGGCTTAACGACTGCCATTGTATGACAGCCGGCACCTTAACGTGCTTTGCGAAGCATGGAAGCGCTCGGAAAAATGCCACTAGCGGTAGTCACGGGACGCTCACCCATCCTGTACCTGACCGCGCCTGTTGTTGCTTAACCCAAGTGACTGATTCCAATCACTCGGTTCGCCTAGGCCACGAGCGCTTCATTCAGCCATTTGCGACCCAAACACACACTTCACATACCTGAACTGTTAGTTAGACCTGAGATTTCCGCACTTAGCCTCATAGTTGGGCCATTGTACGTTGCAAGCGCTGAGGTACGCCAACACCTCAGACACTAGGGTTTCCTTACGATGTTTTCCTTCACCGTCAGCGAGTAGTATTGCTACTATAATTGTATAACACAAATGTACATAACTTAGAAAACAAAGTCATTGCACGACCTCTGTGGCGTAGCGGTAGCGCGTCTGCCTACCATGCAAGAGGTCCCGGGCTCGAATCCCGGCTGGAGACAAAAAAAAAACCCCAGGTCTTGGATGTTTACATGTTTGTGATGTCGTTGTTTCCGGTTCCCACGACACGGGGTATCCTAGTGTGGGGTCAGAAGCAATGTATGTGCATGTAGGAAAATGTTATGTTATGTTGTTGTTATTAGTACATGCCGGGGTTCGAACCCACGTCCTCCCGATTGAGAAGCCGGCGCTCTACACCGCTCCGCTGCCACCGCTCTACCTGAACTGTTTATCAGCCTCGAGCAGCAGCACAAGCGCCAAGGGATAGTCGTGCTGCTTGATGGCGGCGCGGCCGCGGTCGTGCAGCGCGAGTCCGACCAGCAGCGCGCGCCGCTCGGCCGCCGGCAGCTCCACGCAGCGGCCGGACTGGTCCTCCAGCTGTGGACGAGTCACCACTATCAGCTACAGTTGCGGTGCGTCGATATCAAGCCTTAGAATGCCGCCACTGCTTCCGCAAGTGCTGCGGCCAGACACACGAACGGCACTCGTTCACGAGCATAGCGCAGTGTTCAGCCATTTCGTTATCAACACTTGTATGTCCCCACTGCTGGGGCACGGGTCTCTTCCGCATAGCACGAAGATAAGGAGACCACCGCGGCAGGTTAAGTCCGGATTGGTGGAGGATTGTAAGACAGTCAAGTGGCGGGCATTACTGTCAGAAGTTATCGTGCCTGAAACGGCCTGACGACTGCCATTTCGTGACAGCTGGCACCAACGGCTTAACGTGCCTTGCTAAGCACGGAAGGGCTCGGTAAAAGTGCCATTAGCGGTAGTCACCAGATGGTCACCCATCCTGCACCTGACCGCGCCTGTTGTTGCTTAACCCAAGTGATTGATTACAATTAGTCAAGTTCCACTAGGCCATGAGCGCTTCGATGTGCGCGCTTCAGTTGCGGTGCATCACATTTAAAAAAAATCTCTTCCAGCTTGCAAGTGACTATCTTAGCTGGTCCCGCCCCCTGGGCTTTGCTTATTTTTTGAGGACTTCCAAAAACCTCACCTCAGACACTCAGGTTTCCCCACCATGTTTTCCTTCACAGTTAGTGATTGGTATTGCTTCTATAAATTTACATAACCTGCAAAACAAGTCATTGGTACATGCCCGCACTGAGGCTCTCGCTTTCGAGTCCGTTGTTCTACTCACAGGTCTACCAACGCTACTTATTTTTGAAAAAAAAAATTACTAAAATAACCCACCATTAGCACTAACTCATTTTTTATCACTGTTTGACTTAGAAAACAAAACTCCTAATAATTAAGTTAAAAGTAACACACCTGCATGTATTCATCGTCGTCTTCAAAGTCATCCGCATACTCCGACAGCAGAGTCGCATCGTCCCGGGTCGTTTTCATCTCCATGTACATCCTGTCCTCCTTCTTGACGGCATCAGGCGTGTCTGCCACATACAGGAAGCATGAAACGAGCATAATTAAGGTAATACTATTTTTATTTTTAATGCACTAACCCGTGCTAAGGACAAATTTAAAAACCTATTTAGAGGCTGTCCGTGCCAGCGCTCTTCCAATTGGGCTAGCGGACGGTGAGTCGCCCATTAGCTCAATTGGAAGAGCGCTGGCACGGATAGCCAGAGGTCGCGGGTTTGAATCCCGGCATGGGTGGAATTTTTAGCCTCTAAATAGGTTTTTAAAATTGTCCTTAGCACGGGTTAGTGCATTAAAAATAAAAATAGTATAATCATGTGGGTACAGTGATATCATTCCGATGTAAAAACCTAACTGCAAAGTAGGTAGTCGGGGCTGTACCTAAGTGATGTAATTTACTTAAGCCAGATGTTGCTGCCTGTACGTAATACAGAGAATAGTGTAAAGAGGTTCGAAATTTCCCTCAGAGTCGCCCATTAGCTCAATTGGAAGAGCGCTGGCACGGATAGCCAGAGGTCGCGGGTTCGAATCCCGGCATAGGTGGAATTTTTAGCCTCTAAATAGGTTTTTAATATTACAAGTTCACGAAAGGGATATACACGCATCAGCTTTGGTATTAATTAATGAATAATTATTATAATAAATGCAGTTCGCCAATGTTATATAAAAAAGTACTATTTGTTATATGGTTAATGGAAATATTTTTGAACCAAATCTTTCGTAAGCACAAAGTGAGCTCCGTCTCCGCTCACCATGATTAAGCTCTGCGATTCGAAGCGAAACAGGCCCTCCTATTACGTAGTACTCCACTCTATCGAGTGAATCATTTAGACGACTCCTAAGTGTCAAAAAATGAATGCATTTGACAGCCGGAGTAGCTTAAAAAAAAGTAAAAATCAACGTCACGCAACTCAGTGGAGACTAACGTAATAATGCCCCTCTGGTCGGACTCTTCCGATATAACAACACCCGTAAGTAGATCCGGACTAAAAGTCTACAATGGAAATATTGCCTAAGCTGATCACGGATTAACTAAACTGCCTCAATAAAAAACGTAGTCTTACATATAAAAACACGATTCCTTATGAACGCCTATTAAAATAGCCTGTGGTGAAGATTTTACAAGGAAATAAAGTAACCACAGATATAATTAACTACCCCAGTTAGTGCCTTAGAGTTTTAGACGATAGTGGTATAATTATAAATAAGACCATAAAAATATAATATAATAAACAACATGTTTACATGTGTTCAATGCATATTTTTTTCTCATCATGATGTACCTGCCATTACTAAAGCCATAATCAGCACTCCGTTCTTGATACCCTGCTCCTCTATGCTTGGTGTAGGCTTAATCACTTTGCCATTGAATATCAGCTTTACTCTGAAAGGAAGAGAATTTATTATAATCATACTTTACATTTCCATCACTGTTCTCTACAAAATGTTGAACCTGACATATCAAAACCCATTTCATAATAGGCTATTAGACAGGTTTTTCAAAACCAACTCAGATTTTTCCTCAGTGTTCGAAAAGTGCTCGGAAAGTGATAATTTTAAAATCTTACGTGTATTTTTTTAAGCAAATAAAACTTATTATTTTAAAATAACCCGCCAAAACGCTCTGGAGCAATATATGGCGCCGGCAGAGGAATTAGTGACGTCACTGGTGAGTAAAGAAACAACGTCAAACTCTCTGTTTCTCGGATCGCTAAAATAACTGATCTATGACGTCATTATCGATTCGATTAATTAATCCTTTGCTTTCGTTAAAATTGCTACAGATACAAAATTATCAAGTTTTATCCTGTTTTTTTTCCATTTTTACTTGAAATGCCTTCAATCGATTTTAAAACTCATAATTGATACAAACGTATATGAGGAAGACTTTTTTTACACTGTCAAAAAACCTATTAAGTAGGTTACATGGCTTTGAATAGATTATTCTAAGTTCTTATCATTCTAAGAACTGAGCAGGTCATATGTGTCGATTGAGCTCAGATAGGTGGGCAAAAATATGACATACTCATAGACATATTTGATGCAGCAGACGAAAATAAATATTTCTTTAATTAAAACATTTTTGGTTACTAAGCTAATAACTGACCTTGAATCACAAATGTCAAGTGCAGCAGCGACCGCACTTATCAATTCGCTGCCCTGCACATCCAGTTTCTTCTGTATGTTAATACTCTTCGGCCCAACACCAGGCACTGTGGCTTTCACCCTCAGTGTAGCCACACCTGTCTCCTGGAACTCAGCGTTGGCTTTGGATCGGTCCATCGAGTGGGTCTGGAGCTCAAGGAGGGCTGCGAGAACTGCATCATAGGGCATTGAGAGCTCCATTGCCAGTTTCTTTGCGAGATCCTGCAGAAACAGTAAGACTCTAAGTAAATAAGACTGGATCATAAAATGTTTTATGCTTTCGCGACTTGTACACATAGAATATTTTCGGAGCTTAGCTCCGAAAATATTCTAACTATAGGATCATAAAAATCAATAAAGAGGTGTCTTTATTGATATTTATGATCCTATAGTTAGAATATTTTCGGGGAATATTACGAGGGAAAATTCACGCGAGATAATTAATTCCAACAATTAAGTCCAGCTATTAAAATCCATAGGACATAGCATTCTATGTCCTATGGATTTTAATAGCTGGTAAGAAGAGTGAACACTCCAATGTAGTCAAAAAAGTATTCGAGAAGATTCAGTAGCGCGGTGACGACTTTCTTAATGGCTGTACTTTTGGTCGGCAATCTACATATCAAAAGTACTACTCCGAGAAAAATTCGGAATCACGCGACTAAATGAAATGAAAAGGTTTTATTCAATGTAGCACAGAAACTGCGGCTTAAAGAACGTTACAATTCAAACTAGGTGTCCATTTAAAAATCTAGATCATTTTGGAGAAAAAATGGACAAAAAAACTCCAAACTTGTGCTTAACATATTTTTTGAACCGCAATTCAGGCAAGCTTAATATATCTTGAGGGATTTCTTAATACATCTCAGGGACTATTCGGGCTGATCTGTTAAAAGTCGGCAAAGCGCTATTACATATTATTATCGTCATAGACCAATTCCAAGTAGGTATGTTTCGCATTGTCAGCATGATGCTACTTCTTGTAAGGAAATATCTAAAAGTCGGCAAAGGGCGATAGTCGGCACAGGGCGATAGTCAGCACAGGGCGATAGTCGGCATCGCGCTACTGAATCTTCCAGACAGCACAAAGTTTGAATTTCTGCATGTTTATAACTGTTTAAAAGTGTTTATTATGTTTATATTATGCTTATATTCCTTCTCCAATATATTAGTCCAGTCCATCCAAAGGTTGTCATGAAGCAATCACTTTTAATGATAAGGCCGCGGCCTGTACTCTTAGGTAGATCGGTGTAATTTCCATTTTTGTGTACAATAAAGTGTTCTCTATCTATCTATCTAAACTTGATGCATTGAATTTTAAAATTCAATGCTTGCTGTAAGTATGAATAAAACTTCCTAGTTTGGCCTATCAGTCTCGAGGAGAGGAAGTTTGCTTGGTGTGCTAATGGCCTCCGCCACATTAAGAGGATATGGGGTGCGGATGTAGAAAAGGCAAGTTATCTTTCCAATTGAGTTTTATGAAAAAAATTACTGAAAGGAATGGACAAAGTCTATGTTTACAAAAATGACTTTGTTTACAAAAATGCAGCACTGCTCTCATGAGAAAGAGTGTTTTCTGTATGGCTCCCTTGATTTTTAACAAAATCCCTAATAGCATTAAAGATCTAGAGCTAAGACAATTTAAAAATAAATTATTTATATTTTAATAGATGGCGAAAACGGGAGATCGGGTCTTGTGGCGCACCCTGGGGGAGGCTTATGTCCAGCAGTGGACTGCAATATGCTGAAATGGATGGATGGATTTTAATAGAAAAATGTTATTATAGTATTAACGACTTTCTGTGCGATAAAACAATCTTACACTAAACTTCGTAATTTTAGTTTGCACTTAACAGTTTGAATTTGTTTTATTTGTCATTGTGCATCTCATGGATTTGTAAATACAAAATTACTGCACGCCTGCATGAATATTCATACGCCCAATGGGTAGAACATAGAATGATCATTAAGAAATATATTTAAGACCTGTATTTAACACTTTTTACCTATGTTCATGAATAAACTATTCTGATTCTGAAAGTCTCCAAGGGTGAGGAGGGTTAAAAACGTTGCATCTTTTCCGTGCCCTGGTTCCTCATATTGCCTGTGTGCCTCAGCCCCTAATACACGCACCTAGATGCGTCCTAGGACATCTCGAAAAAACCTTCGCTGTAGAGATAGAGAGCACTTTATTATACATAAAAAAGGAAATTAAATACCTATACCTTTCCAAACCTAACTGTACAGACAGCAGCCTTTGTAACCTTCTGCATGTCAAACTAAAAGCTATCTCGGCTGTAAAATGTGTAACTGCTTCATGTTGAATCATGAAATCCTAGTAACTGAATATAAATACATTATATTTAGTGTTTTCAATAGAACTAGCTGGGACTAGGCTGTACACTGCAGTAAATTTAATAATGTAAATAGTTTACTAACATAGCATAAGTCAAATTGTTACTAACACTATATGGGCCTTGCCTGAAATAAATAAATAAGAATAATAATAGATTCACATTTCACATCTTTCTCACAGAAAAGTCACAAGCACTAACATGACGTATGCACCTCAGTATCTTGTCAAACTCAAAAATAGTCAATTTCTCATGCATTAGAAATTGAATACAAGAGGTGAATGTTTAAAAACCTATTTAGAGGCTAAAAATTTCACCCATGCTGTAATACGTAATACAGAGAATATTGTAAAGAGGTTCGAAATTTCACTGATGCCGTGAGTCGCCCATTGGCTCAATTGGTAGAGCGCTGGTACGGATAGCCAGAGGTTGCGGGTTCGAATCCCGGCATGGGTGAAATTTTTAGCCTCTAAATAGGTTTTTAAATTTGTTCCTTAGCACGGGTTAGTGCATTAAAAATAAAAAAATAGTGTAATAAGAGGTGAATGTGACAAGGCTCTAATTTGTTTACATGTTAGTGCAGACAAATGTGTACATTATTACTGTACATTATTCATTTATTTTTAACTTATAATTACACTAAGAACTCTCCATTTCTATGTAAGCTGCCAGTTTCCCAAAAAGAAATAACATACATACATAACCTCACACCTGTATCCCCGAGGGGTAGTCAGAAACCAGGGACTGACACTTGCCACAATCCTGACAGATCACCTTCGCTTCATCAACATTCATAAGTTGTTGCATGCATGCACGCCGGTTCTGGGTACTTTTTATCTTCAATAGCAATATATGTTTCGTCAATCTTTCTTACTTCATCCTCTCTACATGTCCAAACTAACACTCCTTTCTCAATTGTAGTCCTCTTTCAGTCCACAATGAAATAAATAATATTAACAGAGATCTAAGAAACAAGAACTCTTATAAGACATCGCAATAAAGTTTATGAAGCCTATCCCACTGCAGGGCACAGCCTTTCTCTCTGGAAGAGGTTATGGGCGCAATCACTAAGCATGCCCACCGCAGATTGGCCGCAATTCCAAGTGCTGAAGTATTTGAACACTCAGACACTCCATTATTATGTATGATTCGTAATATTTATAAGTTTTATTGAATCTACTTGTCAAAATGGCAGAAGAAACTCAATATCAATTTATTCAGTTGTTATTTAAATATAAATTGTTTGTGTTGAAAAGAAAAGTGCCATTGGCATCGTTTTCGTTCCCATTTCGTAAGGGATGTGATTGGCCTGTTTTTCAATACAAACATCGACGTAGGACGAGGATTTCTTCAATCCAATAAATGTACCAATTCCCAACGTATTGTTACGATTACAAATAAGAAAGAACAAAGTGATGTTTGTGGAGCAGGCATTGTTTTTCTCCGCTGACCCATTGACCCAGTAACTTAACAAAGAGACGTAAACAACGTCACCTGTAAATTTTGCGTGACGCTCTGATCACCCTGATGGTAGAACGGCGGTTCCCACAGGCGGATCTTATCTTCGTTGAGCTTCGCCCTAAGCTTGATGAGCAGGTCTTCATGCTGAAGGTCAAACTCCATGCCGCTCACGAACAAAGACGTTAGACGGATTTTACGGAAATGATTTGACAAAAATCACAATTTTCAGGAGCACGACAAATGCAGCGAATCGCGAAACGTCAAGAATCAAGAACAAAATAATCTGTGGAAACTACAAATAACCTAAACAAGTGACAGCTGTCAACCTTGTGAAAAAAAAGAATCTTCCACATTACTAGCGCTATCGCGCGCGGAAAACTCACGACTTAACCCTCGCCGCGCTCGGACCCCGGAAAGTTTGAAGTGCCCTATAGCGCCTGGCTCTTTCGCACTACCATTTTTTTGCAAATTTTTTGTGGACACAATTCCGCATTTCTCAAATTAGAGAAAGTAGTATTGGCCTTTTTGCATCTACTTAATGAGATGATTTATATAGCGTCCAGTGGTATCTTCACTCACACTAGATGGGTGATGGGACCACTCCGACGCTGTAGTGCCTGGGTCATGGTTTTATAGATGATGTAGGCTTGCCCAGCACCTATACCATCCTGACAACTTGGTCGGCCTAGCCCACAGGAAAGACTAGTCAATACGTGCGGAGCCAACCAAGCCGCGGGTTTCCTCACGATGTTTTCCTTCACCGTTAGCGTGTGGTATTGCGACTGCAAATTCGCAAATGTACGAAACCATAGACTGGCAAGCGAGAGCCCCAGGTTCGATCCCGAGTGCGGGCATGTACCAATGACTTTGTTTAATTTCAAAGTTAGAGAAAGTACCTACTACGTTATTATTCAATAAGTGTCTATATCACTACAATCTGCATAGAATTCCCTATTCGATCCGATCTGAAATTGTGAAAAAACTTAAGTAGGTACATTATTTTCAAATGACGAGATGAAATTCATTATCCAGGCCATTTTGACACTACTTTGAACTTTGTCTCACTATTTTCACTAATTACTCATTTACTAGCACTACGTAGTATTAGTTTGCCTCAACATGAGATTGGAGTGACATTGTAGTAAAGTTGCAATGATAGATTGTCTGTCTATCCGTGGCTAAGAGTATAGTAGGTACTAATGACCTGTGTGGGACAGATATTATACTTAATATTGATTACGCCGGCAAAATAGTGTTGAAAAGTCGAAAATGTTTTTTTAGGGTGCCTGCCCTACGTTTAAATTAGGTACTTATTGTAATATCTATTTTTAGGATTCCGTACGTCAAAAAAGTCAGGGAAGTAACACATAATATTTAATTTGTATTTAATAGACCTAAATCATGGCTAAGAAGGCTTCACAAGATTACGCGCAATAGATGACTAACTTATCTTTGTACAAAATCCATTGTAAATTAAAAAGTTGTAGGTAGGATCCGAATAGTTAGTTCTCTAACACAGATAAAAATGCCATCATTCTACGAAACGCTACACTGTGCGGCGTGGCCCGAGGTTTTTATAAATAACGTTTTCAACCCTTGTATGTCCCCGCTGCTGGGCACGGGTCTCTTCCTGCATCGCAGGAAGGTTAGGCCATACTCCACCACGGGGGCCAAGTCCGAGTTGGTGGAGGATTGTAAGACAGTGGCGGGCCTTACTGTCAGAAGTTATCAAGCCGTCCATAAGGCCTCTGACATGGCTTAACGACTGCCATTATATGACAGCCGGCGCCAACGACTTAGCGTGCCTTGCGAAGCACGGAAATGCTCGGAAAAATGCCACTAGCGGTAGTAACGGGACGCTCACCCATCCCGTACCTGACCGCGCCTGTTGTTGCTTAACCAAGTGATTGATTCCAATCACTCGGTTCGCCTAGGCCACGAGCGCTTTCCCTAGGCCACGAGCGCTTTTTTTCCACTGCAGGATATATTTAGATATTTATTTTTGTATAATTATATCTAACATACCTATGTTTTATTTTATTTACCTATAAACGTCCCACTGCAGCGCACAGGCCTTCAATCAGAGAGAGAGGACGGGCTTAGCACGGGCTTAGTTACCTACTACACGTGTCTACCTGGGATTGGTAATTTCAGGCGCTGAGGTACCTATTTGAAGAGGGCTTCAGAACACAATAATTACGGATGGGTCACGTGACTTGTTTTTTATGCCATTGGCGCTCAGAAAAATAATTAAATTGTTCTGAATGTAGTAATGCAGTGTCAAATGTCGCGTCGCCGCGCGCAACCTATGGTCCGAATAAACGGAAAGTACGCACCCAGCGCCTGCCCACCCAACTCACTCGCGCGCCTTTCTTTTATTCTCCCGTCAACCGATCCGATAAAGTAAAGCCCGCTGTACACAGTGGCCCATGCTGGCCCACTGCTCGCCATTGCTGTAGGCCACGATCACTTGCTGTTCCCACAATGGCGCGTGGCTCATTTCTGTCTGGCAAACCACTTGCGATGGACGTGGAAGTAGGTAGTTGCGGCCGCAGTTATTTATTTTTTTACTATTTATTTATTTATTTCTTTCATTTATTTACACGTATTACAGAAATATGTACAACAACAAAGTTATTAAAAAAAATGGCGCAAAAGATGCAAAATTACGGGCTCAGATTGATATAAATCAAAAACTTGAAGGTCAATTGACTGAACGATGGGCCACTGTGTAAATAAGGGATGGGCCACGCTACGCCACGATCCTTTGAAGTGTGTCCACGCTGCGCGCCACGATAAGCAATTGTCCGCCACTGCACACCATTACCACGAGTACGCAATGGCAATGGCGAGCAGTGGGCCATCATGGGCCATTGTGTACTGGCCGCATAAAGCCTTCTGATAACAGTCACCATCACACCACAGTCAGAACCCCACAGCAAAGACATTCTCAACATGAGCATTGGCGCCTACAAGGTTTGATACGTGTGCGGGCTTAGAAGTTAGAATTAAAGCAGCAATAAAATGAAATAGCCACGTTTCTGCTATTGTCATTTTACTACAATGCATTAACAGAATCTAGGGGCAGATCGGACACTACGGTTTCATCACGATGTTTTCCTTCACAGTTAGCGAGTGTGGTACTAGAACTTCACAAAATGTAAGTACATAACTTTGAAAACAAAGTAATTGGTTGTATCCCCTATGGCAATCGAACTAGTCTATTTTTTACTACCGTCCGCCCCTCTATCCTATCTCATTATTAAAGTAACAGACCAATCTCAATTTCACGGCACAATTTGAGCAAAATTTAAAGACATCTTTCTATTATACGTCGTCGTCATCGTCAGGCCGTACTAATCCACTGCAGCCCTCCTCTAATGAGCGCCATATCGCCCTGTCTTCAGCTTGAAGCATCCAGCATCTGCCTGCAGTTTTTCGCAAATCGTCATCCCACCTAGTCGGAGGGCGTCCTACAACACGTTTATATTATGTACTTACTCATAATT
This sequence comes from Yponomeuta sedellus, assembly GCA_934045075.1. Taxonomy (NCBI): domain Eukaryota; kingdom Metazoa; phylum Arthropoda; class Insecta; order Lepidoptera; family Yponomeutidae; genus Yponomeuta; species Yponomeuta sedellus. The sequence goes on along the minus strand of OW203736.1, from coordinate 1,052,212 downwards.
CACTGCGCCTTACTTATTTATATTCGATTTTATGAGACTTTTATTTATTGAAATAAAGAGTTTCGTAAGGTTCTCTTTCATTTATGCCTACTGTATGTAACCGATTGAGTACCTGCTACCAAAACGTGCCTCTTGAACACAGCTAAAACATTATGAACGAGTAGCCTTGCATACTTTATTCACACCCTCTTTTTCATTCAGCAACTTATTTGGAAGAATCGTGGTTTCATAAATATTGGAAACGTCTTAAGTTCAGTGAATAGATTAACTTCGAAAATGTCTCCCGTAATGTTACTATCGAGTAAGTACTTGCCAGTTGTCTTAGTTTAGTGTGAGCTATGAGTGTGGTCTTTACCTAAAAGGATTGTATCTACAAACCCAAGGTTAGCTGGAAAAACATATTCAGTAGTATTAAGGTCGCCTTTGTACAAATGTGCTTACTGTGCAATAAAAAATGTTCTAACTTAATCTAATTGTACTTACAAACTGCATTGATAACATTAAAAAAACTTAAATACAGTTTGTCCAAAAGTTCTAGTAAGCGGAAGTGAAACATCACAAAATAATCTGATAGTTTTTTTAAATTCAGGAACATTCAGTGAGTTTAGAAATGCAAACAATGCTGTACCCACTTCGTGAGAGAATGAAGGAAGAAAGATTGACGAAACAAATATAATATTGCATATCTGAGTGGAAGGGCGGGTAAGGGACGTCTCATGCGGACAGACGTCGACCAAACAGGGGATGTATCAGCAAAGGGCGAGATAAAAAGTATCCGGAGCCGGCGTGCGTGCATACAACGATTTAAGAACGTTGATGAAGCGAAGGTGATCTGTCAAGGTCGTGGCAAGTGGCAGTCCCTGGCCTCTGCTTACCCCTCTGGGATACAAGCGTGAGGTTATGTTTAGGTTATGTGTAAAGTGCAAAAAAATGTCGTCCTCGTGTCGCGCTTGTCAATCCCCGGACTGAATACGGTTCCGTTTGGCACCCCATAGGGGACGGAACTCTAAAAAGTACCTACCGGTAAGTGAAAGCTAAAAAATATGCTAAGCGTTACGGAAAGTCTGAAAATAACTCCAACAAGGCTCGTCAGCTTGTAGCCATTAAACTTTTGCGTTGCCTTATTTCGGGGAAAAGAAGAAAAATTATCCAACTTTATCAATAAAGCGAAATGAAGTTAGTCAAGCGGCAAATCCTATACAGAAGTAATTTTGTTCTAATTTACGAAACACGTGCCGGTAATTTTTACAAATGCGCTTAAAGAACAAATCCAGTTTCTAGTTTACGTGGACCAGTTTTTATGTAACGTTACCATGCAATGACCGAAAGGAAACGTTTCCCGGTGATAATCGGACATTCGGTCTATTCGTTCATTGCTCTCGCGATCACGGATTGGCTGAATGAATAAATGAACCGGACCGGGTGACCGAATATGGCCGAGAGCGAACGAACGCTGCATGAGAGTGTGGTGATTGAACTGAACGGAGCGAAATTGTTTCAATCGGTCTCACTTCAGCTGGTCGGTCTTTTCCGAACTTTAAACGTTGGTCGTATGTCGTAGCAATAAAGATTGCTTTTACTTGTTTTGTTTTTTGTTTCATTCATTGTGTCAATTCTGCTGGTTCGCGCGCTAATCCAAGTAGGTACTTTTGTAAAAGTAATACTGTGTTGTTTTCTTGATGTTAGTTTCTCTAACGAATATAACATAATATTTTCACTGTGTTATTATAGTGAATTATTGGTGAAGGAGATTTTTCTGTTTCGTGCGCTTTGAGACGCTTATTTCTGTGCTAGTAATCTTGTTCTTCGAGCTACTTTTGTTCTTGGAAATAACAACAGTAGCTTACGAAAATCTAGATGGTAATAATTATTTCATTGTACGTAGGAAAAAAAACTACTCGAACTAAAAATATTTTTTGATTGATTTTTATCATAGTACTCATAATATAATGGTGGCACGGCAACATAAAAAATATTAATCATAAATTAATGGTCCTGTAAAAATACAGATACTAAAAAAAAGCATATTTTATGGCTGAAAGGTCAAAACGTGAACGTTGAGATGGTTCTACTATGAGGTCCTAATAGTACTAATATACCGTACTAGTACAGTGTCTCAAATGTAACAGTACGGAGCGATCTTTAAGATGTCCGAGCAGGCCCAATACTAATGTAAAGGATTGTGATGCCACCAATTAGATTTTTCAAATTGTGTATAATGTACGATTTTTTCACGGATTTACATCCGTGGATTTTTTATTGTCTATATTTGGTATAACTGTGATCTGTGTTTTGTATACTTTGTCCAAAAAAATATAGAAATTAAAAAGTGAGGTTTTCTCAGACTTTTTGCCTGTGTAATTTCTTGCACTTTAAAGTATTATAAAAATAAAAACTACAGTTATTTCATTAAAAAGATGTTTTGTGCTTATTCAAAGGTAGTAAATGGTCTTAATTTTCAATAATACCAATGATAAAGTTTCACTTCCGGTTTCTTGAATTTTTGGACAAACTGTTAATCGTCTGGTAAAATGAATAAAAAAAACAATGACCATCATCTCTTTTATAGTCTGTGGCGACGCGGTACCTACGTTTTCATGTAAATACGAGCGTTTTCAGCACAAATTCACAAAGCACTTCATAAATGGCGCGCTTACAGACGTAGCCATAGAATAATCGAAATGCGGCTGTCAATATTAGTACGTGCTAAGCAAAATTTGAGAGACGTGTCCCCGTTCTTCTATGTGAACGCTTGTAAGCGCCATCTATGAAGTACATTGTGAATCCGCTATTTGACACGCATCAAATTTGACGCGATAAATGAATATTGCAGGATGGCTGCAAAATTTGCAAAGTAAAAAACTTTTTTCCTCTTATAATTAATTCGTAACGGCGAAAACGCTATCCGCCGTCTTGAAACCACCTAAAGTATGTAAACAAACATCTTTCAGCCAGAGCCAGTGGACATGGTTTATTATAAGACTTACTTCAAAGTGATCTTCACATAAATACACCCGAGGTTCAATTGATAAAGAGTCGGGGTCTCTTTTGGCAAGTTTGAGTCAAGTTTTTCGAATGGTAATTTCACTGGGTAGGTACACGAATCCACAACTTCCCGGGGGTCTTTATTGACCTGTTTTTTTCATTCTCGAACAAAGCAATAGTTGGTATATTTTTGGATGTAAATTCGATGAAATCATGGTTGCGTTGTTTTTATTTCACTATGGTCAGAGATCACTTACAGAAAATTGAATGTCAAACTTTGTTTACAATTTTTTGGACTTCAAACCATAGACAAAAATGGCTGACCGCGTTTTTGGCTGTTTAGGAAAATAAAGTTTTAAAATATATTTTTATGTTGCTTTTACTTACATTGCTTTGCTTTTACTTACACTTTGAAGCGCTCGTGGCCTAGGCGAACCGAGTGATTGGAACCAATCACTTGGTTAAGCAACAACAGGCGCGGTCAGGTACGGGATGGGTGAGCGTCCCATGAATGACTACCGCTAGTGGCATTTTTTCCGAGCGCTTCCGTGCTTCGCAAGGCACGCTAAGCCGTTGGTGCCGGCTGTCATATAATGGCAGTCGTTAAGCCATGTCAGAGGCCTTATGGGCGGCTTGATGACTTCTGACAGTAAGGCCCGCCACTGTCTTACAATCCTCCACCAACCCGGACTTGGCCCCCGTGGTGGAGTATGGCCTAGCCTTCCTGCGACGCAGGAAGAGACCCGTGCCCCAGCAGTGGGGACATACAAGGATTAAAAACGCCTTTACTTAGGTCCTCAAAAAATATATCAAAATATTTTTTGGTCTAATGAAAGAGTTATTTACCGTTTAAGACTTACTTGAAAAGAGAGTCAAATAGCGGATTTAAAACGGCTCATGGTTTTGAGTGGCAGACCCATAGATCAGTATAGGCAGACGGTAGCTCGTAGTATTTTATGTATCACTTAAAAAATAAATTAAAATGTATAGATGAAAAATATTTAAGTTTTTCATGTTCTCTCGAATTATATAAATAACATTTATATAAGTACATGCACATACATTGCTTCTGGCCATAGATGGGATTAGGTATTGAACGGACTGCACCTATCTAACAAGCATTGAGGCTCCACTTTAACAATGTGTTTTGACACTCTTTCCTGAATATCAACTTTCGCGCGATAATATATAAGGGACTTTTGCAGCTGAATAGAATCTGAGCGCGGTGGTAGCTCAGTGGGTAGAACAATGGACTCGCAAGCGAGAGACCCAGGTTTGATCCCCATGCGGGCATGTACAAATGACTTTGTTTAATTTCAAAGTTACGTACATTTGCGAATTTGTAATCGCAATACCACAAGCTAACAGTAAAGAAAACATCGTGAGGAAACCTGTGACTTGGTTCGCTCCCCACGTATTGACTAGACTTTCCTGTGGGCTAGGCCGACTAAGCTGTCAGATGGTATAGGTGCTGGGACAGTTTAAACCATCTTAAACCGTGTCCCAGGCATTGCAACATCCGAGTGGTCCCTTCAACTATCTAGTGTGAGTGAAGATGCCACTGGACGCTGAATAAATCACCTCATTGCGTAGGCGCAGATGCCAATGTATGTGACGGGGCGGTTCTAATACTCTGACGCGTGAAGGACCTGTACCTCTTAAATCTTTGCTGAAATAAATAATGTTGTATTTGTAAGTTTGTACCTAAATGCAGTAGAATAGACACTGGCTCTGGCCACATGTTTATAAGAAATTGTTCGTTTTTATACTCGTAGAATGAAAAAGTTATCAGATTTTCTGTAAGGCCAATTTTAAATACATCTTACACATTTGAATGACAACTTTCAAAAGCACCGTACATTATTAACTTGATTCCGGAAATCCTTCGAAATCCACGAAGTGCTCGTGGCCTAGTCGAACCGAGTGATTGGATTCAATCACTTGTGTTAAGCAACAACAGGCGCGGCATTTTTCCGAGCGCTTCCGTGCTTCGCAAGGCAAGTTAAGCCGTTGATGCCGGTTGTCAAGAAATGGCGTTTAGCCATATCAGAGGCCTTATGGGCGGCTTGATGACTTCTGACATCGCCATTGTCTTACACTCCTCCACCAACCCGGACTTAGCCCCCGTGGTAGAGTATGGCTTAAGCTTCGCAGCATATGGCCTAAGCTTCCTGCGATGCAGGAAGAGATCCCCAGCAGTGGGGACATACAAGGGTTGATATCGTATATTGGAAATCCTTAACCTGTTCGGACTCTTACCACAAAAATTTCAGAAAGTGATTCCAGAATTTAGTTAACCACTACTCTGGAGCTTTACGTCTTCCTCTTTTCGCTTCAGCCGTTTTCCTCCTGGCCCAGGCGTCTCACTCCTACATCCTGTTGACGGCGAACCTGGAAGACTTCCAGTCTTTGGCCAAACAGGTGCTGAGCTCACCCATTGGCGCCCGTATCGGCAAGATCTGGATGCGCGCATTCGACCAGTTCAACCAGGCTGTGACGTGAGTACACGTGGAAGCATTATCGTCAGGTGATGTGTGATGATAAGTTAGTGTAAGGTATTCTTTAGATAGATAGAGAACATAAAAAAAAAAATATTTAAAAAAATAAAAGAACCCGACTGCAGTGATAAATCAACTGAAAGGGAAAAAATAAGATAACTTTATTTTCAAATGCTAATGTCGAATCAGAAGAGTTCATGCTGCTTTACTTGAGGGACCGAATAATATAACTTTATAAGCATTATTTGCTCAAACTGTTGCATTTATTATTTTATATAAAATGTTGCAGTCGGGACCCATTACTGTTTGTTTAAAGTCCTCTTATGGGTCCCGACTGCATCATTTTATATAAAATAATAAATGCAACAGTTTGAGCAAATAATGCTTATAAAGTTATATTATTTGGTCCCTCAAGTAAAGCAGCAGGAACTCTTCTGATTCGACATTAGCATTTGAAAATAAAGTTATCTTATTTTTTCCCTTTCAGTTGATTTATCACTGCAGTCGGGTTCTTTTATTTTTTTAAATATTTTTTTTATTTTTGACCTTTTAGTGACTCAGTAAAACGATAAAATTTAAAGGTCCATCTGTTCTGTTTACATGCATTAAATCGTTATATTATTTTATGTCCTAAATGAATTTTAGTTTATTGCTTTATTTTCTTTTGTTCGACAATGGACATGTCTCGGCAAATCATAAATATTTTTACTGATATACTTGTTTGATATAGTCATAGGTACCACCTGCCTGCATTAAAAATTTATATCGTACGATATTTTTTAGCTAGTATAATGAATATGGTCTAATGGTGTTAAACTATCTAGAATATTTGCAAAGGAAACGACAGATTTTTTTCTTTATTATCCTTACATAAATTGTCTGTTTTTTATGTAGCCTAAAAACGCTCCACTGCACCTAGTTATTTAATGTTAACGATTGAAGGTGGGGACTGGAATAGTCACGAATTATCTCTTCGACCTGAACGGCGCTCAGCTTTCGACATCTCCAGAGTAGAATTCTTCGTGCTTGCATTGCTGGGCCCAGTCTTCGGTCTCGCTAATTACTTAGAATAAGGACTTTTAAATGGGAACATAAATGGTCTGAGCCTTCAGCCGCGGCCTGTACAAAGGCGCGACAGGCGTCCTAACAGCAACTTTAAGTAAATGTCGCGGCCTTCGGCCGCGCTAATAGTCTCTCCATTTGGCATCAGCTTAAATAGAGCTCAGCATTTGGAATCGCCGTGGGAGTATTCCTCTAGCCCGCTTCACAGCCTTCGGCCGTGCCGCGACCTGTATTGAGCTCGGCCTTCAACCTCGTCGCGGCAAGTTTCCTCGCACCCGCATGATGGGGCTCGGCCTTCGGCCTGGCGTAGTTATTTAGAGGTGTGGCATGGGCGTGGAGACATACAAAATCTTGGTTTTCTGAATGCCAAAATATTACCGGTATTAAAATGAAACTATAACAAATTCATCTTGAGGTGGCCCCCTAAAGCATTGAAAAATTTTACTGAATATTTAGGTGTAGATAAGCAATCTTTGGTCTCACAAGTGAACAGGAAACCTAAAACAAAATCATAATCTTATTTTCGGAGGAAACGAGATAAAATTCATGGGTGAAATTTTTAGCCTCTAAATAGGTTTTTAAATTTGTTCCTTAGCACGGGTTAGTGCATTAAAAATAAAAATAGTGTAATCATGTGAGTACAGTGATATCGTTCCGATGTTAAACCTAACTGCAAAGTAGGTAGTCGGGGCTGTAAGTAATGCAATTTGCTTAAGTCAGATGTCGCTGCCTGTACGTAATACAGAGAATATTGTAAAGAGGTTCGAAATTTCACTGATGCCGTGAGTCGCCCATTGGCTCAATTGGTAGAGCGCTGGTACGGATAGCCAGAGGTTGCGGGTTCGAATCCCGGCATGGGTGAAATTTTTAGCCTCTAAATAGGTTTTTAAATTTGTTCCTTAGCACGGGTTAGTGCATTAAAAATAAAAATAGTGTAATCATGTGGGTACAGTGATATCGTGCCGATGTTAAACCTAACTGCAAAGTAGGTAGTCGGGGCTGTAAGTAATGCAATTTGCTTAAGTCAGATGTCGCTGCCTGTACGTAATACAGAGAATATTGTAAAGAGGTTCGAAATTTCACTGATGCCGTGAGTCGCCCATTGGCTCAATTGGTAGAGCGCTGGTACGGATAGCCAGAGGTTGCGGGTTCGAATCCCGGCATGGGTGAAATTTTTAGCCTCTAAATAGGTTTTTAAATTAGAGATAAAATTCGTTAAGATGAATAGAGCTAGAATTTTTTAAAATTTCATAGGTCCTACGATACGAGGTCACGGAGGATCCGTCTTCGGTTACTAGTGAGAGCGTTCAAATATTTTTTTATCATTTATTGTTTCTTCTTTGAACCCAGCTTGTCTGACTATGACCGCACAGGGGAAAAGAAGTTACATGCTACACTTTATATATTTTGTTCAGTTAGTTTTGGTCTAAGTGTCAGTAGGAAATTAATATCAGTGTTAAGAAATTAATTATTTTTTCTCAAACATGCTCGGAAATGTTTGTGTTATTACCATGAAATAAAGCCACAAAGTTTCTCTTTTATGGCTCCCGCTTCACTTTACTGGCCTAAGCCAGTAAAGTAAGTATGAAAATCCATTACCGTCCGCTGCTCTAACTTTTTAAATTTACTTACTAAAATTAAACTGACCAAGGAAAAATTACATACAGCCAACCACCTACTAAGTTATGTAAGCATACTTAGATTAACAAAAAAAACAGTCTATGGTATTGGTTTTTGTGCGGTTAAACATGGTGCTCAAATATGTTAGTGTATTTAAAAAAATAAAAAAGGCGGCAAACTAAAGTATTATTTCTTAATTAAGGTAAAGTCACTAATGCCAGACAGTGACCTAATGGATGACACCTACGAAAAAAGTTGTTGTATTAAAGTCAATTTTAGTAAAATGACTCTTATTTCGATATCGTAGAACACCTAGCACCATCTATGAATTGTTCTCAAAAACTCCCAACAGTTTCTAAACGACATTGCAAAATGGCATCAGTCGTTGTCAATCATGTAGCTGAGTGTGCACGCGTTCCGCCATTTCTAATTTTTTAGGTTAAGGACGTCGAAATTTGAAGGTGAGTTTTTAATCGATATTTATTAAAAAATACTTTTTACTGTTTTGTCAACGGATCAATAATAAGTTGGGATAGTGATAAATGTGCTTTTCTTGTGTTTGCTATTAATATTTTTTCTGACAAATTTTGATGTCTGCTATTAGTTCTAAAACTAATGAATATCCAATAGATGACAGGCATGTCTTCCATTGGTGTTTCAAGATATTAACTCATATATTCGGTTTGGCACGATTTTGAACTCTGTTCCCAACGAAAAGATTACTGTAGAGATATAAGCAATTTTGGATCACTTTAACTAAAAGTAGACATGGTGTCTAATATTGGGGTATACATGATGTCAATTATTGGTTCTATTGTTCCAGACTGATAATTATGCCACCAATAAAAGGACAGATGTTTCGGTACTCTGAGGCTGAAATGGACGCCGCTATTCAGGAATGCAAAAGAGGAGTTCCGACATCCACTGCGGCAAAAAAATTTGGGGTACCTAGGGTAACTCTGTTGAATAAAGTAAAGGGTAAGACACCAATGAAACGAAAAATGGGAAGAACATGCTACATCTCGGATGATACTGAAGCTTTGCTTGTAAAGTGGGCTAAAGCAATGGTGAAACAAGGATTTTCAATAGGCAAAGATAATTTACAAGATAGTGTGAAAAAAATTGTTGACGATTTGAATTTAGAAACTCCGTTTAAAGATGGGAGGCCTGGTAAAAGATGGTACAGCAGCTTTTTAAAACGACATCCAGAGCTTATCCCTAGACAGCCTCAAAATTTAACTTCGTCCAGAGTTTCCGTCACAAAGGCACAGATAAAGAATTGGTTCGAAGAAGTCAGCACCTATCTTGAAGAAAACCATTATGCAAATATTTTGGCTGAACCTCATCGAATTTTTAATATGGATGAGACTGCATTTTTTTTGAACCCGAAAGGGAACAAGGTACTAGCAGCTAAAGGCGAAAAATCGGTGTATCAGCAAGTTAACTCAGACGAAAAAGAATGTTTCACAGTTCTTTTGGGTGGTAATGCTGCTGGTCAAGTTCTACCACCCATGGTTATTTTTAAGTATTTAAGAATACCAAGAGAATTGAGCTTGTCTATTCCTGTAACTTGGGGCATTGGACGGTCCGACAGTGGTTGGATGACGATGGAGACATTTTATGAATATATCTGCAATATATTTGATAAATGGTTGAATGACAATGGTATTCAAAAACCAGTCATACTTTTTATGGATGGGCACACATCACATATGTCATTCCACGTGAGCAAGTTTTGTTCGGAAAATGGGATAATCCTAATTGCTCTCTTTCCTAATGCCACCCATCTCTTACAGCCCATGGATGTAGCTATTTTCAGAAGCTTAAAGGGCTCCTGGAAATCTGCTGTGCAGGCTTGGCGTTTAGAACACATTGATTCCCCCATTTTGAGAAAAGTTCATTTTGGTCCTTTGCTAAACAAAGTACTGAAAGACACATTATCACCTGAAATGTTTCAAAACGGGTTTCGTAAGTGTGGACTCTCACCCTGGAATCCTGATGAAGTGTGTTGTGCATCAGATGAATCACCAATTGATGAATTCATGGCATTACAAAAAATGGCAAAAATTAAAGAAATGGAACTGGGCCTTAAATTCCTGGACAAATATATTGCTTCAGAAAAAATTGACGAAAATATTGGATTGTTTTCATTTTATAAGAAAATTGAAGACCTACTAACAAAAACTAAAGAAGATTTACCACCAACTGAAAATCTCTCCACCTTGAATAATTCTTTAACAGAACAAGGTAGTACAACTCAAATATTACCACCGCTTAATACAGTTCCGAGTAGCGATCAATTAACAATGCCATCCACATCACAAGTTGCAACTTTGGATTTTCCGTTCCAATATTTACCTCAAAATGAAGACCCTAAAACTCCCTGCAAAGAAGTTCAAGAAAACACGACTCAAAATCTCGAAGGCACAATAAATACAGGATCATCGATACCAAGTCATCAAAGGCCACAAGAAATTTTTACAAATAATTGCAATAATATGGTAATACCTAGTCCATTTAAAAGAGCATTGTTTTGGCCAACCCCTAAACAAAACACAAAAGGAAGAAAGAAAGAAAAAGTGCCATCTGTTGTATCATCTTTAGCATGGCAAAGATACCATGAAAGTAAAGAGAAGAAAAAGACTGAATTAGAAGATGAGAAAAAGAGAAAAGCTGAGGAAAGGAAGAAAAAGAAAGAAGAGACTGAAAAAGCACGGAAACTTAAGACTGATAAGAGGTTATTAAAGAAAGGCAAAAATATAATAAAAAACAAGCCTAAAAAGACTGACTATAATAGCTCAACCACTGAAGAAGAATGGGAGGAATCTGGAGACAGCGCGAATGATATTTCTGATGAAGCCACTGATGACGAAAATGAAGAAGGAAGAAATGAGGAAAAAATAAATGAGAAAGAAAGAAATGAGGAAGAAAGTAGAATTAAGCAAGGTGACTATGTTATTGTTAAGTTTCCTGGCAAAAAGAGATATTACAAATATGTTTGTATCATACAAAAAGTAACTAAAACAGAAATTGAAGTTATGGCAATGGTAGCATGTGATGAATCTAAATCAGTTTTCAAAATGATAGGGATATTAGTGCTATAACTGAATCTCAAATAATTAAAGTTCTTGACGTACCAAATATGATTATAACTGGCGACAGAATTAAGTACAAATTTGACAATGCCTTAGAGGTTGATGGATAAGTAATTTTATTATGTAAGTTAATTTAGACTGATGCTTTTAAAACTCCAACTGCATTAAATTAATATGATGTCAACCATTAGTGCATTTGGCTGTCTACTTAAGGTGATTTTCTTTTTTCATGGTGTTATCTATTAGTACCCAAGACAATATATAAAAAAAAAATATTATAATTAAAAGTATGTTGATTATTGGAAATTTTATTACATAATATAATTTTCTAAGATACACTGCATTCATATAAAAAACCTGTGGTTGTTATGTTTCATAAATAAATAATTATTTTCATATAAACATGGTGTTTTCATTAAAGTGTCGAGCATTAGTGACTTTACCTTACCTAGTAATTATTTTAATATTAATATTTCCTCGCATTGTTTGAGAAAAGCATTATACAATCCTCGGCCGGAACAGGGATTGCAGGACTCGTTCTAGACGGCTTCGTCTACGACTCGGCCGTCTATCCCAAACTCGTCCAGTAATCTCTTACTTCTCGGCCTCTGCAGTAATGTATTATTATTATTATTACCCCCTATGAGGTTGATATTTCTTAAATTAATGAGATAAACGAATGGCGTAGAAAGAAATAAACACTTTATAGGCATTATTTCTTTCAGCACTTATACCGTTTCTATAGACGGTTTGTTTACATGTAGAGCAAAGCTGATATTATGTAAATTTATACATGTACTAGAATAAATATATGCCAGCGCCATTAAGTGGCTAAAAGTGGTACTGTAGGACAGGGTTTCAGCAGACAAGAAGAGAAACGTTGTTTCAGCACGACAGCACGTACTTAGGGATCTATTTTTTATTGAAGCAATATGAAACTTACCAAGGATTACGGATTAGTAACTGTACTACTCTCACCACAGCGCAAAACGAGGTATATTACCTACGACAATAGTCGTGCCAATTATTAGTGGTCACTGGTCAGTCAGTATTGGTGAAGTGATTCGCAAGCGCTCAAATACTATCCAATTTTGTTTAATATTATGTAGGACCTTCGGACAAAACCATACCGCAATTTAGAACACAAACAGCGCCTTCTGTGGTTGGGTAGAGGAACTAATGCTACAGTACTTTACATTACTTAGAAGTGAATATTATTTGTGTTGCGTTTGTTCAACGACACCCGCAAAATTCTCTTTTAAATACTTTGCACGTGTTAGGCGTAGTTAAACAAAATTATATTTTTTAATTAAATGAATGATCTAGAAGGAAGAAACCACTTTATAGGAATTATTTCTTTCCGCATTTGTACCGATTCTATAAATGGTTTGTTTACATGTAGACCAAAGCCGAAATTATGTATGCACATGTATTAGAATAAATAAAATATAGCAGCGCCATCAAGTGGCTAAAAGTGGTACTTTAATTGCTTAGAAGTAAATGTTATTTTTTGTTCCGTTGGTTCTCTATTAATGCTGATTTAATGTAACCTACGTCATCCGCAAAATTCTGTTTTAAATATTTCACACCTGTTAGGGGTAGTTCAACAAAATTAGTATTCGAATTCAATAAACTAAATATAACAGCGCCATCTAGTGGCTCCTAGCTGTACTTTAACGAAGCTTCTTAACGAATTTTATTTTTCGTCACGGTTCTGATCGCATAATTATGATTTTATATAGCCTATGACACCCGCGCAAGGATGCCGAATCGAATGACACCTTGTTTAACAAAATCTGACCATTGGTTAAGGAGTTATGAGGGAACATAGAATCGGACATACTTACATACATACATACATACGCACTAAACACATTACCCTCCTTTTGGGCTTCGCTGCAGTCGGGTAAAAAGGAAATTACACAGATATTCGCTCGTAGTCCCGGCTGCCTGAGTGATCTTAAACGATGACGAAGGTTAAGCAATACAGGGTGCGTTCAGTGCATGGATGAGTAAACCATCTATGACTAACGCGAGTGGCATTTTTCCGAGCGATTCCGTGCTTTGCAAGGCACGTTAAGCAGTTGGTTCCAGCTGTCGTTGATAGATGGCAGTCGTTAAACCACCTTAGGGCGGCTTGAAAACTTCCGACAGTCAGACCAGCCACTTGCAAGCCTCCACCGATCTGGACTTGGCCCCCGTGGTGGAGTATGATCTATACAATCATCAGGGAAGAGACCCGTGCCCCTCGGTGGGGTCATAATAGGTTGATGATGACACAGATATTTCTTAACCTAAAAGAACAGACGGCGGCATTATTATCACTAAAAGTGATCACTTGCAGACAAGACAGACTTCTTTGTTTAATTTATTTATTTATTAACACTTGTATTGTACTTAAATAAACGTACAATGCGACGGTCTTAATGCCTTAAGCATTTACTTTTCTACTTTAAACCATGAAAGAAGTAGGTACTGTAAACCGTAACGAAAGTCGACGGCGTCATCTTAACGAACTGCCCATAACCCCCCTTCGGGATTACGTATCTAACATTCTATTGGATTCTATGGAGTTGAGCATCTAGAAGACCCCAAAGTGTCAAAATATGTAAGTACCTATGCACTTAACAGCTTAAAAAAGTAAAAATCAACGTTACTCAACTTGGAACGTTGTATAACTTTTATAAATAATAGTAAAAACTGGAACGACTTCAGGTGTTGTTTTATTTGTAGATATTTGCAGTAATTTTAAAACAAAAAAAACTGGATAAAAAAACGGAGAAACAGGTAAAATAGCCAGATCTGGTCAAAGGGTAAAGTAGTAGTGATGAAAAATGAGGGAAATCGAAGAATGTGTGACGTAATTTAAATATTTGAAAATGATAGATAGAAAAAGAAATAAAAATGGTGTGAAGAGATTTGCACCGTTACAAACTCAGTGGATACTTAATATTCTTTTTTAATGCACTAACCCGTGCTAAGGACAATGTACGTAGTACAGAGAATATTATAAAGAGGTTCGAAATTTCACTGATGCCGGTGAGTCGCCCATTAGCTCAGTTGGAAAGAGCGCTGGCACGGATAGCCAGAGGTCGCGGGTTCGAATCCCGGTATGGGTGAAATTTTTAGCCTCTAAATAGTTTTTTAAAATCAGTGGATACTTACATAATAGAACCCCGAAAGGCGCTTACTGGGACTTACAAGCAAATTTCGTAGGACCTAATCTTTCACGCTGCATTTACATCCAATGTTTGTCCCTAGCAGCGACAACAAACATCGTGCCAACCGCCGCTTCAGCGACGACGAGCCGTTTAAGGACGACGATGACTCCCCTAAGGACTTCACGCGGGGCCCCGAGGACCGGAGGAGCTCGCTTGATGATGCGGAGAAGCAGTGACCCTGAATAAATCGCCTCTGGTCAACTGGAAGCGCGTTTCATTCCCCAAGTCTCTGAAGCTGCCTAGACAACCCTAATGACGGCCTCGGTGGCGCAGCGGTTTGGCACGCTGACTGTAAAACCGAAGGTCTCGGCCTCGATCCCCGGCCGGATCAAACTAGGAAACGAACTTTTCTAGTTTGTCTCGGGTCTTGGATGTTATCTATGTATTTATTGTATTTAATCTATAGTCGAGTTAACACCTATAACAGAAGTCATTTAGTTGTACTTAGTATAGGGCTAACGAGATCTGTGTAATATGTCCATGAATATTTATTTATTTAATAGGCTGTCGGTCAGACCGGTAGCAGTGCTTCGGCGTTGCAGTCACACATGAAATTTCATAAAACTGCAATTCATAGTTTATTATATCGAGGCGATCTACATTGAGGCCGATTAGTACATGAGTTATTTGGCTATGAAATGTACATCAATTGTTCATAGTAAACCTTAATTTGTCATGAAACCATAGGCCCCATGCAGTTGTCCATACAGAAGAGTGGCGTCCTTAATGTATTGTACCTTACTGAATGCGCCAGCGTAGGCTTTCTTAATAAGGTTAATGGGGACGAAACAGGGACGGGGTATGGTTTCCAATTTAATTTAATTTATGCCACACCTGGCAATAAAGTGGCTTTTTCCGTACGCGCAGCGTGCGGCCAAGTCGCGGCAAAGCAAAGCCGCTTTCTGGCCAAGTGTAGACATAAAAAGATGTACACAACACGGGAGGTAATAAAGAAAGCTCTCGAACGCATATTTACGTCCCTCGCTTGCAGCTCGGGCCGCAAACTTCTGCGATCTCGGCCTTTCTTTGTATTACCACCCCAGTTGTGTAATGTACTATTACTTAATTTATTAATTGGAGAAAATACAGGCAAAGATAATGAATGTGTATAATGTTTTACAATATTGGTTATGGACTTATCTGTCCTATGAAACATTTCTCACTTATAGTTAAGACAGGTAGTGTAAAAGCGGGAGGCGTATACTATAGTCTAACATGCAAAAAAAAAGAATTTGTCAAATAGAACTAGAGATGAACAAATTACATGGTTATTTAGCTAGACACGCAATCAGAATATAACAAATTATAAACCCTTACCTTAAATTGAGACAACGAGTTATTGCATAAGTCAACCGAGGCCAGGCGCTTGTTGTAGGTTTCACAGATTCTGCGAAGTGGGGCCCTGAGACCGGCATTCGTGTTACTCTTGTGGATAGCAGAGAGGATTGTTATGCATTGAGCATCCATTCATGTCTCCATCAATCGATCACTCTGTATTTGTCCACTGCTAGATATAGGACTCCTCTACGGCATGCCACTTCCTTCTCTTGTAGGCCATCCTCATCCAGTCGTTGTAGGTAACCCTAGTTAGACTTGGAGTTAATCGCTCGTAGCCCCAGTTGCCTGAGTGATCTTATACGATCACAAAGGTTAAGCAACATAGGGCGCGTTCAGAACATGAATGGGTGACCGTCTATGACTAACGCTAGTGGCATTTTTTCGAGCGGATTCGTGCTTCGCAAGGCACGTTAAGCAATTGGTGCCGGCTGCCGTCGATAGATGGCCAAGTCGTTGAGCCAAGACAGAGGCCTCAGGGCGGCTTATGAACTTCTATCAGTAAGACCAGCTACTAGTCTTGCAAGTCTCTACCCATCCGGACTTGGCCCCCCTGGTTGAGTATGGTCTATCTATACTTTCCTAAGGGAAGAGACCCGTGCCTTTCGTTGGGGACATAATGGGTTGATGATGATGGAGTCAATTTTAACTTACCAACTACTTATTACATGAACTCGACTATTCGTTTCAGTGTGTTCAAGTGTGTTAAAAATTCACCCTGTATAGGGTAATTTTTTGATACGGGTCAGTAACGTTTTCCTGTAACTATAAGGATTAAGGTACCTGGATTGGCATAAGGTACTTTTATCGTTACAGTAACAGGAAAACGTTTCTAGGAAACCATCACCAACTTTTTAAGATATTATCAACTGAATTCATAGATTTTGGAGACCAAATTCCTGATTTGAAGTCATTTTTGCAAGAAGTTTATAATTGCAACTGACAATCCAGAGTTTTCTCAATGCAAACTAAAGAATTAGGTGAAGATATTCGAACCGAATTCGAAATTTAAAAATTAAAAAATACTTTCTATTTTCTTTAATTTTTTTTTATAAAAGTTTGGCCAATGTAGAAGTTTGACTCGCTTACTGAAATGTAGGAAAAAAGTTTTTGCGATTTCTGTAATTTCTAGTACTCAAACCTTAAATGGTCCCAAAGAGTCTTTTGATCCCCACACGAAATGGGATTGATTGGTTTTTTTTTGTATTTATAATTTTTTTCGCTGACTGTACATTATCTCCAAAATCTGTGAATGCAGTTCATAATATCTTAAAAAGTTGGTGATGGTCTCCTAGAAACTTTTTCCTGTTACTGTAACGGTTAAAGTACCTGCCTTTTCTGACCGGACTCAAAAAATCCACCCTGTACTTTGAATTCAATTCGAAGGTTTTGACTTAACCTAACGTAACAATTTCACCAATAAAACTATTTTATTGGCTACTAGAACTGGTGCTCAGAAATATTTATAAATATAGGTAATTCAGTATAAGTAGCTACTTATACCGTCCGTGTTTCGCAAGGCACGTTACAATACAAGAATTTCAGTCAGTTTAAATTAGAAACGAGTTCTACCAAGTTCTCTTCAACAAGCTTGAGCTACCTAGTTTTCAACTATTTTAATGTTCTATAATAATAATGGTTTAGTTGATCGCACTGACCTGATATTCGCCAAACTAGGAAAATTATTTTGTTGCTATAAATTGATCAAAACCCTTAATACATGGGTTTTCTTATAACATTACGGCGTGTGTTCAAACACATTTAAATAGACTCTTGCTCAGACAGTATTTATGGTACCTTTTTGAAAACTTTTAAAAAGCCTAATTGCTTGTAAGTACTAAATGCTTACTCATAACTTGAGCTCACAAAAACCTCCGAGGATTGGAGTGGGGCTCGCTCCCAATTAAAGAATATGTATTTGCTTAGGAACAAGGTTTGAATAACAAACAACTTTTCCTTATTACTCCTCAAAGGACTTGCGTACTTAGTGGTTGTGTGTGAGCGGTTATTTCACCGCTGGTATTTTGTTGTTATTCTCCAATTTTCAGCAATCACTGCAGAAATCGTTAATAGTAAAATAAACGTATGGTACTGTGTAAAGAAGCACTCGTGGCCTAGTCGAAGTGAGTGATTGGAATCAATCGCTTGAGTTAAGCAACAACAGGCGCGGTCAGGTGCAGGATGCGTGACCGTCCCGTGACTACTGCTAGTGGCATTTTTCCGAGCGCTTCTGCGCCTTCGCAAGGCACGTTAAGCCGTTGATGCTGGCTGTCATGTAATGGCAGTCGTTAAGCTATGTCAGAGGCCTTATGGGCGGCTTGATATCTGCTGACAGTAAGGCCCGCCATTGCCTTACAATCCTCCACCAACCCGGACTTGGCCCCCGTGGTGGAGTGTGGCCTAACCTTCCCGCGATGCAGGAAGAGACCCGTGCCCAAGCAGTGGGGACATAGAAGGGTTGATACGAGTATCGTTATAGTAATTATTTTGGCGCAAAGTTTGCCTCAGTCTCGCCGTATTTCCATGTTTGTGATGTACGAGTACATGACAAACATGTCTGGTTACCATAGTAGAGAGTATCCTATATTCTTTTTAATGCACTAACCCGTGCTAAGGACAATTGTGTAAAGATGTCGCGGGTTTGAGTCCCGGCATGGGTAGAATTTTCAGCTTCTAAATAAGTTTTTAAAAGAGAGTATCCTAGTGTGGGAGTAAACTAGTGCGGCGTGGAAGTTATTATGAATATTATAATAGTACATTATTATGATATAAGTGCGGTAAGTTGAAAATTACAGCAAAGGCGATATTACTAGCCCGAGCTATCGGCGAGGGCTATAAGGAAGCAGAGGCTGTAATTTTCAAAGCGCACGTATGTCATACGACGTTTTATAACATATTTACGAAGAAATTAATAAAACTCTGAGTTTGTTATCATCACTACTTGACGACATTTTCAAATAAAAACAATACATCGAAAAGAAAAAGCGAGCGGATTTATTTTTACTTGTCCACAAATAAGCGATGCGCGCGCATCAACTTTTTTTTTTTAGGCAAAGGTACAAAAACAGCCAGTATTACTAATAAAGTAAATTAATATTTTTGTGAAGTTAATTTTATTCATAAAATATTGACCACTTTCTTGACATAAAACCTCTTTGCTAAGATTTTTTAAAGTATCGTTCATTTTTAGACGTAGTATCTAAAAACTTTATTAAAAAAAAACACGTGCCTTTTACATTACATTATCGCACAAGTACGTAATGAGATACATTACGATATTGAAATTGGTGTAATTACAACCACTTTACGAGCAAATATGTTATAAAATATTTTTTTAATTGAAAAGTTGTTTATTTTACTTGTAAAAGTGCATAAATATGTAAACGTTTTACAAGTAATTAGTTTGGAAATGTACACATAAAATAAACCTATATCTTAAGAGCTACTGATTCTACTTATATGTGAGTAGACTAAAAAACTTTTACATTGTAACTATCATTGCTTTTAGCAATAAGGCCGCCAATTGTACTATGTATATTTGCAATTGCTGTTTTTCCAGTGTACAATAAAGAATATTCTTATCTTATCTTTACATTATTTTTAATGCACTAACCCGTGCAAAGAACAATTTGATTTTTTTTTATTTTTTAGAATATGTTTTTAAAATTGTAACTATCTGTGAAATAGTATTTCTTAACGATTCGCGATACTCATACATAGTTATATATTAAACGCGTCTAGTAGCGATTATTTATTTGGTAAAACGTAATTACCTTATTTCCCGACGTTTCGGCAGCGTTACAGTTGCCGTCGTCTCGGGTCCGTTTAATATAACTATATCTGTGAAATCTTAGAATAATTATTTACACTTTGTCAATTAAGGACTTTGAAAGGACTCAGTTTGAAGTTTTGTCCATTTTTTCTACAAAATGATCTAGATTTTGAAATGGTCACCTACCTACTTAGTTTGAATTTATTGTAACGTTCATTAAGCCGCAGTTTCTGCGCTACTTTGAATAAAACCTTTACATTTAATTTTTGTTTCTTATGGAAGAGACTGCTTTAGCTATTATGTATGTATGTATGTATGTATGTATGTATGTATGTATGTATGTATGTATGTATGTATGTATGTATGTATGTATGTATGTATGTATGTATGTATGTATGTATGTATGTATGTATGTATGTATGTATGTATGTATGTATGTATGTATGTATGTATGTATGTATGTATGTATGTATGTATGTATGTATGTATGTATGTATGTATGTATGTATGTATGTATGTATGTATGTATGTATGTATGTATGTATGTATGTATGTATGTATGTATGTATGTATGTATGTATGTGTATGAGGGTGTGTGAGTGTGTGTGTGTGCGTGTGTGAGTGTGGTCATAGTATTTTTAATGATAGGATGAGTAAAAGTTTCCTTTTGTTTGTATAAAGTGTAAGTTATCAAAATACGCGATATAAATAAATTTTTAAAATTATAAACCCCCTAAATGTACGTAAAAATGTAAAAGATGATGCGCCGACTCTGTCGCAGTGAAATGATGCTTATTTGCTAAAAAAATCTCCGTAATGTAATTAGTTAGTAGTGGAATAAAATATGTATGCGGGCCCAGCCGCACGTTTACCCGTGGGACCAGCCTTTAAAGGGATTTCATTTCCATAACGACAGTTGTATGTAGATGAGGAACTGAGCATGGATTAAATCCTTATGTGCCAATTAGAGAGCTTACCATCTTAATGTTTTAAGTTTTTAATAATTTTTGGACTCGTCATAAGCCGTGAAGGAAAACATAACGAGGAAACCTGAGTGTCTGAGGTTTTCAAATACCCCTGCGGTTGAAATAGCCAATTCGCAGTGGACACGTTCTTTATCAACCCTTGTATGTCCCCACTGCTGGGGCACGGGTATCTTCCTGCATCGCAGGAAGGTTAGGCCATACTCCACTACGGGGGCCAAGTCCGGGTCGGTGGCAGATTGTAAGACTGTGGCGGGCTTTACTGTCAGAAGTTATCAAGCCGCCCATAACTTTGACCGCCGCTTGACATGGCTTGACGACTGCCATTACATGACAGCCGGCAACAACGGCTTAACGTGCCTTGCGAAGCACGGACCGCTCGGAAAAATGCCACTAGCGGTATCACGGGACGGTCACCCATCCTGTATTCAGATAGGCGCGGTCAGCCGCGCCTGTTCTTGCTTAACTCAAGTGATTGATACCAATCACTCGGTTCGCCTAGGCCACGAGCAGTAGGCACGTAATTAAGCCCAAACTCTCTCTCTCATAGAGAAGGCCTGTGTCCTGCTGTAGGACGTTTATTAGGCTACATAAAAAAACTCTATTTGCAAATAACGAGTGAGTAGGCTCTCTTGTCATTATTTACGTATAAATCTTAGCTATATACATTTCATTTTTTTAATGCACTAACCCGTGCTAAGGAATAATATTATAATAATAATATAATCATGTGGGTACAGCGATATCATTCCAATCCGATGTAAAAACTAAAAGCAAAGCAGGTACTCGGGGCTGCAAGTGATGCAAATTACTTAAGCCAGCTGCCTGTTCGTAATACAGAGAATAGTGTAAAGAGGTTCGAAATTTCGCTGATGCCGGTGAGTCGCCCATTAGCTCAGTTGGAAAGAGCGCTGGCACGGATATACAGAGGTCGCGGGTTCGAATCCCAGCATGGTTGGAATTTTTAGCCTCTAAGTAGTTTTTTTATATATATTTCCTTCTGAAATGCTTACATGCTAATTTATTTCATTTTAGCAATAAGGCCGCCAATTGTGCTATATAATATATTTGTATTTTTTTTGTATTTGTGTTTTTTATTTTATTTATTAACATGTAAGATCCAGACTAATCTCCACAACATGTGTACACAGCATGGTTACAATAATATGAAACTTAGACGAGTTACTTCAACCAACATAACATGCATTTTATGTATTCTTTTACATTCAATGAACGTTTGATCAAGCTGAGAACAAAGAAAAAATGTTACAAAGAAATTATAAGAATAGGAAGAAGGAGGCGACTATTTTTTCCAGTGTACAATAAAAAATATTCTTATCTTATCTTATTTGTCACTGACACTCGATTTGCGGTGACTTAATCGTTAGTTTTTCTCAATTACTAGTTTTAATATTTTGTGGCTATCAGTGGAAGCCTGTTAATGACTTTCTGTTTCATATTTTTAAATAGTATCAAGCTATATAATGTCAGTGGCTTTCCTAAAACTAAATAAATAAAAATAAATAAATAACCATCTGCCGGAGTGGCCTGAGGTGGCCCATGACAGGAAAGTCTGGACTGAATTGGGGGAGGCCTTTGCCCAGCAGTGGGACACAAACATAGAGGCTACGTAAAAAAAAAAAAATGTTCTTGGACATATTATACAGATCTCTACTAAGTACAACTAAATTACTTGTGTTACAGGTGCTAACTCGACGATAGATTTAATACAATAAATACATAGGTACTAGAAAAGTTCGTTTCCTAGTTTGACCCGGCCGGGGATCGAACCCGAGACCTTCAAATAGATAGAGTTTTCCTTCACACAATGTTTTCCTTCGCAGTTAGCGAGTGGTGTTGCTACTATAACTTAACAATTAATCATAACTTAGGAAACAAAGTGTTTGGTACATGCCCGCACTGGGAATCGAACCTGCGGCAGCGGCATCCCAGTGGCAGAGCCATGGACTCTGAAGACTTGATAACCCAATAGGGGTTTTCTGTAATGTTACCTTTACGTTGTTGGGCAATAGACATAAATACGAGTAAGTAAACTTATTAGATAAGATTAGATTAGAACTCTATCGAACAAACCAGAAAACAAATACATAAAAAGGCTTACATATCTAAGCTATTTCCGTATAGAATTGAAAACGAAAAGTAAGGAAAACTTCGTACTATTATTAATAAAAACTGTTTTTACACGGATTTTACTCGTTCATTATTACATTTTTAAAATTTTCCGACGTTTCGACACTTTTTCAGTCTTCCGAGATCACGGTACATGAAAAAGTGCCGAAACGTCGGAAAAATGTAAAATAAACCAGTGAAATCCGTCTAAAAACAGTTTTCATTACGTCTAGTGCTCGTGTTAACCTTAGAAAATTCGTACAAATTACTCTGATGAACTTATTTAAAAACCTATTTAGAGGCTAAAAATTTCACCCATGCCGGGATTCGAACCCGCAACCTCTGGCTATCCGTACCAGCGCTCTACCAATTGAGCCAATGGGCGACTCACGGCATCAGTGAAATTTCGAACCTCTTTACAATATTCTCTGTATTACGTACAGGCAGCGACATCTGACTTAAGCAAATTGCATTACTTACAGCCCCGACCACCTACTTGCAGTTAGGTTTTAACATCGGAACGATATCACTGTACCCACATGATTACACTATTTTTATTTTTAATGCACTAACCCGTGCTAAGGAACAAATTTAAAAACCTATTTAGAGGCTAAAAATTTCACTCATGCCGGGATTCGAACCCGCAACCTCTGGCTATCCGTACCAGCGCTCTACCAATTGAGCCAATGGGCGACTCACGGCATTAGTGAAATTTCGAACCTCGTTACAATATTCTCTGTATTACGCACAGGCAGCGACATCTGACTTAAGCAAATTGCATTACTTACAGCCCCGACTACCTACTTTGCAGTTAGGTTTAACATCGGAACGATATCACTGTACCCACATGATTACTTGATGATGATTAGTTTGATGAACTTGTTATTTCTGTTAAGCAGGTAAAACCCGTACTTCTATGAAACACTACGCCCGACGCCCGGCCCGAAACGCACGCGTACTTTATACTCTGATGGCCACTGCACACGCTCGCCCGAGAGTTTATCATTATACTTAATTGCACACGAAACATTAAACAGGACATTACATAAGAAATAACATGCACACCGGCGAGCTTATATCTGTAGAAGATTTCTTCCAGCAAACTTTGGAGAGTCGGAGCAGCAGTAAAAACGGGTCTATATGTACGTATACAAAATTAACTACATAGAAAGAATAACCTAAGCAGAAACAATAGATTACATAGACCAAATACATGTAAATATAAATAAATAAAATAAATAGTAAAAAATAAATGAACGTAATAGCTCAAACTTACGATTGAGATAAATAGTGCTCTTTCAACTGCTTCTTAAATGTACCAATTGTGGGACTAGCGCATATTTTCTGTGGCAGTGCATTCCAGAGTGCTTAGTGCGAGTTTGACAGATCCAATCGAATAACTTTACTACCGCGTTAATCGAGCATTGACTAGTGAGTATGGGTAAGTTAACCGTTCGAACTGGCAAAACGCTGTCACAGTACAACTCGCACTTGTGTTTATTCGTGTTTTGGCTGGTAAACGTGTTCACTTCGCAACGTAAACCATTACAACTCGCACTCAGCAATTTTAATTTCCATAGTTGTCGCTAGGTGGCGCTTCCTCGATGCCATAGAAATGTGAGTTTACGTTAACGCGATCGAGTAGTTAAAAACTCGCACTAAGCACGCTGAGCCTAAACCGAATGGGCCGCGAACTGTATAATTCGTTGCGGGTTTTACACAATAGGCACTAGGGGATCGCCCTGTGAAACTCGCAATGTAAGATAAATTCGCTGGCTCTCAGGCCAGTGTGTACAGCCGCCATTTCTTTCATGTCATCTTCAATATATACAAGGGCCAGGTACGAGTCAGCTAGCAGCAGGTCAGACCTAACATTTTTGTTGCGAATTCGCTCTTAACGTAACTCTGTAAAGAACACGCATGATAACGACGATGCACTGACATAGGTAACATAATCATTACTGCAGCAGCCAGCAAAAGCAAACACATACATAAGTCAAAGATTATAATCATGTGGGTACAACGATATCATTCCGATGTAAAACCTAACTGCAAAGTAGGTACTCGGGGCTGCAAGTGATGCAAATTACTTCAGCCAGATCTCGCTGCCTGTAAATAATACAGAGAATATTGTAAAGAGGTTCGAAATTACGCTGGTGCCGGCACTTGCCCGTTAGCTCAGTTGGGAGAGCGCTGGTACGGTTAGGCAAAGGTCGCGGGTATGAGTCCCGGCATGGGCGGAATTTTCAGCCTCTTAATAGGTTCTTAATACATAAGTCAATCAATGCCCAGTTGTGGCCAAAGCTTTATAATACTTGCTAATACTTAAATAATGCGCTAAAGTTGAAATGAATATTTCTTCCCGCGTTAAAATATTCATTTGCTGTCTTCTTTTTTTTAAATAAACAGATTTTTATTTGCAAGCCAATGCGAAATTTAAATAAAAACTTTGATAGGTGACCTCCTTGGTTGCCACGTTTCGGAGTAAAAGAACGTTCCATTTCAATAAAACACGATGACTTATAGATTTTCATATTTTAAAGGAATGCCACTGCTCCATCGGCCATATGACAGAGCAGTCATATCTGCCAACTACAACTCTCAAGATGCTGTTGCAGCTCCTTTGAACCAGGTTGAGCTACAAAATTCGGAGTCAATGAAAAACAAAGTTGCAGGCATAGTTATTATTGGTAATATAATAAATACATAATACATAATAATTTTCACATAATCACTTCAGATGTACACTACACATTCTTAACTTAGTTCCGGATTTAACACAGATTTCTTTCCGGAAGAGTCCGACCAGGTTTCGAGCGAAACCTGAGAGCCAATTCTCACTTCATTAGCAAATAATTCGTATGCGACTTTAAGGCTTACGACATGAATTCTATATAAAAAGTCGAGCGACAGCCAAAATCTGTATTCTGAACGCCATGCTACATTGAATTCGAATAAGAAAGTAAATATCTAATGACACTGTCGAGTTATCTTGTCTTGTTTTATGCAATAAATGTCTAATCACGGAAACACGGTCGTGGGCATGCATCAGTTGCTAAGAAACACTATAAAAACAATCAAGGGCGTTTAAGTGGCGTTCGCGAGCATTTAAAATGAACCTTTAGGGTAAGCCGTTAACGACATGAACGTAGTCGCGGGCACTGCTAGTGTAACATTAATTAAACGTCTCACTTTTATCGTATCTATTGATCATTATGAATTTATTATGCTATATCGTATCAGTTAATTTCATTTCTTCAATGCAATAAGCAACGAAAACAAACACAAGTTACGGGGTCCAGAAAGATACACTAGCGCTACGGAAGAAAAAAAATTATCTTTTTTATAGATCGAATTTGCAAAAAGTCTCTGTACAATCCCTCAATCATTTTAATAACGTTTTTTTGGATCCATGGCCGTGAACGTAAGGCAAAAAAACCTAGTACGAGTTAGCATTAACGCCAAAAACGGCAGTTTTCGGTATAAATGCTACACAGACCTGAGTTCGTGATCCCATACGTTTTTTGTCGTGTGTTCTAAACATCACTGTTAATATTAAGAGATTGTACAGACCCTTTTTGTCAATAAGATTTGAAAAAAGAAGATGTATTTTTTTCATTCGTGTCCCTAGAGTTACTCCCTGGAGCTCCAAATTTACGTTTCTATTCGTAATTGTTTATGAATGCATTGAAGAAATGTTATTATTGTATAGAATCAGGTGTCACTTTACGGAAATCCATAATAGCATTAAAATGTAAAAATTACTTTGCTAAGTTCCGCCAAAACTCCCAAAGGCACCATGCGGTTAGTTAATGCACCGCCCTCCCTCCCACTTTTTAAGCAGAATCAAGACACGAACACATCACCACCAACACCAATACTTGTGTGAGAAAATACGCGACACGTTTCACCTCTAACACGAGGCATCCTCAGGCTCACTTGTGAGTAAAAGTGGGAAAAAGTTCGGTGCATTAACTAAGCGCATGGTGTTTTTGGGATTTTTGGCGGAATTTAGCAAAGTAATTTTCACATTTTTAATGACATGTTATTAAATGACGTACAATAAAATAAAATCATAACAAGCATTAATAAAATCAACAGGTAGGTACGATAAAAGCGAAACTTTTAATTTATTATACTATTTTTATTTTTAATGCACTAACCCGTGAGTCGCCCATTAGCTCAGTTGGATAGAGCGCTGGCACGGATAGCCAGAGGTCGCGGGTTCGAATCCCGGCATGGGTGGAATTTTTAGCCTCTAAATAGGCTTTTAATTTATGTTAGACTACGATTTTTTTTCATAGGTAACTCACTGGATCCACTTAACTGATTGAACATAAAGATATTTATGAAAGGGTATAGTCGATGCACATGCGTGGCGTTTACAAATAAGGCATTCGATATTAACCCTTATACCTATGTCCCCACCGCCGGGGCACGGGACTCTTCCTACATCTCAAGAAGTTTAGGCCATACTTCACCACGGGGGCCAAGTCGGGGTTGGTGGAGGAATGTAAGACAGTGGCGGGTCTTACTGTCAGAAGTTATCAAGCCACCCATAAGGCCTCTTACATGGCTTAACGACTGCCATTACATGAAATGATACAAATAAGGCATGCATATACATACTTAAGTAACTTTACTTAAAAACTAGATCTAATCGAGTAAGGTAGTCTTTGTACACCTAGGTAGTTATAATCCTATCGTCTTCGTTTGAGATATAAAACTGTTTTGAAGCAAAAGCTTTTAGATTTAAAAATTAAATATTGATACAAGACATTAGTTTCTTTCACTACAGTCTATAAATGCAAAACATTAATGTTATTGACGAAGAATATCATCTTTTTCCTTATATCGAAATGCGAAAAGTTCTTGACTTAAGTAAATCTTATTTGGTATTTTTTTGTGTGTCATGCATGTACTTAAACTTTACTTAAAAAATAAATCTAATCGATTAAGCTAGTCTTTGTACACCTAGGTAGTTATAGACCTAATGTCTTCATCTGAGATATATGCAATTTAGAACATTTAAATAGTGATACAAGACATTAGTACCTACTTGCACCATAATCTATAAATGCAAAACAATAATATTATAGACGAAGAACATCAACTTTTTCCTTATATCGAAATACGAAAAGATCTTGACTTAAGTAAATCTTAATTGGTTAATTTTTTTTGTGTGTACGGAGCAGCACATTTTCACTAATAGGGTTTTGTAATAACGTAAAAGTTCACACGATTTAACAAGTTTGGTGTTAAATCGTGTCCATGTTTTATATTTAATATTGTCTGGTACTTTATTGTCAATATTTATGCATCTACTTATATAGAAGGCTATTGTTGAAAATTTCTAACTTCGGTGCGGGAAGGCACAATTCGTTCTCGTGAGCGAAACGGTCACTTTTTTTTTTCGAAGAGATTTGGGATGATTTGAGATGTTTAGAGGGGAGTGGAGTTTTCCCCCGCTGTCTTTTTCTCCACTATAACACCACCCGATGACAGAAATAACATTGTAAGCTGCCATTCAACAAACAGAGTGTAAATTCTTTACGTTGAATTTCGTTTTTTTTTTTATTTTTATCCTCAGAGACAGTATAATAATATACACTTTATTTAATCACGTAATTCGATTCCGTTTTTCTTTATAAAATCTCTACTACAGACTAATTTAATCGGCGTTTATTACAAATTGAGCGGCAGATCTAATCTGATCTAACAAAAGTATTCAGTTTAACTGATAAATCCTGCCGCGATTAGAGCTTCCTTTATGACGATGATAACCAATAACGGTAACACCGCTGTACATTTTAATGCAGTCACGCCACTTTGAGCAGCGTAGATTCCATCCCAAAAGTCGAGACGTTCCTTCAGTGGGATGCAGGCAGGCTGAACTGCTGGGTAGAACGTACCATCCGTGATTTCGATGTAATTGGCCGATTCATTCGTCACTGGCAGCCATCCGTTGTCACAAATCTTGTTAATTCTTAAATTGGGAGATCTGCAAAAAAAAAAACATCATCTTCATCATCATCACCATCATCATCATCATCAGGTTATCAACCCTTAATGTCCCCACTGCTGGGGCACGGGTCTCTTTCTGCATCGCAGGAAGGTTAGGCTCCACCACGGGGGCCAACTCCGGGTTGGTGGAGAAATATCTGTGTAATTTCCTTTTTTATGTACAATAAAGTATTTTCTATCTATCATCAAGCCATCAGTGATGATATTTTCAGAAAAAAACCGTCATCTTTTCGATAGGATCAATGGTATCAATAGAGTAAGGTTTTGTTCAATAAGAACTAAAAAATACAACCGATTTACAGAAGAAAAACTGTAAGTTTGAACTAGCAAAGAGGTTGCATACTTTTTGGCGGGCGCAAACAATCAGTTATAATGAATCTTCGAAGTAAGGTTTTATCTACATAGCCCCTGAATTGCACAGAATCGAGCCCACTGCTGGGAATAGCCTATCGGGTCTGACAGGTAGATCATTTACCCAATCTCGGCCACCAATTTGTGACCTTCTTAGTCGACCACGCGTTTCGGTGCCTGACTATATGCCCTGTCCACTATGAATGGTAAACTACGTTGAAGACGTATGAAGACAAGCAGTACATACAAAGGTCCCTATTAGTCCCTATTAAAATGATGGTGAGTAACTAGGGTACATTGTAAGTTAACAATGCTTCCACACATCGCAATCTATTGTCTTGTCTTGCTCCCATACTACCTCCCAAATACGTTGTGCTGTGGTAACTAGGTATCATCAGATATGAAAATATACCCAAACAGGTCAATTTTCCAAATCATGTACGGAGGCCTGAAAATCGGACCCACAACCTCTTTTTTAGCAGTCAAACGTAAGTATTAACCGTCTAACAAGACAGTCCATTGCTATTTACGCAAGGCTAGCTCTGCAAATGCTATGATGCAAAGCAAGACGTTTTCCTACGTATTCACTTTATAAAGCTTGATCCTGGATAAACAGTGCTGTCATATAGAGTTGGAACCAATTTCAAAATTGTACTTACAACCGTTTGTAAACTCAAGTCTCATTTAAGTCACATTGCTGGTTATAGAGCTCACCAACGAGGTAGGCAAACATTCTGCTGATCACTACCAGAGATTACATTATAAACAAGATTTAAGGGTATAGATAGAGTAACCTTACCCATGGCGCATGTAATCTCCATAAATCCAGCGCATATACTGGGCGACAAATACGTCGCCCCTGGTACTGTGCTCGTAGATAGTTTTATCGTCATATTGTTGCAAGTACAGGCTTTCTGCTACATGCCCAGGACCCCAGATAGGTGAAGCCGACATCGGGGGCAAGTTAAACGAGCCATTGTAGCTGAAGAGATACATGTAGACTTGAACCGAGTTTATCGTATGCTTTCTTGCTGAGACAAACATCGGGTACGCTATCAATGTGTCTGTGAAGAAATCTGTGAAAGCTTCGTACGTTATTTCCTCATTTAGATGGTAAAAAGACTTTATTCTCCTTTCAATTTGTGGGGTGTATTTTATATCCGTGGGTAAGAATTGTGACAGGTCACTTTTCATAGTAAATTTCCATTCGTCGTAATTTCCGATGTACAGCAATCCTTCCATAGTAGTGAATCCTGTTAGCAATTGACGCTTTTCATAGTTTCCGCTCCTGATGATCGCTCTTGGTGATTCTTTTAAAAACCTTTCAACACCAGTAACATCGTGGTTTTCGATGCAAAATCTAAAACCTATATCTAATCCTGTACCGTTGTATCCATTGTTTAGCTGGTCATCAGAGAGAGACTTGTAAAACTGTTGGAGTTTTTTTACATCTTCTTTGGTATCTACTTTGTGTTGTCTCGCAAACTTGGATGCCGTTTTAAGCGGTGTCAGATCGGTGGCAATGCTAGCCAACGCACTGCCGCTTTCTAATGCTACTCTTTTGAACAGTCCATTTGCCATTGGACTGAGCATTAGCAACTCTGCGGACATACTTCCAGCGCTGCTGCCAGCTAGGAGTACGTTGTTAGGGTCTCCCCTGAAGTTTTTTACGTTATCCCGCACCCATTTAAGCGCTGCTATTTGGTCTTTAAAGCCAGCGTTGCCGGGAGCGAACTCTGTGCCAAGACAGAGGAATCCGTGGACTCCTAGTCTGTAGTTTATGGTGATGGCCACGAAGCCTGTGCTTGCCAGTCTCTCTGGAGAAAAAATCATTCCATAACCTTCTTGAAATGAGCCGCCGTGTATATAAACCATGACTGGTAAGTTCTCCTCTTGCGTAGCAGGTGTGAAGATATTGAGCCGTAAGCAGTCAATAGTCCTATTTAAGATCAGGAAGGTATCTGAATGGATACGTCTTTGCGGACAGATTATGTGTCTTTCTGTTGCGTTGAAAGTCTCAGTCCGTTTCTGCGGAGGGAGAGGTGCCTAAAAAGATAAAAAAGAGGCGTAAGAATAATCAAATAGTTACGGCGGACCGCGATAACCCTCGACTCTTTGCTTTCGTTCTTTGATGTTTAATTAATAGTATATTTTGTTTTTATACTATTTTATTTTTAATGCAGTGCTAAGGAACAAATTTAAAAACCTATTTAGAGGCTAAAAATTTCACCCATGCCGGGATTCGAACCCGCAACCTCTGGCTATCCGTGCCAGGATATGGCACGGATAGCCAGAGGTTGCGGATCCGTGCCAGGATATGGCACGGATAGCCAGATGTTGCGGGTTCGAATCCCGGCATGGGTGAAATTTTTAGCCTCTAAATAGGTTTTTAAATATTTTGTTTTGTTTAAGCTCTCCAGATTAACTACTCTTTGACCTGAATATCATTGTACCTACTTACAGTCTGGTAGGTTTTAGAATATACTTCGGCTACTATCGGATAGAATCGGATATATTCGTGTAATAGAAATATCGGAACTAATATGACACTTAATTTCGAGAAACCGAGCAGGAAGTAGTTTTACACTCGTGTACTTTCGTCGAAATCGAAGCCTACTCTAGAACCCGAGAAAATTACGAAAATTAAATAAATGAAAATGTCAAAGAATGAATGTGTGGCTCGAGTCCAAGTTATCGAAAGTCATCCTGAATAAGACATAAATCATGCATATCCATCAGAGGGTTAAGCCTCTGTCAGTAAAGTTGGTATATAGATAATAAGGTAATAACGATGAATCGTTTAAAAAAACCAAAATACACGACTTTTAAAAATGTGTTAAGACAAGTAAATTTTAAAAACTTTTTTAGAGGCTAAAAGTCCACCCATACCGGGATTCGAACCCGCGACCTCTGGCTATCCGTGCCAGCGCTCTTTCCAACTGACCTAATGGTTGACTCACCGGCATCAGTGAAATTTCGAACCTCTTTACAATATTCTCTGTATTACGTACAGGCAGCGACATCTGGCTGAATTAAAAATTAAAGAAGTGTACTAAAAAAAGAGTATAGACAAGTAAATTGTTTTGATATTTTTTATACAGTGTTACTCTCATAGTTAAGATGAATTGAACGACACCTCTCAAGATATAATACATTTAGCTAAAGCGTGGCTAGAAAGTGTGAAAATAAATATACAAACATACATAACGTACATTGGAAAAACATAACCCTGCTTCTGGCGCAGTCGGGTAACATATAAAAGGAATATACTACCACATTTGAACGTTTCATAATTGGTTAGAACATGAACTCAGACTTTTCGTTGGTGTTTAAACGGTGCCATTTAATAATTTATAAGTCTTTCATGTATTTGTTCTAAATGAAGCAAATAATAATATTTAAAAAAAAAGCCGCTAAAAGACTTGAGCAATATGGCGTCCCACAAGAATTAGTGACATCACTGGTCAGTAAGCTAACAAGCATCAAGCATCATCTCTCTGGTTCTCGTATCGCTATATTGATTGACCTGTGACGTCATTATAGATTCGACCAATCCTGGCCGTTTTCAATAAAATTGCTATTCGTACATACCAAATTATCAATTTTTATCCTGTTCTTTTGTAGAAATTATTATTATTTTTTAGTTAAAATTATACCTTAATCGGTTTTAAAACTCATCATTGATTAGTGCCCTTAGCACGGGTTAGTGCATTAAAAATAAAAATAGTATAATTATCATTGATACCAATGTACATTATTAAGGTGCCCGCGACTTCGTCTACGCAGGATTATCTGGTAATTTTTTTCCAACATATTTGACACTTATCGTCATATTTTACATCTTTACCTTTTTAGTTATGTAAACTTTATTTTGCGCATGTAACCTCGATAACAATAAATTCATGATTCTTAAGACTGTTCTCGCGCTCGCGTGGGGCATGTTGTCTCCTTCGCACAATTTTACATTTAATAATATTGTAATAAAATTAGTTCACTTTTGATAAACTGAGGTCTGAGGCCTTGATGCTTAATTAAATTACAGATTTTTTATAGAGACCAGGATTGCCAGGATCCTGATAAATCTCTTAGGTTTTACATACATACATAACCTCACGCATGTATCCCAGAGGGGTAGGCAGATACTAGGGACATCGACTTGCCACGATCCTAACAGATCACCTTCGCTTCATCAACGTTCATACGTCGTTGCATGCAGGCACGCCGGTTCCGGGTAATTTTTATATTCCCCTTTGCTGATACATCCCCTATTTGGTCGATGTAAGTCCGCCTGGGACGTCCTGGGAGGATGTATTACCTAAAATAACGCAACGCTTAAGTTTCTTTGAAAAAATAAACCAACTCCGATAACCAAAGATAAGCAGAAATTATTTTTTATTTGTTTTGATTCGTTTTATCTAACTTCTCAGATTCCCGTCATTGACGAAGTGAAAGGCAATTGTTTTTTAATGTATACATAATTATAATTATGGCGTAATCCTGTTGAAATAACTGTTTTATTTGAATTTTAATTAGTACTTAAGTAGTCATACCTTTTATTCGAATGAAATGAAATCAAATTATGTATTTAACTTCAAATAACACAGAAGCTGTGACTATTATATTAAACATTATAGACAAAATTGGTGCAAGTGATGCAACTTACTTCAGCCAGATGTCGCTGCCTGTACGTAATACAGAGAATATTGTAAAGAGGTTCGAAATTTCACTGATGCCGGTGATTCGCCCATTAGCTCAGTTGGAAAGAGCGCTGGCACGGATAGCCAGAGGTCGCGGGTTCGAATCCTGGTATGGGTGGAATTTTTAGCCTCTAAATAGGTTTTTAAAATTGTCCTTAGCACGGGTTAGTACATTGAAAAGAATTTAAAAATAGGTGTACACTTCAAAATCTAGATAATGTTTAAGAAAAAATTGACAAATGACCTAGCTGGTCTCGCGGTTTAACGACTGATGATCAGTCGGCGGTCGTGGTTTCATTATCCACAGCGGGCCTCTTCGTACATATTTGTTCAAATGACCTCAGGGCGTATTTCCATTTTAGGCGTGATTACCATAGCCTAGCCTGGTTAATTTTTTTTTCATTATTTATTTCTTTAAAATTACTTCAAACAAACAACATGGATGAAAAGTTACACGACTCGATAAACAAATATGGGTCAAGCGTCTTATGGTCGGCGCCGGCCAACTCCATTGTAATTTTAATTGTTAACGCATATCAGAGGACAAATTTTACATCTTAGAAAATGTTTTTTTCAGCGTCATGGCACTTTCTAACACCTTTAATTTGGATTCACAATTCGGAGCAAACGATAGGAAAAGCCAAATATTTGGGCTGCTGATAGCGCCACCAATGGAATAAAAATAATAACTTGTTGTGCCTTAATATGTCACCCTATCCATACTATCCCTACTAATACGACCTCTGTGGCGTAGCGGTAGCGCGTCTGCCTACCATGCAAGAGGTCCCGGGTTCGAATCCCGGCTGGAAAAAAAAAAAAAAAAGTCCAGGTCTTGGATGTTTACATGTTTGTGATGTCGTTGTTTCTGGTTCCCACGACACAGGGTATCCTAGTGTGGGGCCAGAAGCAATGTATGTGCCTGTATGTAAATGTTATGATATGTTATGTTAATATTATAAACGCGAAAATTTGTATTGCTTTGTTACTCTTTCACGCAAAAACTACTGAATAGATTTCAATGAAACTTTACCATAATTATAGCTTATACATCAGAATAAGACATAAGCTTCAATTTATAAAGATATTATGTGAATTGTCCAAAATAGAAGACGATAAGTGTCAAGTACCTACTTAAGAAAAAAAAGTACCCGATAATCATGCGCAGATGAAGTCGCGGGCACTAGCTAGTTACCGATGAATCATCAACGTTAATGTTTTTCATACAACTTAACCCACCAACCTAGAAATACCTTGAATCTGTCCTCTCCCCGAGGCGCCGAAGCGTAAGGGATCCCATAGAAGGAGTAAACGTCCGCAGCATCGGAGTTGTACCCTCGCACGATGCCCTCCAGCGTTTCCACATCCCGGTAAGACACGACACGTTCCCGGGTAGGACTCTGTGGCGTAGACGCAGACTCAGGACGCGCTACACACGCCAAGGCCAGGAGCACTAACACACGTCTTAAGTCGACCATCGCGGCCGAAGACTGAGATTGAGATGGTATGATAGTTATCAGTTAAATGTGTAAGAACTGCCAGTACGCGTTATATAACACGAACGCGTACTGGATCAGTACCCAATACGCGGCAAAATTTAGCATGACCTATGGCATGACGAGTGCGTCGCGGCCGGCCGCGGCAAATCGTTGCTATGTACTTGCACATGCATGGCACAAAGCGCGCGGCGGTCGGCGAGCGTACCTTATTGCTTTGTTAATAGGGTATTGTTTTGCACAAATTATTGTCCTACTTCGATGTTCGGGTGTCCGTCGATCGGTACCTATCATAAAACTTCGAGTAATTATGCGAGTGAGAAGAAATGACCTCTCCGCGAACGAGATTGCGCTGTCTCTACCACGCCGGTAAAGCGTTTTGAACTCAATTCGTTATTTATAAGGCCTACATTTTTTTGACAGCGCCTCGTATTTTAAGTATAATGGATAATACAGACGGGCTACGACATATAATAGGCATAATAATAATGCTCTAAACATGGCCCTTGCGAGTTATAATGTGCCATCTCAGGTAGGCCATGTTTCGAGTACTGAGTACTGCTATAATGCCATATGGCGCGGTACGAAATGCCATGCCATGTGGCATGTTCTCATAGGGTACTGTTTTGCGCATGTCTATTAAATGCGCTTGTTAGTATCATGCCTTCGCCTGTTTCTTCGTCTGGACTGGACTGGCAACGAATGGTTTTCCCCGGAATACCCAAAATCTTGACTTACGAAAACCCCACAATAACCGACCGTTTTAAGAAGGTATGTTGGGAGTCGTCGCATGAGTTTTATTTTTAGAATTATGTTGATCTCAAGGTTTTTTCCGCGAGTGGACGCGTGCGCTCCGCCGGCTCTTGTCTGAGTGGTTGGTCTTCTTTTATTTATTTTTGTGAGTGAGTGAGACAGCGTGGTATAATGACTACGTACCTAGGAAAACAATAAACACAAGTAGTCGACACAAATAACAGGTCTGTATTTGATGTTGGATTTAACTTTAGGTCTTTTTAAATAATGTTATATTAGAATATTAACTACTTTTTATTGCAGACAATACATTTATATTATATTTTTTTATTAATATGAAATCAAATTATTAATTTCAGACACAGATCCGTAGTTTCATTAATAATAATATACTCTTCACAGATCGATTAAAAATAATATAATTATTATTTTAGCTAACGCTGCGGCGCAGGCGCGTGCGACGCAGACTTGTCTGCCCTGCTCTGCGTCTCGTTGTAGTGCCGGCACAGATTTCTGGGCGACGCGTGCACGTCTGTGCACGTCATACATCACACATTCGGGAATCCCGGCATAATACCCATAACCTCGTTTTTTTATGATAAGTACCTACATTTGTGAAGATGTAGTAACAATACCACGTTTAAGAAACCAGTCATAAAGAAACCAGTCTCACATTCATCGCTTCAAATTGCCAATCTGCGGTGGGCACGCGAGGTAACTAAGCCCTGGATACTCTCTGTCTGAGGGTAGGCCTGTGCCGTGCAGTGAAAAAAACATGTATATCTATAATCAGCCTACATCAACCCATTGCCCACTGCTGGGCATAGGCTTCCTTTTTATTGCGCCATTCCTCACGGTCCTGTGCTATTCTGATCCATCTCTGACCCGCAACACTCACGATGTCGTCTGACCATCGTGTCAGTAGTCTGCCTACCAACCTCCTTCCCTCCCTTGGCCACCATTCCGATACTGCCCTACATACATACATAGACTACATAAAATGAGTGTAAGATAACGATTAGAGGCGAAAGAGAACAAGTAAAAGAATTTGTCTAAGTATTTGGGGAGCCTGTTTACGACGGATGGAAAGTGTGAAGGTAATTAAAACTGTTTTTATACGGATTTATGCTCGTTTATTACATTTTTTACAATTTTCCAACGTTTCGGCACTTTTTCAGGTGCCGTGGTCCCGGATGACTCACGGCACCTGAAAAAGTGCCGAAACGTTGGAAAATTGTAAAAAATGTAATAAACGAGCATAAATCCGTATAAAAACAGTTTTAATTATGTCTACTGCTCGTGTTAACCTTAGAAAATACTATAAGTGTGAAGGTGATATATAAAGAAGAGTAAAAGCGGGAAATTGTGTAAACGGTGCCTTGCACTCCATTGTGTGCAGCCAAAACATCTCCAAAAGAGCTAGATTGGCTATTCATAGTGACGTGCTGTTACCAACACTTATGTATGGTAGCGAGACGTGGGCGTGGCAAAAGAAGCAAGAAAGTAGAATTAATGCAGTAGAAATGAAGTCCTTGAGAAGTATGTGTAGTGTTACTTTGAATGACAGGATACGCAATAGTCTGATTAGAGAACGTTGTGGACTGAAAGAGGATTAGTGACAGGAATGTTGCTTTGGTTTGGACATGTGGAGAGGATGAAGGAAGAAAGATTGACAAAACAGATATATATTGCGAATGTGAGTGGAAGGGCTGGTAAGGTACGTCCCAGACGGACTTACATCGACCAAATAGGGGATGTATTAGCAAAGGGAAAGATAAAAAGTACCCGGAACCGGCGTGCGTGCATGCAACGACTTATGAACGTTGATGAAGCAAAGGTGATCTGTCAGGATCATGGCAAGTGGCAGTCCCTGGTCTCTGCCTATCCCTCTGGGATACAGGCGTGAGGTTATGTATGTATGTATGTATGTATGTATGTATGTATGTATGTATGTATGTATGTATGTATGTATGTATGTATGTATGTATGTATGTATGTATGTATGTATGTATGTATGTATGTATGTATGTATGTATGTATGTATGTATGTATGTATGTATGTATGTATGTATGTATGTATGTATGTATGTATGTATGTATGTATGTATGTATGTATGTATGTATGTATGTATGTACTACATGAAAATATTAACAAAATCTACGCGGTAGCATTGGGCCCCTATAAGGTGCTGC
This sequence comes from Yponomeuta sedellus, assembly GCA_934045075.1. Classification (NCBI taxonomy): domain Eukaryota; kingdom Metazoa; phylum Arthropoda; class Insecta; order Lepidoptera; family Yponomeutidae; genus Yponomeuta; species Yponomeuta sedellus. Next base: position 1,014,000 of record OW203736.1, on the reverse strand, counting down.
AAGCCTGCGTATTAGTTCACTCGCGCACTCTGTTGAGTTCACTGAAAGTTAACTTATTCACTCTGTTCGATCCCGTCCACAGCCTTGTTAACTTTTGTGTATCTTTTGATGGAAATAAACTCGTTTGGTTTTTTACTTTCACCGTAACAATTAACAGTTCAATTTAAAAGTTCACTCATAGATAAGGTTATATATGAAACGGGTCTCATGGCGATTATTTATGAGGTAAAACGTAATTACCTTCATTCCCGAGTTTTCAGCAGCGTTAACTGTTGCCGTGGTCGGATTGAGGTAATTACGTTTTATCTAATATACCTACTTATTAGACGCGATTAGACCCGTGTAATTTGTAACTATCGCGAATCATTAAGAAATCCAGTTCAGACCAGTTGAGTTCAGTTAACTTATTCACTCGTATCGTAGCATCAACACCACTATAAAGGTCCAGCGTGTGCCATCCACAGTCTTGTTAACTTTTGTAAGTTTTTTGGTGGAAATATACACTTCGATTTTTAACTTTTACTTTAAACAGTTCATTTATTACGTCATATCCGTAGCGCTTCGTCCAGGACGGAAAGTCCAGCGTCCGTGGTCGAGTTCAGCCAAGGGGAAACTTAGGGAAGAGTCGCAGTACATAGTTCAACAGGTTTAGCTGAGACGGGTGCCTGAACCCGTGCGGAATTCCCAAGCTTGGGATTTCCGATAGCGTAGGAGTTCAATACGCAATTGGCACCACGCCTTGCGTGGGGGGCAATTAATTCAGCAAGATAGGCAGGAATAAACAAACAGCGTTTATAACTAGGTATTTATAAGGTTATTTCGTGAAGAAAGACCCGAGCGACTGAGCCGCGACGGTATGTTCGCCCACCTCGCAAAAACAGGTTTCCATGCTAGTATGTTAGCGCCTGGCTTTCGTCTATATAAAAAACGTGGCGTAACATCAGTTTGTCTGTCGAAATTTGTATTTTTTGTGTAAATATGGTTGAAGGTATGAAGCGCTTGTGGCCTAGTCGAACCGAGTGACTGGAATCAATTACTTGAGTTGTCAAAAATAGGCGCGGTCAGGTGCAAGATGGGTGACCCTCCCGTGACTAGCACTGGTGGCATTTTTTCCGAGCGCTTCCGTGCTTCGCAAGGCACGTAAAGCCGTTGATGCCGGCTTTTATGTAAAGGCTGTCGTTAAGCTATGTCAGAGGTGTTATGGATGGCTTGATAACTTCTGACTGTAAGGCCCGCCACTGTCTTACAATCCTCTACCAACTCGGAGTTGGGTCCCGTGGTGGAGTATGGCCTAACCTTCCTGCGATGCAGGACGAGACCCGTGCCCCAGCATAGGGGACATACAAGGGTTGATATCGATCATGTCGTTCGCTTGGCTTATCTCATATAGTTGCCAACTACTGAATTAAATGAATCATTTTGGGTCAACAAGGTTATCGCTCACAGTCGGCTCGGCAACGGCTGGACTAACCAACTAGCACGATTCAATCAATAAATTAGCCCGCATTGGTCCACTGAATACGGGCTGATTTATGGAAGGAAAGGCAGGAAGTGCTAGAAGGGACCAATGAACGAAGCCAGTGGCTACTTCCGCAGATGTTTTTATTGCGTTACCGCTTCAAGTACGCTCGCACAAGTAAAGCCTTAAGGTGGTTCGGGTTGGCAACTAGCGCCATCTATGGAATAAAAGTCAGAACTTGTATTATAATACTTCTTCTCCTTCAGGCTATATTAGTCCACTGCTGGTAGCCCTCCCCTAATGAGCGCCATAGCGCAATGTTGTGCCTTCATTGGGGGGTAATGCCCATAATCCCCACGCTGGGCATGCAGGTTGGGGATCGCAGTTTGGTGGAATTGTACTGCAGGGGGTGCTGCTTCCCACCCTCCGGTTTGTGTCCCTTAGTCGCCTTTTACGACACCCGCGGGAAGAATTTGGGTTGGTGCTATTCTCTAGGCCGACACCATACAGCAAGTATTATATTTATTTTCTGATATAGAGCAACCTCTGGAAGTATTATAATCTTATATGAAAGATTTTTAGCCTCCAGAACAAGAAAACTTTTGTGTACTTTTTTACTATGAAATAAACAGTTAAAATTAAATTTTTTTTTTATATAATACGTTTTTATCTAAAAGTGAATATGCCAAATCAAAAAACCGTGTAGTCTGTACGTACAGTCTAGAAGTTATGATCAACAATCTAGGACTTTAATGCTACTTTCTAGGCTATAAGTATGTTCAAAAAACAGTTATCTCAGATATTAAGATTATTGATGTTTGAATATATATAATCATGTGGGCACAACAATATCATTCCGATGTAAAACCTAACTACAAAGTAGGTACTCGCGGCTGCAAGGGATGCCAATTACTTCAGCTAGATGTAACTGCCTGTAAATAATACAGAGAATATTGTAAAGAGGTTCGAAATTTCACTGATGCCGGTGAGTCGCCTATTAGCTCAGTTGGAAGAGCGCTGGCACGGATAGCCAGAGATCGCGGGTTCGAATCCCGGCATGCGTGGAATCTTCAGCCTCTATATAGGTTTTTAAAATCATATTCGAATCCCGGCATGGGTGGAATTTGTAGCCTCTAAATAGGTTTAAAAAATTATTTTTGAGTAGAGGGGGGAAAGAAAAAGACACGATGATTTTCGATTTGTTCCTGGAAACATATTTAATAGGATAAAGATTTTAAAAAAGATAAATAGTTGACCGGAGTGACCTAGCTCTGAGACCTGTATGAATATTGTGTCAATGTCGCATTTTGCCAAGTTAAAGAAAAAACTGTACGACTGACCTGACTGATGAAAAATTACCTATTAAACCCAGAGAAAACAATAGGATGGTCACCTGTCAAACAGACTCTGACATGTTTTTGGCGGCGACGACGGACGACGCGAGTTAAGGAAACGTGCAGAGGTGGTCGAGTTGTGACGTCACCCATAGGTTTTCAAATTTAATTGTTTTTCTCCATAATTATTGAAGTAAAAATTGATCAAGTATTTTTCCTGTAGGTACTCTATAGAGTGTAATCTAGAAACAGTATTTTTTATTCCAGCAACATAGTTTTTTGTCGTATTGTCCATTGTGGTAAACATATTATTTTGAAACAGTTTCTCAACACCTACATTTTTTGTACGAAGACGGAAAATATTTGCACAGATTGATCAAGGGGTGTCGTGAGCCCTCCTACATTGGGCTGGTATTTATTTTGTTTTGTAGTGAGATCTGTTTGCGACAGACCTTTTCATTCTTTAGTTTTTATTTTTATAGATTGTTTTTAATACATATTGTCAGTTTTTAAATGTAAATGTGTTCTAGTTCTTACTATGTGTATTATATCAATGTCTAGTGTAAACTAAATAATTGTAGTGTTACAGATGCAACGTTTTATATTTTAATTTTATAGACAGAAAAGTAACGGCGCCAATACAATGCTCAACAAGATCCACCTTAATTTTGCCTACAGCGATACCTGAAAATTCACAATTCCTGATACAATTCTTCAGTGCTTGAATTGTTAAATAACATTTCCATACTCATTTATGTTAATTCACATACGAGTACCCAATCGAATAATAATGTCTGGAATAACGGCTTAGCGATTTCGCGAGTTTCTAGCACAAACAGATCTGACCCATTTCGGTGTTTATTTTATTATTTTAAGACGTGAAAGCCTCCAAGAAAGCTCAGCAAGGGCTTGTATTTCCAGTTGAACGCTTGACGGAGTACCAACTCCTAATATCAAGCGCACGACTGAGCGGAATCGACAGTAAGTTGTTATTTCAGGTGTAACAAAGCACTGAGGTGACATACTTTATCTTCTTGTGGTGCCATCTCCTATAGGAGGTCGGCTATCATTGTGGAGACTGTAACCCGTGATGTGGCGTCTTAGAAAAAAAAGATTGTGCCCATGCGAACTGCGAACGATTGTCCAATTTAGTAACCAAGATTCTAACCTTAAAATTGAGATTAGATGCCTAAACTAGACATTTTCTCGCAAATTCATGAACTATGTTTATAAAATAGGCAGCGTGTTATCTAAACGAGTGTTCCAAGTTACTTCATTTATGGAAATATGGCAGTTTTGGACTAAAAAGTCACAGTTTAAGGGTAGAATCTTGTTTACTAAATTGGACAAGTAAGAATAAATAGACTGTAGCTTAATATCACTGTCACATATCACATTCCAACTGAAATCCGTATCCACTATTTGTGATACGTATTACGCCTCATATCTATACGGCAGTGCTAAGTAGACATTCCACGCACATAAACGTATAATGGGGAAAGTTACATAATCAAGGCGCAATTTGCCAATTAACATAATTTATGTTTGAAAACCTATTTAGAGGCTAAAAATTTCACCCATGCCGGGATTCGAACCCGCAACCTCTGGCTATCCGTACCAGCGCTCTACCAATTGAGCCAATGGGCGACTCACGGCATCAGTGAAATTTCGAACCTCTTTACAATATTCTCTGTATTACGTACAAATTTAAATGAACGTGAAATTTTTAGCCTCTAAATAGGTTTTCAAATTTGTTCCTTAGCACGGGTTAGTGCATTAAAAATAAAAATAGTGTAATAATTTATGTTGATTATTAATGTAGGCAGATGTTCGTTAGTAAATCAGATCAAAATCGTTTATTAAACATAAGAGAACAAATAAAATAAAAATTTAAAAAAAAATGCATTTATTTCAGGTTTCAAACCATAAATAAGCAACAAACTACAAGAAACAAACAAACAGAGACAACACATAAAATAATAAATCGTCTTTCAGATCTAAATATGCCTAAATGCAATATATGTAGTTGAAGATATCTATATAAAAGGCTTTCCTGAATGACAAACACGCTACAGTCCACACCGTTAGTGCCTTTTCACTGGCACCCGGCCGCCGCCATCCGGTCGCCGGGCCGGGTAAAGTAGTAATGTATGCAGGGGCGGATCTTGAATTTGTGGGGCCTTGGGCTGAAACTACTTAGGGGCCTATCTAGGCACTCAACTTATAGAAAAAAAAAACATAAATATTCATAAAATCTACTTAAGTAGTAGTAGTACAAAAGGTGACCTTATTGTTGTGGTAGCAATCTCTTCTAAGCAACTTTTGGGTGAGAGAGAATATAAAAAAACAATAAAATAATTTTATATACATATTTATTATGAATTAGTAAAAGAAATTGACAGGTTAATTCAATTCATAAAAGTATGCAATTTTTCATCAATGTTTTCTTATGACGTTATCACGTATCGTCATATCGTCCGTAAACCGACTTTAAAGACAACCATTTTTTAAATTCAAATTATCGCCTACTGTTTTTAGCGGGATCTGGGGGCCCCTTGTAACCACGGGGCCCTGGGCTGCAGCCCAAGCAGCCCTTAGGTAGATCTGGCCCTGAATGTATGAGCTCCAATGACAGCTTCCATATGCAAAACGGCCGGCCGGCGACCGTAGCTCACACATTACTTTACCCGGCCCGACGACCGGACGGCGGCCGGGTGCATGTGAAAAGGCACTTAAGAGGTAATTTTAAATTTGGAATAAATGTTGTTTGTTTATCCTGGATGAGCACTCTTTGGTGAAATTTAACCATGCAGCGGCCTTGATATTAAAGTTTGTATGGGAAAGAAATGTTTATGTGCAATTTGTTTTGAAACTTTGGGATTACCTATGTTTTAAGTAAAATTGGATAAAGAATTTAGGTTACTAATTATTTAAACAAAACATCTAAAGTAACACTAAATTCAAAAACCTATTTAGAGGCTAAAAATTCCACCCATGCCGGGATTCGAACCCGCGACCTCTGGCTATCCGTGCCAGCGCTCTTTCCAACTGAGCTAATGGGCGACTCACCGGCATCAGTGAAATTTCGAACCTCCTTACAATATCCTCTGTATTACGTACAGGCAGCGACATCTGGCTGAAGTAATTTGCATCTATTTCTATTTAGCTAATCGTGTTGACTCATGGTGTAGAAGCAGCGAGGAAGGGTATGTATGTAGGTATATTTCTTTGATGGTTTATGTAGTTTATTCTTTTCATTATTAGATTTTATATGTATTTGGGTAGATATCTATCTTGGCATGATTTTGTTATCTGTGTAAGTGTATTAGGATGTAGTGTATGTTGTGCACGTGTATAGACCCGTTTCACATCCCCACTCCGACTCCCCAAGGTTTGCTGGAAGAAATCTCTTACAGAGATAAGCTCGCCTTTGTACATGTATTTTCTTTCATTGTATTTCTATTTTGTGTTTTTCGTGTACATTAAAGTATAAAGTAAAGTAAGTAAGGGTGCCTACCCTTCTGGGATGCAGGCGTGAGGTTATGTATGTATGTAGATTGATAGAGAACATGGCGAACTTTATGGCGGCTTTCACTTTCATGTTACATTGTACTTTGCAATTCAGCAAACAGAATGTTAATTCTTTACGTTCAAATGAATTGAATTGAATTATGGCACAACCAGAAAAAATGAATATATGAGAGTACATTATTTTGCGGTGGAAAGTTTGATGCCGACAGCCTTCAATTTTGAAATCCGATTTGCGGTCGCTTTGTGAGATTCAATATGCGAATATGTCGGAATATTGCTGAATCGACGTCCGCCGCTAACTTTGTTTGGTTTTGCCATTCTGGTATGAGTACTGGTTGCGGTGAGTGGTTAACGTCCCCTTAATGTTTGGTCGCTTTATTACTAAGAGAGGTCTCACACGGGCGTTGTCTGCGTTGCGTTAGCGCTGCGTCGACTGAGCGGTGACGCTCCGTCCGTCGTTCTGCATATAATATATCTCAGCGACACAATGCGTTGAAATGACGAAAGGCGTAGCAACGAGGGAGACAAGATGGGGAGGGAACTGCGTTGAAACGACGGAAACAGTGCAGTATTTATGTGGTTTATATGAAGAATATAAACCACATAATATACAGTGGGGGAATATTATATAATTCGTTATCAACCCTTTGTATGTTGATATCGAATTATATAATACCTCCACTGCTGGAGCATGGGTGTCTTCCTGCACCGCAGGAAGGTTAGGGTATCCTAATAAAATTATTACAACATATTAATGAATAAGTGCTCGTGGACTAGTGCAAACGAGTGATTGTAATCAATCACTAGGGTTAAGCAACAACATCAGGTCAGGTACAAGATGGGTGAAAACCCGTGTTTACCACAAGTGGATTTTATCTGAGCGCTTCCCGTGCTTTGCAAGGCATGCTAAGCCGTTAGTGCCAGCTGTCGTTTAATGGCAGTCGTTAAGCCATGTCAGAGGCCTTATGGGCGGCTTGATAACTTCTGACAGTAAGGCCCGCCACTGTCTTACAATCCTCCACCAACCCGGCCTTGGCCCCCGTGGTGGCGTCGGTGGAGTATGGCCTAACCTTTCTGTGATGCAGGAAGTGACCCGTGCCCCAGCAGTGGGCGCATTCAAAGGGTTGATATTATAATATGCAGATACGAAAAATGCTCGAGCACTGCGTTGCGACGACGCAACGTAGCCGCAATGCCAGTGTGGCATCGCCCTTACATCGTGTTTAGATGGCTTATGTTATTGATATAATGCTAATCAATTAATCAGTCCCCATCCTCGTCCACTGCTACACTAGTCTTCCCCCAAGGCAAGCTAGGCTGGCTAAGCCAGCCTCGGTCCTAGGCCATCATCATCCAGCCACTGCCAGCAATTTCCCTTGCAATTGTGTGTAATGTGTAATGGTTTTTTTTCTCCTTTTTGAGATTCATGCAAGGAAATACGCGTTTTCTTAATTTTAAATTGCCTGCTGTGCGTAATAATGGATAAGTGTGGTAAAAGTGTTTCATCTGTTATTCTGAACCGATAATAAAATTAAATGCATTTTAATTCTTCAATGAAGCAGTTTGACAATCCATTATATCAATAATGGATAGTCAAACTGCTTCCTATAAGTAAAGCTGTGAGCAAATTTTCTTTTATTTTGTTTCATATTGAGATACAATAAAGTTATGCCTACGAACAATTTTTTTCGATACCAATTAAATTTTCGCCAAGTGTATCCAATTATACATCTGCATGTCTGTCCTCGGCTTAGTTCAGGGCCGATTATTTAGTTGCAAAATCGCCCGTAATACGACTGAGCAGAGTGCAAGGATGTACAGTCTATTTATTCTTACTTGTCCAATTTAGTAAACAAGATTCTACCCTTAAACTGTGACTTTTTAGTCCAAAACTGCCATATTTCCATAAATGAAGTAACCTGGAACACTCTTTAACACGCTGCCAATTTTATAAAAATTTTCATGCATTTGCGAGAAAATGTCTAGTTTAGGCATCTAATCTCAATTTTAAGGTTAGAGTCTTGTTTACTAAATTGGACAAGTAAGAATAAATAGACTGTATAGGATATGCCGTCGACTGAACGAGCTTAGAAAGATAAAATTTGACACAGATATAAGTATTAGTCACACTGACAACACAGTGAATCTTAAAACATTGACTTCTCGCTTACACAATGGTGCCATTGCAACATTCGTTTAATAATATTGTAAGTGGATGAAAACATTTTTTTAAATTTAAGAATCAATTTTTTTTTACAAGTTTACATCTATCATTACAGGCTTATACCTAGTGCGATAGATAAAACAACAACTTCAATAGGTGTATGTCAATTAAAACTTAACACGTGATCTTTTATTATAATATTAATTTAACGACATGACAGAAGTAGTCCACCAGTAGTGCATTTCTAAGCGAGATGGTCATGCTAGGTTTCTGTAGGGTAGAAATAAAAACCAGAAAAAAGAACGTAAAGGTAGACAAGAGCTGATCCCCACCGACGTCATGCTGGCCCTTCCGGGGTACAGTCGACAGCACATCAACTTTCACATGCGTGCATTTTATTCTGTTACCCTACGCGTGATCTTGTAATAAAGATTGATCCGCCGTCGAACGCACATACAATAACAAAATATTAACAATAAACCTATTTATCTAGTTTTAAGACGAACTCTGTGGCGCAGCGGTAGCGCATCTCCCTACCATGCAAGAGGTCCCGGGTTCGAACCCCGGCTGGGGACAAAAAAAACCCCAGGTCTTGGATGTTTACATGTTTGTGATGTCGTTGTTTCTGGTTCCCACGACACAGGGTATCCTAGTGTGGGGCCAGAAGCAATGTATGTGCCTGTATGTAAATGTTATGTTATGTTATAGGATAGCACTTGTAACGCTATTCTTATGAATTCACTCAGAGCACCGCGAAAAAATATCCATTCGCTCCGCGATAATGTTGAGTGTGCGGAGCGCGCGCGACAGCCGCGGCGCTTCGGCCAGCAGGCATCTGCTTGCAATATACTGACTTTAAAAACCTATTTAGAGGCTAAAAATTCCACCAATGCCGGGATTCGAACCCGCGACCTCTGGCTATCCGTGCCAGCGCTCTTTCCAACTGAGCTAATCGACTCACCGACATCAGTGAAATTTCGAACCTCTTTACACTATTCTCTGTATTACGTACAGGCAGCGACATCTGGCTGAAGTAAATTGCATCACTTACAGCCCCGAGTACCTACTTTGCAGTTAGGTGAGTCGCCCATTAGCTCAGTTGGAAAGAGCGCTGGCACGGATAGCCAGAAGTCGCGGGTTCGAATCCCGGCATGGGTGGAATTTTTCGCCTCTAAATAGGTTTATAAAATTGTCCTTAGCACGGGGTAGTGCATTAAAAATAAAAATTGTGTAATTATACTGACTGTTTGTCCTGTTTGTAAGTAGGGCGCCTTAGAGTAGGCGATTCGTATTACTGAAAAAAGCTGTATCGTTCTAACTTTATGAAAATATGACAAAATATTATAAAAGAAGAATTAAGATATGTACTCACAACAAAATCTTAAAAATTACCATATCTAAACTATATTTAAAAAACTTGGCCTTTGGATCTACGTAATGAGATGAATTATACAGAAGGCACCTTGATGGGTGAAGGGACACTCGTACGCTGCAGTGTCTGGGACATTTCGATATCAACCCTTGTATATCCCCCTGTTGGGGCACGGGTCTCTTCCTGTATCGCAGGAAGGTCTGGGACCTTTAGGTATATGTATTTTAGGTATAGCTCAAGTCACCTTGGTTGTCACCTTTGGATGGACTGGAGCATTTCTCTATAAATATAGGAATTAGGTTACAATATTTGTATAATATTTAGGCTGGCAAAGGTTAATACGTACATCCTTTATGGGCCATTGTATACGCTTCAATAATAAAATCCCTGAAGACATATTTAGGTTGCCTGAAACGCTGTTCAGAAAATGTGTTAAGTACACTTTGTGCCAAAAAGGTTGGTGTGGCGTGTAAATAGCCACGACCAGGTGTACTTGTGTACGGATGAACTTTTTTTATTTAGATTAAATAAGTAAGTATTATGAGCATATAAATAATGGCCAATACGAAAAGAAACAAGAAGTGACACCAGCACCGCGTAGCAAGAAACCCACTTACCTCTTCATCGAACGAGCGTACACCTTCAGCTCCACCATGCAGCAGGAGGGAGACGGTCATTCAGACTCGATTTGATACGAGAGGAAAAGTGTCCCTAGACCGGCCGGTCAACAATACACCGCAAGTCTTGAGTCTCACTCACGCAGGGGGCACAAATTGTTGCGGAATATGAAAATTATTCCATTTTCTTTATTTTCACATATTTTTAATGTCCATGCCACAGAAAATTATTTGACAAGATAAAACAAAAATCGCGGTGAGCTTAACCAAAGAGAGCCAATATAAAAACGTTAAATTGGCTCTACAAAAGACCGGGGGCGCCATCTCGGGAGCCTCCAGTGCAACCCGATCAACTCCAAAATAAGCGGGCATTTGCACACAAGTGCTAGTGCCCCTTCTTGTGGCTATGATGCTTCACCAAAGGTTACTATAACATAAACGATTACATGACAATGATGTCTGGAATTAAAACCAGTACAATGTATGAGTTCTACGAGTATGTTTTAAGGACTTTGAAAAAACTAAGTTTCGATTTTTTGTCCATTTTTTCTCCAAAATTATCTAGATTTTGAAATAGACACCTAGTTTGAATTGTAACGTTCTTTAAGCCGCAGTTTCTGCGCTACTTTGAATAAAACCTTTTCATTTAATTTCATTTCAGGTTTTTCAGTGTTCATTTCAGATTTGTACAAAGCTTCATACGATGCCAACTATCATACGATGCCTACTAGAAAATTAATCATAGGTTAGTCCACGTCGCTCGCCTCCGCCAGAGTGCTTAGTGCGAGTTTGACAGATCCAATAGAATAACTTTACTACCGCGTTAATCGAGCATCGAGTAGTGAGTATGAGTAATTTAACTGTTCGAACTGGCAAAACGCTGTCACAGTACAGCTCGCACTCGCGTTTATTCGTGTTTTGGCTAGTAAACGTGTTCACTTCTCAACGTAAACCATTACAACTCGCACTCAGCAATTTTAATTTCCATACTTGTCGCTAGGTGGCGCTTCCTCGATGCCATAGAAATATGAGTTTACGCTAACGCGATCGAGTAGTTAAAAAACTCGCACTAAGCACTCAGATCTCCTTGCTTATGCGAACGTGTGCGTAAATAGTAGCAACACATACTACTACCTACCAATCTCGTGCTGAGCTAAACCAAAGTAAAACAGTCCTAACTGCAGTCCTTATACTTCTTTCGTGGGTAGTAAAGAAAAGGCTAAAGGCATTAAGTCCCCCGGATTGTACTTAATGCCTTAAGCATTAAGGCTTACTTACTTAAGTGCAATAAAAGTATCGATAAGTAGGATGTTATTGGGCATTCTGGACCAGCTTCCATTCGTTTGAGCTCACGACGCACCGCGCCGGTTGGCGCGGCTTGTCGTTCACTCAAACTCATTACATCTGTTCCAGAATACCCAATAATATTGATTGATTCTGAATTTTACTTGCGGCAGGAAATGAAATGATGTTAGTAACACAGATAAATACTGAAGTTTAATCGTGATGATCGCATTTCAGTAATGAGGACATCACTGGTAACATATTTCTCCAAAAATGAAATTTGTTAAACAACCTACATCACTAAATCTTGAGAATATTGATGTAGGATCTGAAAAAAATACATATCGTCACGGAAAGCTTTTACCAAACACCATCCGTTGTATAGTTTGCGGACCGTCTAACTGCGGAAAAACAAACTTAGTCCTTGGGTTACTTTTACATCCTAATGGTTTACATTTCCGTAACGTGTACGTTTATTCGAAAACGTTGTATCAACCAAAATACATATTTTTAGAGAAGGTAATGAATCTCGTTCCAGGAATACGTTATTATAAATATCGCGATAACAAAGAAGTCTTAAATCCAAGCTTAGCGTCTCAAAATTCTGTCATTATTTTCGACGATGTTGCCTGTGAAAATCAAAATAACATTCGTGATTACTTTGCCATGGGTAGACATAAAAATATAGACTGTTTTTATTTGAACCAAACTTATAGCAAAGTCCCAAAACAACTGGTTCGCGACAATGCAAATCTACTCATCATATTCAAACAGGATGATATTAACTTACGTCATATTTATGATGAACATGTGAACACTGATATGCCTTGGCATCAATTTCGCGAACTTTGTTCACAAGTTTGGAAAGATACATTTAGCTATTTAGTGATTAATAAAGACTGTCAAAGAAATAACGGATGCTACAGAATGAAATTCGACACCTTTATTACTTTCGACGAGTGAGATACATAAATGCCGTTTTTTTTAAATCAGAAGCCACTTTCTTATCTTCTTTATATGCGAGTAGTTGTAAAATAAGAAAAAATGTGTGATGAAAAATCAATTAAACAACAAATAATTAAGTCTGCTGAGGCTGTTAAAAAGAAGGTTCAAAACATGAAAAATACTAAAATGGATTCTGAGTTGGCATTAGAAACTATGTTCAAACCAGTAACAGATCCACTTAAACAGCTAACGAGAACCCCGTATCAAGAACAGTTAAGTAATGAAGATGTTGATTCGCTTGAACATTTAGCACGACAGTCTACACCTACGAAGAAACGAAAATTTTCTGAAATTAGCTCTTCAAGGGAATCACTCCAAGAGGTATCGAATGCTAGTAACAGCGATGATAACATAAGTGACTCTGAACTGAATCAAAGTCTTAGAAATAACATGAGTGACATATTTTTTGAAACAAATTCGGATGGTGCTTCAACACCAAATGCAAAGTCTTTATCGTCATGGTCTTTATCATCAGAAGTATTCAAAGATGTACCTTATGGAATTAGATTGGAAAATGGAAAACCTATGATAGGATCAGCACCGCTCTCCATAACTAATGATGCATTTGAAATAGCAGGTCATTCGTATGTCAAAACTAATGGACTCAGTGAATTACTTTACAAAAAAAATCCTGATCTAAACATTATCACTGAAGATGATAAAAGGAATTATAAATTTATACTAATAAGCACAAACGCTCATCGACGTAAATATGATCCCAATCAACCAATCAATAGCAACAGAGGATTTAAGTATTTACAAATTGTAAAACCCTTATTATGTTCCGCCAATGTTTCCAAAGGAAAGGGTTTATCATTGCTTAAAAAAGTTGATAACAAAGTAGATTACATTTTTTGGAATGATCCAAACGAATTAGTTGAAACATTGAAATTATTAATAGCTTCGAAAGATGCCGGTAATACTGGCTTAGATGATGAAATTGTATCAGTTTTAACAGAACTGAAAAAACGTGGTGTGATATAAAATGAATAAATACTTATGTAATCTATATTTTATTTTATTTCTACTCTAACCTTCACACTATTTACAAGATGAATATAGATAAATTTGGACATCATGTTCATAAAAGACTGCGTGTGTCAGATCCATTAAATTTGGTTCCTATAAACACAGGGCTAAGTAAAAATGAGTCAGGAGTTTACGACTTAAAACAATGTATATTGAGAGGATTACCGTTAGCTGTAGCAGCAGATGAAGCTGTTAGCAAGGAGTATGTAGAAAAAAACAATAAATTATATTGTAAAAAACAAGATTTCATTAATGAACTTAAAAGTATAAAAACTCAAATACAACTGCTACAGAAACAGTTAGATGAGAAGTGTTCAAAGGTAGAAGCGAGTAATATTATTAAAGATCATATAGTAGCACTCAGAGACTCATCGAAACCAGCATGAGCAAACAATCTGTTGTAAATGAAATCCATAAAGCAGCTAGAAGAAATTTCCCACGTCGTTCTGTTATTTTAAAAGGGATTGATGATTTATGGCAAGCCGATTTGATTGATATGCAAAACTATCAGAAGGTTAACAAAGGATTCAAATTTATTTTAGTAGTCATCGATGCTTTTTCTAAATACGCATGGATCGCTCCATTAAAGAATAAAACAAAAACTGAGGTGTCTCTAGCGTTTGATAAGGTTTTACAAGAAGGCCGATCACCTGCTAATTTACAAACCGACAAGGGTACCGAATTTCACAATGACGTTTTTCAGAAGCTTACGAACCGATGGAAAATAAATCATTATTCAACTTATTCAACAAAAAAAGCGTCTATAGTAGAAAGATTAATAAGAACTTTGAAGAGCAAGTTGTTTAAACATTTTAGCTTGTTTGGAAATTATAAGTGGATTGGAGAACCTTTATGTGATATAGTTAAGAGCTATAATAATACTATGCATCGCACTACAAAACATATGCCGTCTGAAATAAACAAGTTAAATGAATCACTCGTTGCATGTAATATAAACAAATCACAACCTTCCTTACCTGCAAAGAAAATTAAATTTCGTGTTGGAGACTTTGTCCGTATCAGCAAGCACAAAGGAGATTTTCAAAAAGGATATACACCAAACTGGTCTACCGAATTATTCACTGTTGTAAAAGTAATAAAATCTATACCCACAACATATTACATACGAGATCAACATTGCATACCAATAAAAGGTTGTTTTTACGAACACGAACTGCAAAAAACTAGCTGTCCCAATATTTATTTAGTTGAGAAGGTAATTAAAAAAAAGGGAAACAAATATCTTGTTAAATGGCTCGGCTTAGGTCAAGAGGAAAATAGTTGGATTAATAAAAGTGCTATAATAAAGCATTGAAGTATATTACTACAGATTAGTTAACTTATTTTTCATTACATCGTTAGTTATGAAAGGGAAAGGACTTCTCAATACTTTAATCAATAATTTACCAATAGAGTTACACTTACCAGGCTACAACTACTGCGGTCCAGGTACTCGATTACAAGAACGTTTGCAAAGAGGCGATAAAGGCATAAACCCTTTGGACAGCGCTTGTATGCTGCACGACATAGCTTATTCAAAGTATTCAAGTTTAGAAGATCGGCATAAGGCTGACTTAGAGCTAAGAAAGATGGCAAAGCAACGATTAAAATCAGAAGATGCTAGCAGAGGTGAAAAAGTTGCATCATGGTTGGTGAATAAAGTAATGAAAGCAAAAATTAAATCGGGTGCTGGAATTAAATCATTCAAAACTTCTATGGCTAAATTAAAATCGCATCTGAAAAAAAAGAAACCTAAAAATATTCAAGATGCTATTCAGTTTGCATACTTAGCAGCAAAAAAAATATTTCATAAGAAAAATAATATGAAGCTGCCAAGAATTATTCCCATCCCTAAAACTGGAGGAATACTTCCACTCATTCCTATTTTTGCTGGTCTATCAGCATTGGGTTCTTTAGCTGGAGGTATTGGTGGAATAGCAAAAGCAGTTAATGATTACAAGTCAGCCCAAAAAAATCTTTCTGAATCCGTGCGTCACAATAAAATGATGGAATCGATCTCCTTAGGCAAAGGTTTATACATCAAACCATACAAGACAGGTAAGGGATTGTGCGTACATTCTTCAAAAAACTAGTTAAAAGGTTACCCAGACGAGCACTGAGTAATATAGATTTAATATATTATACTCGGGACATCCCATACTTTCGAGGTGTCTATATGAGAGACACTTTACCAAGCAAATCAAATAACATCGAGTGCGCTATCCTGAATCTAGATAATTCAATAAATCCGGGAACTCACTGGGTAGCCTACATTAAGATAAATAATTACAGCGTGTACTTTGATAGTTATGGTTTAAAACCACCTGTAGAATTAATCAAGTACTTAACAAAAAACACTAACGTTTATTATAGTTATATGAACTATCAACAAAACAACACCTATAATTGCGGTCATTTATGCATAAAATTTTTAAAAACATTCTGGTTGAAACATTTATATTAAGAAATCATAAACTATTCTCACCATTATTACGATGTCATTCACGCTATCAATAACCGGTTGTAAACCAGCTTTGTCAACATTTTATTCGCCGGCTCTGCAGCTTGATGGTGAATATGAATGTGGGCTGATCTTTTTTTCGACGTTTAATTCGATTCCTAACATAGAATGCTACAACAACAAATTTCATTATGGCGACAACGAAATGATTGAAATACCCGAAGGATCATACGAGCTATTAGATATAAATGACTTTTTAAAAACAAATTTAGTAGACTGTACGTTTAATTTGATATGTAACAATAACACTTTGAGCACAAAAATAATTTGTTCAAAAGATATTCATTTTGAGAAATCCGGTTCAATCGGAAGGATATTGGGTTTTGGAAATCAGACTCTTAAAGCTAATATATTACATGAGTCTCTCTTCCCTGTAAACATTCTACCAACAACCATCGTTCGAATAGAATGTGATATCGTGAGCGGATCGTACATAAATGGGAAGCCTAGCCATATAATTTACGAATTTGCACCTAATGTACCGCCAGGGTACAGGATTATAGAAATCCCAAAAAATTTGATATATTTCCCAGTAAATCAAAATACAGTTAGCGAGATTAATATAAGGATTTTGGATGCAAATAACAACCTTATAAATCTACGACAAGAAGAACTACAGTTATATTTACACCTAAGACGAAAAATGATAGATTTCATAAATAAAACATTGGTACCCGAAACCAAAGATCTCAGTACAACACATCCACCGCAACAGAAACCACCTGCTAAAAAGAAAAAACTGACTAAGGAAAATAAACAATTTCTCAGATACTTAAAAGTCATAAAATGAATATCTTAAATATCTTGGATTCTTTCGCCTACGACAACAGCATTGAAAGCTACCAAATCCATTCGTATAAGCCCTACATTAATAGTTTTAACAAAAACGATGAAATACGCATTCCCATCAATCAACAAGACTTATACGTCTTACCGTCACAGAGTACACTATACATCGAAGGTTCTATCACAGTGCACCGTCCAAATGGCGATAAAAAAGAGAGAGTGAGTAATATTGAGTTGGTGAATAATGCAGCGCTTTTTCTTTTCCAAGACATTCGATATGAACTAAATGGCGTAGAAATTGATAGGATAAAAAATGCTGGGATCACAACTACTATTAAATCATTGCTCTCGATGAATGAAAATGAATCAAAAATGTCACGGCTATGGGGGTGGGACATTGATGGAATAAAAAATACTACTGGTAATTTTTCCGCCTGTATCCCATTGAATAAAGTTTTAGGTTTCGCTGAAGATTATAATAAAATAATAATGAACTGTAAACATGAGCTGGTTCTTTTGCGTAGTAATACAAACCTTAATTCTATTAAATTAACCACTAATGAAGTGTTAGATGACATAACCATTAACAAAATTGTATGGAGAGTACCGCATATAAAAGTATCTGATCGTGAAAGAGTTAACTTGCTGAGATGTTTGGAGAAAGATAGACCTATCAGTTTAGCATTTAGGAATTGGGATCTCTATGAATACCCTCTTTTACCACAGACTACAAAACATACTTGGTCTATAAAAACCACATCTCAATTAGAGAAACCACGTTATGTGATTATTGGTTTACAAACTAATCGGAAAAGTTTAGGTATGAAAGACATGTCTCACTTTGATCATTGTTATGTACGTGATGTCAAGGTTTTTTTAAATTCAACTTACTTTCCATATGAAAGTCTCAATATTAAGTTTACTGAAGAAAGGTATATGATATTATATGAGCAGTACGCTAGATTCCAACAGTCTTACTATGGACGTCGGTGTGAGCCGTTGTTAAATCTGAAGGATTTCAAAGATAAAGCACCATTATTTGTAATAGATTGCTGCAGGCAAAATGAGACCCTGAAGACAGGTCCCATTGATGTTAGAGTAGAAATAGAGAGTGATTTAGAAATACCAGATCAAACTTCTGCTTACTGCCTCATACTAAACGATTGTGTAATCGAATATAAACCACTTTCTAACATCGTTAAAAAAATAACATGAATTCTGAACATATTTTTGTAGATTTACAAGGATTTAGAGATTATAAAAATAATTTTATTATTAAAGAGTTTGCTCTCGCTACTAAAGAATTTACTATGGTCTACTTGGTAAAACCTCCTTATCCATTTTCTACTTTATCAGATAGCGAAAAAAAGCAAGTTGTTTGGTTGGAAAAGAATAGAGGAATTTATTGGCGTGAAGGTTTTATTGACTACCGCGAATTTCATAGGTTAATTTATAGTTTATTGAGGAATAAGAAAATTTTTGTAAAAGGTTTAGAAAAAATCATGTGGGTAAATAAACTTTGTGGTGATTGTTGTGTTATTAATATCGAGGAAAATCAATGTCCTAATATAAAATACCTGCATGATAAATATAGTGTATGCAATTTTACGTGTTTTTCTCACCACAAACAATGTGCGTTGAAAAATGTACTATGTGTCAAGAAATGGTTTTATGAAAATAATGTTATAGAATTTATTTAGAATAAGCAAGTATTTATGTAACTTTTTTATTGAAAGTAAGAAATAAATGTAAATGTATTTAAAAAAGAAAACATGTTTTATTTAATTAATTTTTAATTTAAAACGAAATTAATAACTATTGCACATATTTTTAGAAATGTTCTTAACTACGTTTTCCACCATGTCCATTATTTCGTCTACAGGATCTATCACAACATATTGGGCACTTAACACCGCACTTTCACTGTTTGTGTCCTTACACTCATTTAAGTCGAATACTTCTATTTTTATCAACCGATTTCCTCTTCTTGCCGCCTTGCTAACCACATATGATGTAGACGTGGAGTCCTTTGCAACCCGTTTCCTTGAAGTCTTACTTTTCCGCTTCCCCACGTCTGATGGAGCCGGGTTTCGTATTTCTTCGACATCACTATCGAACCCACTCAAAATATTTTGCGCGTAGTAGTAAGGGTCAGTCGGATCAGTCTCGCCTAAAATCTGAAAAAAACAAAAAAAAAAATTATTAAAAATATTCAAACCTATTTCAAACTGTGTAATATAAATTGGATGGAAAAAAATAATGCTTACCGAAATCGACATGTTTTCACGTCTGCTGATCTTCTAGTTGGCTCGAACGATGCAGTAACAATAAATTACTGAACCACCAAATATAAAATGGATTTGTAGATGAGTGTAACTTACCTATTCATACGTTTCGATCGCTCTAGAAAATTAATCCTGTCTCTTTTAATACATATAAGAGTGAGCGAGCTCGAATTCGTAGTCAGCATTATCAATATCGAATGTGTTTGAATCAAGTATGTCATTGCTGACTAAGTAAATAGTAGTCATTGAACCCTTGCGCGCTATGCAACATCGATGCGCCTCCCTTGCTGTTTGCAACATCGCTAACACCTTGACTTGACCTACTTTTGACTGTCTCGTCGGTCTAGTGATGATAGCGTTTGATTACTATTGCAGAGGTCGTGGGCTCGATTCCCACAGGGAGCTGTCATACTTTCAGTAGACACGAAATCAAAACTTCATTGAATATAGTTTAGCTCTCCTCATCCCACCGCGCTCAAGACTATGTCTATAGCAAAAATTTCTGAGATATGTAGGAACTAACAATACTTACATATTCTTTTGTTTTTGTAACATTAGGTAACAATGTTAGGTCATGGAAATAAAAGAAGCTGGTAGTATAACCCAATTTATTCACCCAAAACTATACTTATTAGCTTATAGTACATAACACTTTTATAACTAAGTACCTATCTATTTTAATTCATTACATTATTAGTTCACTTAAATAAATACGCTATTCTTAACATACCTAAAGAGCTTTAGCTTTAACTTGAAGAGCATAAGAACGAAAACATAATATTAAGCTTATTCCACACTAGCTCTATCGCGGCGGTTACCGCAGCCGCAATCCATACACATAGCATCTAAGACTGAAACAGATCTATGAAATACATCATATCACGATATTTTGATTACATATTTTTAAATTTTATCCCATGGTCAATTTTACTATCTTATTTTCATAATATTGAGGTATGGCCCCACGCTTTAGTTGAGATTTGATCCCGATGAATCAAACGTTTATCATCATTTCTCGATAGAGCTATTTTGTTGACACTTTGCGTAAATATTTCATGTTTTATCGATTTAAACAAGATATTTCTCTTGCGCAGCACATTACCTTCAAACAAGGTCTGCTCATAATTACTAAAGTTAAGACCGCGAATAACGCTCATTTTTACTCCTTTGGCCTTTTTGACAGTTTTTTCTAAAGTTTTGAAACAGTACAGTTTTGATCGTAATCCTACAAATTCTGTAATAATTTCACCACCCATTTCATCCTTAAATAGCCCAGGAATCTTTTTGTTTTTTAATGGAATTTGATGTATATTATTACTATCGTAATTACTCGTATCAAAGTAAGGTAGTAAACGGTATTTCAAATCTAGGAAGAAGTCCTCTGTGGACAAATGATAGATGAAGCTATCCGTATCAGTATAGCACATCTCAATATTGGCCTTTTTTGCATCTACTTAATGAGATGATTTATACAGCGTCCAGTGGTATCTTAACTCACACTAGATGGGTGAAGGGACCACTCCGACGCTGTAGTGCCTGGGTCATGGTTTTATAGATGGTATAGGCTTGCCCAGCACCTATACCATCCTGACAGCTTAGTCGGCCTAGCCCACAGGAAAGACTAGTCAATACGTGCGGAGCCAACCAAGCCGCGGGTTTCCTCACGATGTTTTCCTTCACCGTTAGCGTGTGATTTCCCATACATAGGTTTAATAATTGAATAATGAAAGTCATACATGTGGCTTTTGGATAACTCAAGAACAGTAAACCCAATGTAGATAGGTTTATCTAAAACCACACGTTCTGGTTTCATTTGGATGGCAACCAAATTTTCGGAAAAAACTGAAGCACTGTGAAAGTTTGGACGGGCTATCAATTTTTCTGCCGATGTGCATTTTTTCGTTTTGTTTTGACTATCGCTCCATTGATTTACCAAATAGACGTTTACTCTGTGTTCAGTATTTTCTATAGTCTTTCCAAATATGCTGTTGTTCAAGAGTTTGAAAAAGTCTTGTTCGAAAGTTGATTGGGCTTGTTGCCTCAGTTTTGTATTAAGTTCAATGTATTGTTTGAGATAAGCACTTTGACGAAAAGTAATGACTCTATGGATTTTTCTTAGTATTAATCCATGTTTCAAGCATGTTTTAAGATGCACATAATGAATAACATATCGATATTTATCGTATAGGTTAGGGATTAATTTCGAACTCTTTCCACCGGGGTGGTATGCATCGCTCAGGACAAAATGGGAAATCATTGTGATAGTCGTGTAGGTGTGTGGGATAAATAATATCCACTTCAAGAATATAACCAAAAGATGCATTATCAGGAACTGATGTGATATCAATGGTATTCACTTCAGACTGTTCCAAAAATCTGAAATCTGACAAAGGTAATACTTGAGACATGCTGAAGCCGTATAAATTGTTAGCATCAATATACGTTATGAAGGACTCGGGACGTGATGGGTCGTACTCAGACATGTATTTATTGTTTGCTTTCGCATGTCGCTTGGAACACATACATACACCACCCCGTATTCCATCCTGAATCATCCGAATAATCGCTAAGTCGCTAAGCAATTCTAATCTGACCTTAGTTTTCAAAAGCATCGCATCAAATGATAAGCTGGGTGCTGTGAGGTAGAATGCCGGGTCTAATTGATAATATCGTTTACATGTTTTGCGGAAATGTTCAAAAATATCGGCTAGTAGCAAGACATCTGTTTTAACGTATAGATCAGTGTATTCACCTAAGTTACGAATGGAGAAAGTTGACCATACTGACTTGGCATGTTCATAATCTTGATCAGAAATTTCTTCACCACTGATAGTATTATAAAAAGCAGATTTGGGTGGGAGGGAATTTTCTTCGTAGCATTTCCAATGTGACATATAGTCATATGGATAAACACCTTTGCGAGTGAGTAATTTGAGTTCAGTGTCATTTGCAAAAAATGATTTCAACAACGAGAATTCCTCCACCTTCATTGTTTTCGTGAGTTTTTCTAAACTGGTACCTAAAAATTTAAATGAATCGATAAATCGAAGTTGGATACCTTCATCTTTCGATAATGGTATATACTTCGTGAAAGAAATATAGTTTTCTTTTGTTTTAGGTATTATTCTAATCGGACCAGGCGCCTCGCCTAGTTCTTTGATAAATAAATGGCAATCGTAGCCTGACAAATTGTGGAAAACAACTGGAACAAAATTTGGTAGTTTAAATTGTAAATTACAATGCTTGTGAGCTGCCCCCCGATAGTGACCAGTGATGTGACAGTGGTCTCGAACCTTGTCAAATATTAAAAGATTATCACAAATATGACAGCGGACAGCATTTTCAAAATTTTGTGAATCATTATCCGTGAATATAATTTTAATATTAGCTTTTAAAATAGTGTGTATTTGCTTCATGTCTCGATACAACCATTCTACAAATTTTGATACACAGTCTGATCCCCGATAGCTGACGTAGCGATTATACTTGGCATCCACTGTACAAACAATATAGTAACCAAACGCTGAGGGCACATGTTGTTGTAGCAGGCTAGTGCTCGCAATGTTAGGGTCTGCTTCACACCCCAGATGACGTTGAAGCATAGTCTCAAAATCAGCATAAATGATAAAGGGTATGTTTTGTTTTCGTTCGTAATTCTTAAATTGAAGAACCGACCCTTGGTTAGGAAGAGCTGTAGCAATACCACCACATGCATGAATGACTAGTTCATTAGATGTTTTAAAAAATAACAGACATGATGAGCAAAAAATGCAGTTGCTGATGGTGTTTAGATATTTGGCTTCTAACCAGACGGGGAAGGTTTTTGATCAAACAAAAGTGAGAGCCCTCATCATTCTCGAGAAATAGCAGATGAACGATATTTTTCGCAGTGGAAGACTCTGATCTGTATAGTGGACCTACAACAGTTTTTTTGCCTTGTAAGCCATACACAAAAATAGCGATATCTGGATTATTTTTTTCAAACACCGGGATGTCAGAAAAAGTTACTGGATATGATAAGCCTTGAGTGTTAAAAATATCGCGAAAATCGGGATAAGACGAGACACGATCGGGGTGGCTCTTTGAAGGGAATAGAGCAGCTGTAACACACCAAAGAAAACAATAAGGATCATCATTTTTTATATTCAAACATGCTTTTTTGTTTTTTATAAATTTTGGTAAATCTATAAACGATGACCCACTCAATGGTTGATATTTATTTACATTGATTTCCAAATGAGAGTTACTCAAAAATGTCCAACCGCTATCTCGCTCTTGAAACTCTTCAAGCTTTTTTTTCAATGTATTTATGATTTCTGAAAAAATGGAATTGAAGTTGTGGTTCATGTGTATGGTAATGTTTTTCGTGCCAAACGATTTTAGTTCTTGCAAATCGTTTTTGTACATAAGGAAAAATGAAAAAAGCTCAACATTGACTTTTATGCAAACGTGTTTTTTCAATGAAATATCAATCAGAGATTTTAATTTATTATGGATAGACTCGAAAAAGGTTTCAATTGAGTGCTGACCATCACCGTTAGCCTGTATCTTATAAGTTGCAATACGATTACGGAATGCAGAGGTCAGAACCTCAACATCTTCTGACAAATGATGAGTTGCGACTTTGCTTTTGTGGTCAGTGCTGCGCATATGACCCACCCAACTTTTTGGGTTGACAAGAGTTTTGCAAGTAATGCAATAAGGCATTGTAAATAAAAAGTAGTAAGATTGACCAGGAAACAGATAATTAAAATTTAGGTTTTAGACACAAAAATAAATAGGTAAGTAGCAAAATAATATGTTTATTATAAATTAAAGGAATTTTATTTTATATTTATCTTATCACTAAAAAAACTCGCCTCACTATTATCATACAGTGAATAAACTTGTTTAATAAATTTCTGTAATACGTCCCAGTGCGGTGTGTCCGTATCAGTCTGCAATTTTATTACCATCAACGCTTTTTTCCACCTCTCTTGAACGTTGGTACTTGCAGCATCGGTAGTGTTGTAGACCTTCAATTCTATATAGAATTCTCCTTCCGTCGTTGCTGTCCGACGAACGTGACCATTGGCGACCCGCGTCACTAGACTCGACCCCAGTTGGTGCTGCTCGGGAGTCGCTTTAGCGACCTTCTCTGCGTCTCGCAAAATCCCGAAAAGATCTCCCACCGTCTTTTTCTTTAAGGTGCTTGCAGACCTGTAAAAGTGAACAATATATTTTAAAACATAAGTACCTTCATAAACTTATACCTATATTCCGATTGGGTAGGCTATCTATAGGAGATACACATACATTGAACGAGTATGAAGTGGATGATAGTTTAATATGAAGGGTACATATCTACTTTTGATCTATCCCATATATGTCATTCTTAATAAGCAAATATCCCAAGTGATTCTTAATAAGCATATCTTACATGGAAAACAAAAATACTACGCGAAGCGGGTATCGAACCCACGACTAGTAAGATGCAAAGTAAACAGTCGACAGCATGTTAACCTTTACGAGTACATGCCTGCAATGTAATCAACGATTCAATGACTCAGCGGTGTGCTAGAGTCAAATGACGCGACAACGTAACAACGAATAATATAACGAGACTAATTCTATTCCAGTAAACTTTTCCCTGGATGTAAACATTTACCGTAACGATCAATGTTAAGCCGGGTCCGCTGCGCCATGTTACGCGTGTTACAAAAAATGTAACACGTTATTAAAACAAAAATGGGGAGTGGTATTAACACTTTACGTGTTACGTAACGTAACGTTATATAACAAGTACCTAACGTGTTATACCATGTCCCACTTTTATTATATTTAAGTGTTACGTTTTTTGTAACACGCGTAACATGGTGCAGCGGCCCCGGCTTTAGGCTATAGAAAATAAGGTTTAAGGGTCAAACCTATGGTTTGAATTATTAAGACGAATAAACAACTTTTAGTTATGAAACAAACAAATAAACAGTTGTTATCTCTTTCAATGTTCCAAGATTTTCATCAACAGCTTGATTACATCGAGGGAATCGTCATTTGAAACGATGTGTAAAGTGTACAATCATTTATAATAAACTATAGATGTATTGTATTCTTACCTAACTGTCTCCTCAACGTAGCTCGATGCTTTGCGTTTGGAGCTGGTTGGAGTCTTTTGCTTCTTACTCGACTGCACAGCAATAGGTACACCAGAGAATTCAAACTCGGAGTCAGACCTGAAATAATAATAACATAGTTTTATACCAGTCTTATACATTTAACCTAAACGATTTATACACCGTATTGTAATTACTATACTAGATAAATGTAGTGACTGGAACATATTTTTTAGACATAGTTCGGGACATAGTTTTCATATAGGGACTAATACGGTTTAGTCAGTGGAACACGTAAAAAAAAAAATTAGGATGTAAATAAATATACTTACTAACATTTTGATACCGATGGAGTGACTGGTAGCGAGGAAGTCGTAGATAATTACACCACACGGAGACTGTACTGAACAGCGTTATCACGTTATCGGAAGTGATGAGAATTTTAGATAAATCAGGGTGTTATAGGTTTATATCCTAAATGTGTATGTTGTTTTTTTATTACAAGTACTGTAATGAAGTAAATGCGAAAATCGCCTTTATTTATAGGTGTATGAATATAGGTGATTGTTGATAAAAGTAATACATATTACTTTTTAGTATCGAACACCCAAAATTTTTGCTTTGCCTTCAAAAG
Source organism: Yponomeuta sedellus (assembly GCA_934045075.1). Classification (NCBI taxonomy): domain Eukaryota; kingdom Metazoa; phylum Arthropoda; class Insecta; order Lepidoptera; family Yponomeutidae; genus Yponomeuta; species Yponomeuta sedellus. The sequence goes on along the minus strand of OW203736.1, from coordinate 987,887 downwards.
TAGGTACTTAACCAAATCATCTTGACCGGTAGCAAGGTCAAGCCTATATATTATTCTCATAATGTCAGCACTATTTAATAGCTCAAGTTAATGTGGCTGGTTGCCATTGCAACATAATGTGACCAATATATCGATTATTGTAGGTAAGATGTTTCGCAATCAGAAGCTTGCAACGGATCCAATAACGTTAACGTAGCAAATTCGTAGGTTTCATACCTAGGTAGGAGTAAATAGTCCTAGATACACATGTTGCAATTTACTTTAGATTTTCTTGATCTTAATCAGATAATGTTCGAATTGGGTGAATATTTCACTATAGCAGAAGAAAATAAACTGTTATTTCCAGTTACCAGAAATCGGATGATGAGCTAAATAGGAAATTATAATTAATTCCTCTAGCTTATCCATAGAAAACATCGTATGATATCGATGAAATTACTATATAAATGTATTTCAGGATAAATAATACTTATCTAGGTATTCTTTATAAAGCATTTGGTAGACTCCACAATATTATGTGAAAGTCAAACATTAGGTATTAATGATACCTACAGCTAAATATTTTGATGCAACGAGTTTTTTCCGTGTGGATCTTAGACTAGAGTATAGCTAGTATAGTCAACCTTTGGTTATCTCTTATGTAGGTGATACATTAAAATATTATGACCCCTCTAAATTCTTTATTTATGGGTTATGTAAAATTTACTGTATTTATTTTACTGTATGTTACAGATAAATTTAGATAGAAAATGAACGAGAACTGATGTTAGAAAACTGTTGAAAAAATATAAAACTATCTGCATAGGTTCAGTTACGTATAATGGGATGAGAATAATATCTTCAAGTTTCAATTAAAAAAAAGACAAAATGCTGTCGGTCGTATTTACAAAATCATGATTTCTTAAAATACTTTAACATCAAGTCTTAAAAAAATAATAACATGGAAAATGCTTTATTACCGGAATACCTTTAAGGAATGTTCAAAGGAACCAACTTTTATAAATAAAACTGTACTTTTTGACAACATATTTTTTCTTACACCGTGTATACTTCGTATCAAATTTATAACTCCTGCGTCAACAGCTAAAGGTTGACAATCCCTGCCAGCCACCTATCATATTCGCATTCGCGTTAACTAAAGTGACACGTTAGTAGGAAATAGATTTCCATTAATGAAAGTATACTTTTATGTGTCAGTGATATTATCATTAATTCACGATTTTACTTAAGTATACCCAAGGATTCAAGTAACTGTAGAAGTACATTTTTCCTACTGTGCAATGTTTTGTGTTTTCCGTAGTGAACGATAAACAGGAGACTTCAATCTGATCACTAACATTTTTGTGGGAAAAGTAAGGTATTCTTTGTGCCGACCATAAAATATGCCTAAAATACAAGTATTTCCTGGTTCTGCCAATCACCCAGTATTTGTGTCACATGAAAAGGATCACAAAATTTTGTTGTGTTGGAATCACCTTTTTTACAATGGGAGACGTCAATCTGACCATAAAATACAGTTAAGACGAAAATGTTTTGTGTCACTGTTGCGCAAGAAGGTTCATCACATGAAGTCAATCTGATCACAAAGTAATTTGTGGTGCTGAATCTTTCTAACAGTGGGAGCCGTCAATCTGACCACAAAATATGATTAAGTTGAAATTGTATTTTTATGTTATTGTATGAAGGGCCATCACGGGAAGTCAATCTGATAACAAAATTTGTGGTGTTGTACCTTGTTCATGTGGGAGACGTCAATCTGACTACAAAACAAACTGGGTTGAAAAAGCAAAGTTTTGTGTCACTGTTATGAAAAGTAGACACCAGTGGTGTTAAACTCATTCAGTGGGAGAAGCCAATCTGGTCACAAAACTATGACTGAGTAAATACAAGTATCACTTGGAATATTTCATGTCATTGTCTTAATGAGGAAACCTAACCGATACCGCAAATAATGTGTGCTGTTTTATCTAGTATATTACGAAACTGCACAAAACATAGCTAGTGGGTAAATACAATTCAGTTGAGCTTGGGGATCCTTTATTTAATTCAACTCAGTGACTATGCGGACCTATCTCCACCAAGATGATGGTGAGTTGCATTCACTCAAGCTTCCTAGTGTCATTCGTTTTCATTGATGGAATTTATCATAAACTGTGTAGGTTGCTCGTAAAATTATTGAAACTATAAATTAGAATCACTCGATGTTATTGGGTATTCTGGAATAGCTGTAATGAGTTTGAGAGAGCGACAAGCCGCGCCAACCGGCGCGGTGCGTCGTGAGCTCAAACGAATGGAAGCTGGTCCAGAATGCCCAATAACATCCTACTTCGATAAATAAATAAAGTAAAGAAATAAGCCTGTCTTGTCTGGAAGAGCTCACTTTTAATGATAAGGCCGCCGTCTGTACTCTTAGGTTAAGAAATATCTGTGTAATTTCCTTTTTTATGTACAATAAAGTCGTCTCTATCTAACTATTTATAACTCAATCAATATGTAGTTATAAATAAATAATTCTTTAATGCACTAAAGTAGTTCTTTGTTTGATTACAACTGCGGTGTTCTATTTTTAAATCCGCCAACTCTTATTACATTTAATTCAGTGAGAACAAGGACGGGCTGAAAATCAGCGCCGTGATTGATGATACATGCACTCACAGCACTAAGCTGAGCCCTATCGTTTTTATCACATATTTGTCTCTAATTTTTTGTCATAGTATTCATAGGTTATCTAATCTGTGTGTGATAAATAAACATTTTTCAATTTCTTACTTAGCATGCGGATAGAATGGCCGCATTTAATATGTTTAAAAAAGTGCTACGCAATTCTTGCGCGATAAAGCGTCGTCGCCCGCTACACCGGCTCTTGGTGCGTTGGCTGATCTGATAGTCTCGATATTACCTCTATCCACTTTGCTAGAGCTTAAGGTGACGTTACACACTTCAATTTAATTTCAATATTCCCCTCCCCAGAGGCGGTGATGATCTGGGCGCATTAATTGACTTTTAGGTATTGTTTTAAATAAATTAATTTATAAATAATAATATACTTAAGTGGGTTCTGTCAACATTTAGATTAAGTTTATAATTAGTAATACATATTTAAAGTAAGTTGACAAGTTGTTCAATACGACAGTAAATGGGAAAGTGATTTTTTTAAATAAAATGATGTATAAAATGGAAGAAAAAACAACATTGTTTTAAATTTCATTGATTCAATTGCATTGAGACGTCTAAATACATTTCTATGCTAATGAACATTTTCATTGAAAGCTATGATTCGACAAACATTTCCGATTCGATTCACTTACTATTTATTTTCTTCTTCTTCAGGCTATATTATGTAGTCCACTGCTGGACATAGCCTTCCCCTAATGAATGCCATAGCGCCTTTCTTCAGCTTGCCGCATCCAGCATCTGCCGGATGCGGCAAGCTGAAGAAAAAACAAATACTAAGAACAGAATAAAATAAATAGTTAAGTGGAACTCCCATACAACAAACGAGTTTTTTTGTCCGATATTAATAACGGCAACCGGTACGCGCCTGAAATATTTAAATGGTGTAAATAATGGTACGGTACCCTCCGTGCGTAAGGCCGACAAGCATTTGACCGGTTTTGTTAAAGAACCAAGTCTTTTAAGATCGTTTTAAGCGGGAATCGATTAAAGTCCTAGGATGTCGATACGACATTCAAGACTGTAGTACGTCCTAAAAATAGTTATTACAGATATAAGATTGATTATGTTTACTTTTTGAAAATAATACGTATTAAAAAAACAAATGATGTTTTTTATTCTATTGGTGACGCTACTTAGCACCCCAAATCACCTTAAGCGCCTTTTCACATGCACCCGGCTGCCGTCCGGTCGCCGGGCCGGGTAAAGTAGTAATGTATGAGCTCCGGTCGCCGGCCGGTCATTGTGCATGTGAAAGTTGTCATTGGAGCTCATACATTACTACTTTACCCGGCCCGGCGACCGGACGGCGGCCGGGTGCATGTGAAAAGGCAGCAGGTCGCACCTTAGTGAAATTCCTGAGCATACCAGTTGTTGGCACGTCATAGCTAAAGTAAATATTTAAGGGATATTATTAATTGCACATCAGATAAACCATCACCTATCAATTTCTTTCTATCATTTACTTTTTTACATCAAATAAATAATTTCACTACAAATAAAATAAAGGTTGAACAAAGCTAGTACAGCAGGTAATTCGAAAATATACATCAGCACGACATTACTTTTATTCTCTAATGCGAAACAAATAAATTCCTGAAGATACAAAAATACGACAATCTCATCATCATAAATACTACTGACTGCACAGCAAATTACCCAGAGCGTGCGTTGATAATACGCATTCTCATAGCAAAAATATAGGTGCGACGAAGCGCGTAGCGTAGCGGAGCGCGAAGGAGCGTGTTAGGTTGAACATGAAAGACCGAAAACCGTTGTAATTATTAGCTGTGCGTTAATATAAAGCTTAACTTTAAGATAAATAGCGGTACACCACGAATATAAATTTTAGTTTCTTTAGTAATATTTTGAGTTAAGCATTTTGATGTGCAATCAGTAAGTTTGATAAGAATTTGGATTATTTTTGGATACGAAAATTATTTGCGTTCAAATAGTACCCAATATTTAAGTCACAATTGATAACTATGTGAAGTCGTTCAATGTTCAATGCGTTTCAATAGAATTGTTTCAATTTAAAGAAACCGTGTAATATCGCCTTTGAAATAAGAAAACCTTTCCAAATAAGATTAAGATTCACCTTCAAACGCGTAAGTAGATTAGGGTTGTTTTTTCGATTAGGGAAATCGTTTTACGATGATATCAAGTTACCTGTCCCGGTCATGACATGTTTAGCAGGTAAATCGACTGAAAATCCGAAATGTGTTAGTTCTTATTTCTGCACCTATCACGGATGTAAAATTTACATCCGTTGTCTACGACACAGCATGCACACGTTGGCCCTTCACGGCCATCGTATGAGAGTAGCAGCGGCGACCGGCCGTTTTTTGTTTTATTTTTTTCTGATGCATCCGTAAGGAGCAGAGGTGTTGGTTTTAATTAAACAATATACAGTCCACTCTCTCTCTATTTATTAGCTATCTATCGGTGGCACCTATTTCAATTTGCCACCATAATAGTCAATCACGATCTGTCAACTCCATTCGATGTTTAGTGAAATGGTAACGAGCCGATGTTGACAACTTCTGCCAGGATCACTTCTTGACAAGTTAACAGAACATACCAAAACTTTTAAAAAAATTACTTTATGAAACTTTACCTGTTGTGGCGTCTGGATTGGATGAATACCCGCGACGAAGTCCGTAGACGAAGTGCCCGCGACTTCGTCTACGCAGGATTATCGAGTACATTTCCTACGTACTTGAAACTTATCGTCATATTTTGGACAATTCACACAATATCTTTATAAATTGTAGCCTATGTGTTATTCTGATGTCTAAGCTATATTACTCGTATTATAAAGTTTCATTAAAATCCATTTAGTAGTTTTAACGTGAAAGAGTAACAAACATCCAACCATCCATACTTACAAACTATCGCGTTTATAATATTACGCGAGAAAGGATACTCTAAGAGCCTGTTTCACAATGTTCAAATAAAGTTCTAGTTAAGCTTTCCGCAACCAGGACTACGTATGTTCTAAATTTAAATAAATTTTCCTATATTGCGTGTGTTTGTTTATGGCTTCAAATTTAGAACAATCGGCAGCCCTGGTTGCGGATAACTTATCCGGAACTTTTCCTGCAGATTGTGAAACAGACCCTTAGAGCCTGTTTCACAATGTTCAAATAAAGTTCCAGATAAGCTATCCGCAACCAGGGCTGCTGTTTGTTCTACATTTTTTTTATCTGCAGATTGTGAAACAGACCCTTAATATGATAAACTTCACCGCACTTTTGATCACCCCGACACTATTGAATCGCACCTAACGTCTACGTGCCTGTGATTACCAGTTTTAATTTCTCAGTTTAAAAGCGAATAGAAGAGGAGCATAGGTCAGAGAAAGAAATCCTGGCTGAGAAACTTACGCGAGTGGACCGGAATCGCAAGTTCTGCCGAGCTCTTCGGCCTTGCGAGAGACAGAGATAACCGGGGGGTGGGCAGCAGCGCCCCCTGCAGTACCTGCCCCCCGATCTTAGCGATAAGACCGCCAATTGTATAACATTACTTAGATTTAAGAATCATGGTTGTAATATTTTTTCTGGTTGTGCAATAAAGTGTTCTCTATCTCTATCTATCTATCTACAATTCCATCAAACTGCGATCCCTAACCCGCGTGCCCAGCGTGGGGATTATGGGCACTACCCCCCAATGATGGCACAACCTTGCGCTGTGGCGCTCATTAGGGAAGGGCTAGGTCTAGCAGTAGACTAATATAGCCTAAGAAGAAGAAGAAGATTCTTATACATAGCTCAACCGATGGACAGTACTATCGAAGAATCGTTCGGGGACATGGATGTTTTAACGTTCTTGTTCGCGAAGCAATTGAAATTCAAGAATGGTAACCGACCCGTTTAATATACCTACAACTATGTATGAGTATAGCGAATCATTAAGTAATACTACTATGAATAACATATTTTAAACTTTCACGACTTGTACACATAGTTAGCATATTTTCGGGGCTTAATCGCGTAGTAATTTATTGCTATTTTACCTCGACGTTTCGACGACATTACAGTCATCGTGGTCACGAGAAGACTAATGGCTGGCACCCGTTCGCATTTTCGGCTGATGAGGTTTCAGAATACCCTCAATCAGCCATCACAAAGCACTATTAGGGTTGCGACACACTACACAGACAATGTCGGACGATAAGCCATGCGACTTTTTTCCACTCGAACACTTCTACATAAATTACTACGCGATTAAGCCCCGAAAATATTCTAACTATGAATAATTCTTCATTGCGCCAAAAACAGTTACAAGGACAAACTTAATACTATTTAGTATCTTCTTCCAGTTAACTCACGCTGATATGGAGAGTGGAAGGAATATGTTTTTTTAGTTTACAATTTTTTAACTCCCTTCGACGTTCGTGGTAACTCTATCGGTGCCAACCCTTTAATATTCGAATGTAACTATGAATAATTGTTTATTGCAATAAAAAAAGTGTACAAAGGCGACCTTAACACTACCCTAGTTTCTTCTTCCAGCTAACCCACGTTGATGTGGAAAGCGGAAGGTTTTTTTAGTTAACAAAATTAGTAACTTGTTTTGGACAAATTGGACATTCGTGGTACCTACTAAATTACTCTCTACCGGTACTAAATTAGATTACAGCAATAAATTACTGAGGGTACTATTTTCGTAAAAGCCTTTCTAACCTACGCGTTCCTGAATAGCTTTTAATTCCAGCAGGTTTCGGCTAAATGCTTTCAATGTCATTAAGGGTCTAGTGTTGGTCGCTACCTTTGTGCTTTGTCTACTGTCTAAAGGCGGAGCCGAATTTTCATTCTTGTCATTCAGCAACTCCAATTTCTAATTTCCTTCAGCAAATTTCCATTGTAAGGTTGTCTAGAAGAAATTACTTTAAGCAAGAAGAAGCGCTCGTGGCCTAGTCGAACCGAGTGATTGGAATTAATCACTTGACTTAAGCAAAAACAGGCGCGGTCAGGTGCAGGATGGGTGACCGTCCCGTGACTACCACTAGTGGCATTTTTCCGGGTGCTGCCGTGCTTCGCTAGGCACGTTATGCCGTTGGTGCCGGCTGTCATGCATTGGCAGTCTTTAAGCCACGTCAGAGGTCTTATAGGTGACTTGATAACTTCTGACAGTAAAGCTCGCCATTGTCTTACAATCCTCCACCAATCCAGACTTGGCCCCCGTGGTGGAGTATGATTCTATTTATTTATTAGGATACTATTTTTTTACAAACCTATTTAGAGGCTAAAAATTTCACCCATGCCGGGATTCGAACCCGCAACCTCTGGCTATCCGTTCCAGCGCTCTACCAATTGAGCCAAAGGGCGTCTCAGTGAAATTTCGAACCTCTTTACACTACTTATTCTCTGTATTCACTGATGCCATGAGACGCCCATTGGCTCAATTGGTAGAGCGCTGGCACGGATAGCCAGAGGTTGTGGGTTCGAATCCCGGCATGGGTGAAATTTTTAGCCTCTAAAAAGGTTTTTAAATTTGTTCCTTAGCACGGATTAGTGCATTAAAAATAAAAATAGTATTACTATTTTTTTTGTAAGTAAGGCACGATATCGACCCTTGAATATCCCCACTGTAGGGACACGGGTCTCTTCATGCATCGCAGGAAGGTTAGGCCACACTCCACCACGGGGACCAAGTCCGGTTCGGTGGAGGATTGTAAGACAGTGGCGAGCCTTACTGTTAGATGATTTTGCTAAATTAAAACTTATTTTTAAGTCTTTTAATTTGATGAATATTTTCTTAGAGCCCACCAGGATTACCGAAACCACCGCCACCTGCCTTGACAACGTATACTGTGACTGTGAATTTTCCCATTATTCTACAGTGAATTGTCTTAAATCAGACCACAGTGGTCAAATTGTACATTTTAAAGCAGATTTAAAAAAAATAGAGCAAGATGTACTCTGCAGGGTGATAACAAATAAAAAACTAGAATTGTTTAAACTTGACTTAAAAAAAAGATTACCTATTCAAAAAAATAAAACTCAAGATGCTAATGTTCTCTATCGAGATTTCTTCAAGGCTGTTTCAGATAGTTTTGAAAAAGTTTTTAAATTAAAACAGATATCCTGCAAACAAAATAAATTACAATTTAGTGAATGGGCCACTGCCGGCATCCGAAAAAGTAGGGACACACTTTATTCACTGTATGAGAAAAAAACATATACATACAACCCCAGTTTTATACAGTATGTAAAACTATATTCAAAATTATTTAAGGCCGTCTGCCACAAAGCAAAATGCGAGTATATAAAATCAAAAATCCTTCAATCTTCTAATAAATCTAAAACAATTTGGGCTATTATAAATAAGGAAACTGGTAAATCCAAATTGGGAGATCGCGAATTTGCACTTAAAATAAATAATAAATTAATAACCTCAAATGAAGACATTGCTGCGGCTTTTGAACAGTTCTTTACAAATGTTCCAATTATAACGACAGCTCCTTTAGACTCTTCTCCAGCTCTTGCAGAAACTATTTTGAAAGACAATGTCCCCCCATGCGATCACGATTTTTCGTTTGATTATATTGAAGCTCATACCGTGATTAAATCGTTTAAAAAGCTAAAGCTTAAAAAAACTGAAGATTTGTGGGGTATGTCAGTAACAGTAGTTAGCTCAGTAATCGACACCCTAGCACCCTATTTAGCCAGAATCTTTAACAAATGTCTAGATGAGGGTATATTCCCAGATCTAATGAAATATAGTAGGCTCGTTCCTTTATTTAAAAGTGGTGATAAGCAAGATCTTTCAAATTTCAGACCAGTCTCGGTTCTACCCGTTTTGAGTAAAATATTCGAGAAGATAGTTCTAGGTCAACTGCTTACACACTTCAATGACTATCAACTTCTCCATGGTCAGCAATTCGGCTTTACGCAAGGGCGCTCTACAACGGACGCCGGCGTCATGTTAGTTAAACATATATTTAGTGCATGGGAAGATCGCAAGGATGCTATAGGCGTATTCTGTGACTTGTCAAAAGCATTTGATTGCGTTGACCATAAAACACTTCTTTTAAAATTAAAGCACTATGGTATAAACGGGAATAGCCTAAAACTTATGACATCATATTTAGAAGGAAGAATTCAAAGAGCTGATATAAATAGAACTAAATCTTCAGGGTCAGAGGTCAGGATAGGAGTACCACAGGGATCGATTTTGGGGCCGTTCCTCTTCCTCGTATATGTAAATGATTTGCCGTTCATGGTTCAAAATATGTCAGAGATAGTACTATTTGCAGATGACACGTCACTTATTTTCAAAATTAAGAGACAAGAAGATGACCTTGACAATACTAATGCTGCTCTCTCTCAGGTACTAAACTGGTTTACGTCTAATAACTTATTGTTAAATTCAAAAAAGACAAAATGTATAAAGTTCACTCTACCAAATGTCAAATTAGTTGACAGCAAAGTTATATTGGGAAGGGACAAACTAGACCTTGTCGAAGATACTGTATTTTTAGGTATCACAATTGATGCAAAGCTTCAATGGGGTCCTCATATAGAAAAATTGGCAAATAGGCTTAGCTCTGCAGCATATGCTGTTAAAAGAATTAGGGAACTAACTGACGTCGCAACTGCCAGGCTCGTTTATTTTAGTTACTTCCATAGTATCATGTCCTACGGCATACTACTGTGGGGACGGGCAGCGGACATTGAGACCATCTTCGTCTTGCAGAAAAGAGCGATCAGATTCATCTATAAGCTAGGCAGTAGAGACTCGTTAAGAGAATTCTTTAAAGAAACAAACATCCTGACAGTTGCCAGTCAGTATATCTATGAAAATATTATGTATGTCAGGAAAAATATTAGCAACTTTAAAACTGCAGGTAGCCAACATAATGTAAATACTAGAAATAAACATAAACTTTTGATCCCAAGATTTAGGCTGGCAAAAGTTAATACATCCTTCATGGGGCATTGTATACGCTTCTACAATAAAATCCCTGAAGATATATTAAGTTTGACTGAAGCGCGGTTCAAAAAATGTGTAAAGTACACTTTGTGCCAAAAGAGCTACTATAATATTAAGGATTATTTAGATGACAATGATGTCTGGAATTCAAGCATGTAAAATTCACGAGTTTTGTAGTATCTGTGTAAATTCTGTTAATTAAGGAATTTGAAAAGACTAAGTTTGGAGTTTTTTTGTCCATTTTTTCTCCAAAATGATCCAGATTTTGAAATGGACACCTAGTTTAACTTGTAACGTTCATTAAGCCGCAGTATCTGCGCTACTTTGAATAAAACCTTTTCATTTCATTTCATTTCATTTCATTTGGAGAAAAAATAAACAATAACTCTCCAAACTTAGTCTTTTCAAAGTCCTTAAATAGCAGAGTTTATACAAATATTATAAAACACAGAACTCATGAGCACACATTGGCATCAACCTATGTAATATTGTAATAGTCATAAACTGTTTGTGTCAGCATGTTGGTATACTATATTATTACAGTCTATGTTAGTTAAGTGTATAGTATTTTCTAAGGTTAACACGAGCAGTGGACATAAAATAAAACTGTTTTTACACGGATTTATGCTCGTTTATTACATTTTTACAATTTTCCAACGTTTGGGAAAAAGATGGTTGACGCCCGTCACCTAAGTCATCCGGGACCACGGCACCTGAAAAAGTGCCGAAACGTTGGAAAATTGTAAAAATGTAATAAACGAGCATAAATCCGTGTAAAAACAGTTTTAATTAGTTAAGTGGAGGTAATTAAATCTTCCGTTCTATGTTGCCTCTTCTTTTGTAACTGTTGTCTCTGTAATTATTTTCTGGTGTGTACAATAAAGAATATTCTTATCTTATCTTATCTTATGTTGCCATTCATATTGTATGGTCTATTTGGTGTTATGGTTTATGAATAAACATTTCTTACTCTTTAATCATGCATTGTACTGGCTTTAATTCGAGACATCATTGTCACCTAAATAATCCTTTATGCTATAGTAGCCCGTTTGGCACAAAGTGTACTTAAAGTATATTCTTTATTGCAAACAGTAAAAACGAAATAACATTACATAAAATTTGTTTCAAAGGTGAACTTATCTCTAACAGATATCTCTTCCAGCCAACCTTAGCATTGGATGTTTAAATTAAGATAGCGGGAGGAAGGGAGAAATATTTATAACTATATAAATAAGTAATAATACACTTACATATAAATATATACTTGTACATACATAAACCTATTAACTATGTTATGCTAGAAAGGTAGTGCTCTTTTAACCTCTTCTTGAAAGTATATACGGATGGACTCTCTTGAATGTAGTTAGGAAGCTTGTTCCAAAGTTGCGCAGCTCGGACAGTGAAAGAGTTGGAGAAAAAAATTGTGTTGCTGGAAGGATAGTCAAGAGTGTTACGGAAGCAGGAGCGCCTTGACCTGGACGATAGAGGAAGAAAATTGAAACGGGAGCGGAGATACTCAGGACAAGAAGGACTTTACACATTTTTTTAACGGCATTTCCGGCAAGCTAAATATAACTTCAGGGATTTTATTATAGAAGCGTAGACAATGCCCCATGAATTATGTACAAACTTTGCCAGCCTAAATAGTGGTAACAAAAGTGGAAATAATTTTCTAGTATTTACATTGTGTTGGCTACCTAAAGTTTTAAACTTACTGATATTTTTCCTGCCGTACATAATTTTTTCATAGATATATGCTGTGATTCGAAGCCACGACCTCCCGAATATGAGGCCAGCGTTCTGTCGTTGCTCTACCACCGCATTCCTCTCTCCGTTTAAGATGCGTTATTTCATTCATTGTATGAGAACCTTTTTCATTTTGAGTTGGTAGTATATATCTCTTCCGCTTTATCAGCATTCAGAGATGAGCGATGAGCAGTGAGCCGAAAGAGGTATGCCTTTTGAACTGAATGACGTCAAGTGTATGTAATTTATTCTTTTCTATTTCTATTTTAAGGATAAGGATAATAATGCAGCCTTTATCTGTTATGATCTGGTGAAATAAATAAATTATATATATCTTTTTATTTATCTATTTTTCTAGTAGGTACTTTATTCTAAGTACAGTCTCTATATTATTATTGTTATTACAATTATTTTTGCATAAAAATTTTGCATATAGGCGAGCTTAATGCTACTTAGCATTATCTACCAGCTAACCTAAGTTTTGGAGACAAGTTTAGCAGGTAATATTAAATATTAAACAATATAAAATTTAGTATTTTCTAAGGTTAACACGAGCAGTAGACATAATTAAAACTGTTTTTATACGGATTTATGCTCGTTTATTACATTTTTACAATTTTCCAACGTTTCGGCACTTTTTCAGGTGCCGTGGTCCCGGATGAATATAAAATTTACTAATTATATCTATTCTATATTAACTTTGATTCCATACCTTGCGATTATACAGGGTGTCTCATTCAAATCGGTCAGTATGGGAAAGTCTGAAACTATAAGACATACGAAGATCTGTTCTGAGAAACCATGTCATCGATTTTAATAACAAGAAAAGCTGCATTCATACATTTTAAAAAACATCTGTATATCGGGAGTTGCCCGGTTGTTTTGAAAAAAAAAAAAACTTCTATTATTATTAAACACTAACAATCAATTGAAAAGCCCACTTAAAATAAGTATGTAAATACAGAGACGTGATAAACCTCATTTGAAAATGGAACGTCTTGCACGAGCACCTACTAAAATAAATTAAAGTATGTGAAAACAATGCATTTTATTCATTTTAGACATCATGTTTCATACAGACATTTACTGCTTAAGACCTACACAATCGATATCTAAATAGAAATAGTGTAGGTTTTTTTTTCAAAACAACCGGGTTCGATTCCCGAACGGAGTACAGATGTTTTTTAAAATGTATGAATGCAGTTTTTCTTGTTATTAAAATCGATGACATGGTTCCTCAGAACAGATCTTCGTATGTCTTATAGTTTCAGACTTTCCCATACTGACCGATTTGAATGGGACACCCTGAATACATATTTTTGTTTAATATTATCCATATTTACACGTAATCACACTTGCATTTTATGTATACCCGTACAAATCCAACAAATACATAGTCATTACAGTTTTTGTCCTTTTAATCTCCGCGAATCTAACAAACCGCAACGTGGTCTCGGCAGAATATCAGAGTAGTGGGTAGGTAACACTCCCGCATGACATGCTGAGTAAAGTCCACTTTAGCGACTCAATACTGAAAACCACTGTTCTTGCTGTTTATTAGTCTGTTTATCGTCCTTAGCACGGGTTAGTGCATTAAAAAAAAATTATAATTGTAGATAGTTGAAGCGCTCGTGGCCTAGTGTAACTAGTGGATTGCAATTAATCACTAAGGTTAAGCAAGAACAGGCGCGGACAGATGCTGGATGGGTGACCATCCTAGCGCGCTAGTGGCGTTTTTTCCAGGCGCTCCCGTGCTTTGTAAGACACGTTAAGCCGTTGCTGCCGGCTGTCATTGTAATGGCAGTCGCTAAGCCGTGTCAGAGGCCTTAGGGCGGTTTGATAACATCTGATAGTAAGGCCCGCCACTGTCTTACAATCCTCCACCAATCCGGACTTGGCCCCCGTGGCGGAGTACGGCCGAACCTTCTGCGATGCAGGAAGAGACCCGTGCCCCAGCAGTGGGGACATACAAAGGGTTGATACCAATAATTTTTTTTTTTCACTGGCGGCTCTAGGAACTGCCTTAACACCCCACTTCACGCTAGGTATGTCGTATCGTATATTGGTATTTGATGAGTTCAGTTCCTAGATACATAGTATAGCTTAATATGAACGATTCCAGATGACTTGGCGCTTCAAAGCCGAATAGCCGAGGTGCTCGACATAATCTTGGGCGTCCGAATGTTCGTCTCGAGTCTAGAGATGCGACTTGCGACTGCGACTGCTACGGCAGCATTACCGTACGTTAAGATACTCGTACGTTCTGGAAGTTATTAATTTTTATTTTATTTAATGAAGGACGAAAAACACAATTAAAATCAAGTACTATATACAGTAAATGACTGTAGCTACTAATATCGTATAATATTACTAGCTATCTCCGCTTTAGGCATATTAACCTTTGACCTATTCTCAGCCCTGCAAATGTACGCAAAAAAATCACAAAAAATCAGTGAAGTCCTTTCGGCGTAGTTTGGTAACAAACTGTGTGACACGAGATTTTTATATGTTATATAAAATTTATGTATATTGGCCTTCTGCATCTACGCAATGAGATGATTTATACTGCGTCCAGTGGTATCTTCACTCACACTAGATGGGTGAAGGGACCACTCCGACGCTGCAGTGCCTGGGACATGGTTTTATACATGGTGTAAGCTTACCCAGCACCTACACCATCCTGACAGCTTAGTTGGCCTAGCCCACACGAAAGACTAGTCAATACGTGCGGAGCCAATCAAGCCGCGGGTTTCCTCACGATGTTTTCCTTGACCGTTAGCGTGTGGTATTGCGACTACACATTCGCAAATGTACGTAACTTTGAAATTAAACAAAGTCATTGGTACATGCCTGCACTCGGGATCGAACTTGGAGCTCTCGCTTGCGAGTCCATGGTTCTACCCACTGAGCTACCACCGCTACGCTACAAATTTATATACTCTACCAAATTATTTACAAAATAAATTAACTGTGGATATCGTAGTGGCAACATGTTTGTTGATAAGTTCCTTTAGATAGATAGAGAACACTTTATGTTAGAAGGACCCACCTAAATACTAATACTTTAAAACTAATGAGATCACAAGGCAGTTACAAAGTCTGTCTTCGTCGACGCTCAAACTTCAAATCAAACTTCTTTTCTAAACACTTTGTTTTAGACAAAAATGGAAATGAAACAGATATCTCGTAACCTGAGAAGAGCTACACAAGAAATAAGTCTCGCGGATGTACCTGCGCAGATGACCATATTTTGGTTGTGCGGCAAGTTGATCGACCAATCAGATAGTTTCATTTTATGGCAGGCCGCGCGCCTTTGTTGCTATTGGTTGATTCAACGCCATCGATGCAGGTGACTATTAGTTTGGCAATATTAGCGTGAGCGAAATAGGTAGCGCTACTGCGGCAATCAATTCTGCACCTTAACCGTATCGGTTAAAGATCATGTTGAATGTAATTAAAACTGTTTTTATACGGATTTATGGTCGTTTATTACATTTTTACAATTTTCCGACGTTTCGGCACTTTTTCAGGTGGCGTGGTGCCATGCCGTCTTCCGGGACCACGGCACCTGAAAAAGAGCCGAAACGTCGAAAAATTGTAAAAATGTAATAAACGAGCATAAATCCGTATAAAAACAGTTTTAATTATGTCTGGCTCGTGTTAACCTTAGAAAATACTATGTTGAATGTACTTATAGCTTCGGGTACTTTCGTTACACTTCTTCCTAGTCTGCGCGAAATAAGATTTCCGAAGGGACTGATGTGTAGTACCATACGGCTGCCGGCGACGGTCTAGATGACTTTTTTTCATTGGCACTTGTTAAGCCCATTAATTTTTTATTTATTTCTTTATTTCACGCGCAAAACACCGATAAATTTGTTAGTATAATTAAATCTAACCAATGTTATAAAACGGTTGATGAAATAATATAGCTGTTCGAATAATTATGCGCACTTTTTATCACATTCGGACCGAGTTTCTATTTAGCCTATGCTTAGAATAGAAAAGAAGACCATAAATGAGCTCGCAGGTTTTTTTAAAGACTTAAAGACCTTTTAAAGACCTCGGGATAGCGAGGTGTGGCGGCTCCGGCTCCGGCTCCGGCTACACAGCAAGCAGTGGGGACGCACAAAGGGTTGGTATCATATCCGTAGGAAATGCTATGAATAAGATAAATTAGCCACCAGTCGCAGGTCGCGTCGTGAAAGTGGCAGTCTACTGATACAGTTCCAGCATATTTGCCATACTGTCGAGTTCCGTGTCGGGATTTATACCTGACTACCTATTTCTAACTGTGCTGTGAAGCAAATGTGGCGTCGCCATGTTTTATAATAAATAAATAAGAAGCAGGTGAGGATGTTTCGGATTAAACGTGAAACGTCTATATGATACGAAATGAACCCTTGTGTGTCCCCACAGCTGGGGCACGGGTCTCTTTCTGTCGCGCAGGAAGGCTAGGCCAAACTCCGCTACAGGGGCCAAGTCCGAGTAGAAGTTGGTAAACTATCTGTGGCAAATGCAGAGGAATTGGCAAAATGTACTAAAGTGATTCTATATTTTGTATTTTATAAGATTGTCAATTCTGTTTTTTTCTCCTTGAAAAAATAAAATTAAAAATATAACTAACTTTAAATCTGTAAGTAGCTATCACAATGCAAACATTAGAAATAAACAGAAACTTTCGTTTTCAAGATTTAATCTGGTGATGTTGAATACATCCAAATGGTGCATCGTATACGTTTATACAATAAGATCCCTGAAGAGAATGTAGAGCTTGCCACAGAAACGGTGTAAAGTACACTTTCCAAAAAGACTAGTACAATATTAAAGATTATTTGAATGATAAAGAAAACGTCGTGATTAAACCTCAGGTGTTCAAAAACCTCAGCGCTTGAAATTGCCAATCGCGGTGTTCAGGCGTGTTAATAAAGCCCATACTCTCTCTTTGAGAGAAGGCACAGGCCTTGCAGAGGGACCTATATAGGTGAGATAAAAAAGGAGTGGCAAATACAATATTCTTTTTATTGCACTAACCCATGCTAAGGACAGTTTTAAAAACCTATTTAAAGACCTATTTAGAGGCTAAAAATGCCTGTACGTGATACAGAGAATGGTGTAAAGAGGTTCGAAATTTCACTGATGCCGGTGAGTCGCCCATTGGCTCAATTGGTAGAGCGCTGGCACGGATAGTGAGAGGTTGCGGGTTCGAATCCCGGCATGGGTGAAATTTTTAGCCTCTAAATAGGTTTTTAACTTTGTCCTTAGCACGGGTTAGTGCATTAAAAATAAAAATAGTGTAATGATAGATAGAAAAAGAAATAAAAATGGTGTGAAGAGGTTTGCACCTTTACAAGTTTAAGCATTTTTCTCAATTTTTTTTCCAAAATGATCTAGATTTTGAAATAAACACCTAGTTTGTCTTGTAACGTTCATTAAGCCGCAGTCTCGGTGCTACTTTGAATAAAACCTTTTTATTTCCTTTATTAAAAGCGCTCCAGCCCTTTAGACGTGAAAAAGTAACAAAGACACTATTATATTCTTTTTAGTGCACTAACCCGTACTAAGGACAATGTCAAAAACCTATTTAGAGGCTAAAAATTTCACCCATGCCGGGATTCCAACCCGCGACCTCTGGCACGGATAGCCATTTTTAGAATCTAAATAGGTTTTTAAAACATAGACACTCACAAGCTTTCGCCTTTATATACATATAAAATATTAATATAAAATAATAACCAGTGTGATGTGATACTGTGATTAAGATTAAGATTGTAATAAAACAGGGACCCACCACCTATGTTGCTTCTGCTTGAAAAAGTGGGAGGGAGGGCGGTGCATTAACTAACCGCATGGTGCTTGTAGGATTTTTGGCGGAATTCAGCAAAGTAATTTTCACTTTTTAATGCTATTATGGATTTCCGCAAAGTAACGCCTGATTCCATACAATATATGGTAATGTGATAATTTTCTTTGATTTTATATTTTCTATGTAATTTCATCTCCTGTTGGGGAGCATGTTCGAACATGCATCGAACACCCTAATCAGCAATTTCAATAGCAGTAGAGTAAAATGTAATTTCAAGTCAGTACACGATAAACCGCCGCCGCCGTGTATTCATGTTTAGCATTTTAGTGTTATCAATCAATATTTACATTGTGGATCTATTAATAAACCTTTACTATAAAATAATCAAATCTATCATTTACGTGTGAAGAGAAAGTGTGAAGGTGATATAGGAAGAAGAGTAAAAGCGGGAAATTGTGTAAACGGTGCCTTGGACTCCATTGTGTGCAGCCGAAACATCTCCAAAAGAGCTAGATTGGCTGTTCATGGTGGCGTGCTGGTCTCAACACTTACTTATGTATGGTAGCGAGACGTGGGCGTGGCAAAAGAAGCAAGAAAGTAGAATTAATGCAGTAGAAATGAAGTCCTTGAGAAGTATGTGTAGTGTTACTTTGAATAACAGGATACGCAATAGTCTGATTAGAGAACGTTGTGGACTGAAAGAGGATTAGTGACAAGAATGTTGCTTTGGTTTGGACATGTCGAGAGGATGAAGGAAGAAAGATTTACGAAACAAATATATATTGCGAATGTGAGTGGAAGGGCTGGTAAGGTACGTCCCAGACGGACTTACATCGACCAAATAGGAGATGTATTAGCAAAGGGAAAGATAAAAAGCACCCGGAACCGGCGTGCGTGCATGCAACGACTTATGGACGTTGATAAAGCAAAGGTGATCTGTCAGGATCATGGCAAGTGGCAGTCCCTGGTCTCTGCCTACCCCTTTGGGATACAGGCGTGAGGTTATGTATGTACCATTTACGGAAAGACTACTCCAAATAATATACTTCGATTTGATTGAACCTAAATTCTGCAAATCACGCTTTATTAATTAATAAATTAATTTCCGACCAAGCTAAGCTTCTAGGGAAACTGCCACGTGCGTGGAATACCATCCTAAATGCATTGGCGCGACCTCGACGTCACTCTGCCTGACGCGCCGGCACAAAAGCCTTTTGATTCGACGAGACAATGCCTTTACCGGTAGGAAGGGCACTATACCTACCCCTAACTACCTTTAGAGGCAGCTAATCATGTGTCGATCGAAGGGATTAGATAGATAGATAGACAGACAGACAGACAGACAGACAGACAGACAGACAGACAGACAGACAGACAGACAGACAGACAGACAGACAGACAGACAGACAGACAGACAGACAGACAGACAGACAGACAGACAGACAGACAGACAGACAGACAGACAGACAGACAGACAGACAGACAGACAGACAGACAGACAGACAGACAGACAGACAGACAGACAGACAGACAGACAGACAGACAGACAGACAGACAGACAGACAGACAGACAGACAGACAGACAGACAGACAGACAGACAGACAGACAGACAGACAGACAGACAGACAGACAGACAGACAGACAGACAGACAGACAGACAGACAGACAGACAGACAGACAGACAGACAGACAGACAGACAGACAGACAGACAGACAGACAGACAGACAGACAGACAGACAGACAGACAGACAGACAGACAGACAGACAGACAGACAGACAGACAGACAGACAGACAGACAGACAGACAGACAGACAGACAGACAGACAGACAGACAGACAGACAGACAGACAGACAGACAGACAGACAGACAGACAGACAGACAGACAGACAGACAGACAGACAGACAGACAGACAGACAGACAGACAGACAGACAGACAGACAGACAGACAGACAGACAGACAGACAGACAGACAGACAGACAGACAGACAGACAGACAGACAGACAGACAGACAGACAGACAGACAGACAGACAGACAGACAGACAGACAGACAGACAGACAGACAGACAGACAGACAGACAGACAGACAGACAGACAGACAGACAGACAGACAGACAGACAGACAGACAGACAGACAGACAGACAGACAGACAGACAGACAGACAGACAGACAGACAGACAGACAGACAGACAGACAGACAGACAGACAGACAGACAGACAGACAGACAGACAGACAGACAGACAGACAGACAGACAGACAGACAGACAGACAGACAGACAGACAGACAGACAGACAGACAGACAGACAGACAGACAGACAGACAGACAGACAGACAGACAGACAGACAGACAGACAGACAGACAGACAGACAGACAGACAGACAGACAGACAGACAGACAGACAGACAGACAGACAGACAGACAGACAGACAGACAGACAGACAGACAGACAGACAGACAGACAGACAGACAGACAGACAGACAGACAGACAGACAGACAGACAGACAGACAGACAGACAGACAGACAGACAGACAGACAGACAGACAGACAGACAGACAGACAGACAGACAGACAGACAGACAGACAGACAGACAGACAGACAGACAGACAGACAGACAGACAGACAGACAGACAGACAGACAGACAGACAGACAGACAGACAGACAGACAGACAGACAGACAGACAGACAGACAGACAGACAGACAGACAGACAGACAGACAGACAGACAGACAGACAGACAGACAGACAGACAGACAGACAGACAGACAGACAGACAGACAGACAGACAGACAGACAGACAGACAGACAGACAGACAGACAGACAGACAGACAGACAGACAGACAGACAGACAGACAGACAGACAGACAGACAGACAGACAGACAGACAGACAGACAGACAGACAGACAGACAGACAGACAGACAGACAGACAGACAGACAGACAGACAGACAGACAGACAGACAGACAGACAGACAGACAGACAGACAGACAGACAGACAGACAGACAGACAGACAGACAGACAGACAGACAGACAGACAGACAGACAGACAGACAGACAGACAGACAGACAGACAGACAGACAGACAGACAGACAGACAGACAGACAGACAGACAGACAGACAGACAGACAGACAGACAGACAGACAGACAGACAGACAGACAGACAGACAGACAGACAGACAGACAGACAGACAGACAGACAGACAGACAGACAGACAGACAGACAGACAGACAGACAGACAGACAGACAGACAGACAGACAGACAGACAGACAGACAGACAGACAGACAGACAGACAGACAGACAGACAGACAGACAGACAGACAGACAGACAGACAGACAGACAGACAGACAGACAGACAGACAGACAGACAGACAGACAGACAGACAGACAGACAGACAGACAGACAGACAGACAGACAGACAGACAGACAGACAGACAGACAGACAGACAGACAGACAGACAGACAGACAGACAGACAGACAGACAGACAGACAGACAGACAGACAGACAGACAGACAGACAGACAGACAGACAGACAGACAGACAGACAGACAGACAGACAGACAGACAGACAGACAGACAGACAGACAGACAGACAGACAGACAGACAGACAGACAGACAGACAGACAGACAGACAGACAGACAGACAGACAGACAGACAGACAGACAGACAGACAGACAGACAGACAGACAGACAGACAGACAGACAGACAGACAGACAGACAGACAGACAGACAGACAGACAGACAGACAGACAGACAGACAGACAGACAGACAGACAGACAGACAGACAGACAGACAGACAGACAGACAGACAGACAGACAGACAGACAGACAGACAGACAGACAGACAGACAGACAGACAGACAGACAGACAGACAGACAGACAGACAGACAGACAGACAGACAGACAGACAGACAGACAGACAGACAGACAGACAGACAGACAGACAGACAGACAGACAGACAGACAGACAGACAGACAGACAGACAGACAGACAGACAGACAGACAGACAGACAGACAGACAGACAGACAGACAGACAGACAGACAGACAGACAGACAGACAGACAGACAGACAGACAGACAGACAGACAGACAGACAGACAGACAGACAGACAGACAGACAGACAGACAGACAGACAGACAGACAGACAGACAGACAGACAGACAGACAGACAGACAGACAGACAGACAGACAGACAGACAGACAGACAGACAGACAGACAGACAGACAGACAGACAGACAGACAGACAGACAGACAGACAGACAGACAGACAGACAGACAGACAGACAGACAGACAGACAGACAGACAGACAGACAGACAGACAGACAGACAGACAGACAGACAGACAGACAGACAGACAGACAGACAGACAGACAGACAGACAGACAGACAGACAGACAGACAGACAGACAGACAGACAGACAGACAGACAGACAGACAGACAGACAGACAGACAGACAGACAGACAGACAGACAGACAGACAGACAGACAGACAGACAGACAGACAGACAGACAGACAGACAGACAGACAGACAGACAGACAGACAGACAGACAGACAGACAGACAGACAGACAGACAGACAGACAGACAGACAGACAGACAGACAGACAGACAGACAGACAGACAGACAGACAGACAGACAGACAGACAGACAGACAGACAGACAGACAGACAGACAGACAGACAGACAGA
Source organism: Yponomeuta sedellus (assembly GCA_934045075.1). Taxonomy (NCBI): domain Eukaryota; kingdom Metazoa; phylum Arthropoda; class Insecta; order Lepidoptera; family Yponomeutidae; genus Yponomeuta; species Yponomeuta sedellus. The sequence continues at coordinate 965,005 of OW203736.1, read as the reverse complement.
CAGACAGACAGACAGACAGACAGACAGACAGACAGACAGACAGACAGACAGACAGACAGACAGACAGACAGACAGACAGACAGACAGACAGACAGACAGACAGACAGACAGACAGACAGACAGACAGACAGACAGACAGACAGACAGACAGACAGACAGACAGACAGACAGACAGACAGACAGACAGACAGACAGACAGACAGACAGACAGACAGACAGACAGACAGACAGACAGACAGACAGACAGACAGACAGACAGACAGACAGACAGACAGACAGACAGACAGACAGACAGACAGACAGACAGACAGACAGACAGACAGACAGACAGACAGACAGACAGACAGACAGACAGACAGACAGACAGACAGACAGACAGACAGACAGACAGACAGACAGACAGACAGACAGACAGACAGACAGACAGACAGACAGACAGACAGACAGACAGACAGACAGACAGACTGTCTGTCTGTCTGATAGATAGATAGAGAACACTTTATTGTACATAAAAATGGAAATTACACAGATATTTCTTAACCTAAGAGTATAGACGGTGGCCTTATCACTAAAAGTGATCTCTTCCAGACAACCTTCGGATGAACTGGGCTAATACATTAGAGAAGGAAGTAGGTGTACAAAAAAAAACATAGAAAACGATAAATTTCAGAGGTTCCAAATACATGCCTCAATAACAGTTTGAATAAATAAAATTATCAACAGATATATACAAATAATTTACGTAAATAAAAATAAAAAAATAATATTATACATAAATAATTAACAAAATATACACATTCAAAGGACATAAGTAATTATGTTTTGTTTGTTTTTTCCTGTGTACAATAAAGAATATTCTTATCTTATCTTATAAGTAGGAGTTTGAATCTCGAACTGCACTGCATTCCGGAAAAGCGCAACGAAAATTTAGTACAACTAGTAAAAAATCTTGGTGAGTTTGTAAAAATACCCCTAAATGACACCGACATACGTGCTTGCCGCAGGATCGCCAAATTGAATACTGGCTCGGATAGGCCACGCACGGTCTTACTATCCCTGCCCTCGGAGCGCCAGCGCGATCAGCTTATCAGTGCAGTGAGGAGGCACAATAAAACGAACCCAATGGATCATCTTAATTCCGGTCATATTGGCATAGCTGGGAGCAAGCAACTTATATACGTTTCCGAACATTTGTCGCCTGAGACAAAAAATCTACACGCATCAACAAGAAAGTTCGCTAAAGAGAACAACTACCAATTTGTATGGGTTAAATACGGCAAAATAAACATCAGAAAGGACGAACACTCCCCTTCGATATGTATAAAAGACAGTGACGCGCTTGTTAGGTTAAGTACTAGCAATTAGGTTATTCTAAGTCAATATCACTACTGCCTTGTTTTGTTTTTACATAAATATTCTCTCCGTTATGCAAGTTTTTTACCAGAATGTAAATAGGGTGAAAAGTAAGCTAAAAAATTTGTACCTTAATATTTTAAGCGAAAATTACGATTTAATTTGCCTTTGTGAAACTAATTTAAGTAGTAATATCTTCGACAATGAGCTGGTGGATGACAGGTACATAGTTTTCCGACGCGATCGTGATACATCAGCCTCATCTAAGGGGTCCGGCGGTGGCGTATTGATTGCGGCGAAGAAAGACTTAAACGTGGTTAGGCGCGCCGACCTAGAAACCTCAGCCGAGGACCTATGGGTCTCCCTACAGAATGGAGGCAACAAAACTGGCAGCTTGGTACATATTTGTCTCGTTTACCTACCTCCCGATTTAATGACTTCTGATTACTGTGCTTGGTTTGAACAGTGTTCACACACACTACTAAATATTGGTAGCTGTACCTCTAAGACTATTATTTTAGGTGATTTCAACCTACCGAACATATTGTGGACTCCTCATCCCTCTCTTTCACATGGAATGATGCATTGCTCCTCCTTGGATACTAGGTCGGAAGCACTAATTAGCATGATGTCTGTGGGTAATTTAATTCAATGCAATCATATACTAAACCATAATTCCCGCATACTCGACCTGTTTCTGACAGACATTGATAATATAACTTTATCACAGTCCAAAGAACTATCTAAACTCGATTTATCTTATCTTATCTTAAGAAATCAATATACTTAAAAAGCTGAACGCATTAAGCACAAAATCCGAAAAGGTATATAACTTCCGTAAATGTCGCACATATAATTGTAACCAAGAACTAAGCGCAATTGACTGGCACAGCATTTTGCGCGATGGCGATGTCAACGCTCAGCTTGATGTATTTTATTTGCACTTGAACGTGACCATTAACCGTACTACCCCCTTAAAGAAAATAAACACAAGTTACCCAGTCTGGTTCTCAGAGCCGCTAAAAGCCTGCATAGAAAACAAACACAAGATACACAAGCAATACAAAAAATATAACAACCCACGTGATTACGATGAATTTCAGTTACTGCGCGCCCGTTCGCGTAGATTGATGAAGGAGTGCTATGATGCCTTCCTAAGTAATGTCGAATGTTCTCTATCTGACTCAACCAAACCATTCTTTTCATTCGTTAAATCAAAAAAAGGTTCGACGTCGATGCCAATATCCATGTACTATAAGGATAAAACTGCTACCGGAGGACAAGGCGTTTGTAACTTGTTCTCCGAGTATTTTTCAACGGTATTCGAAAAAGAAACTGATGGTGTTAAGGTTAATTACTCCTCAACCCGTCAGGACGTACTGGCCAGACTTTCAGTTTCACAGGACATAGTGTACAAAAAGTTGGCAAGTCTTGATGTTAACAAAGGTGCAGGTCCCGACGGTGTCCCGCCGTGTTTTATCAAGGCATGTGCAGGTGGGTTGGCCTTACCTTTGACAATAATTTTTAATAAATCCCTGGAATCCGGTGTGTTTCCTGACACTTGGAAGCTTGCCCACATTGTGCCTATACACAAGTCTGGTGACGTAAATAATTGCAGTAACTATCGGCCAATTAGCATTCTTTCGACTTTCTCCAAGATTCTAGAATCAATTTTCTTCGATGCACTTTACTACCACGTAGACCAACACTTGGTTCCTCAACAACATGGCTTTGTTAAAAAAAAATCCACAGTTTCTAACCTTATTGAGTACTCAAATTACATCTTAAAATCTATAAATGACCGTTGTCAAGTAGATTCAATCTACACTGACTTTAGAAAAGCCTTTGAAAAAGTAAACCACAAGATTATGTTAAAAAAGTTAAAAGCGTTTGGAGTTCACGGTAGTCTGTTGAGATGGGTTGAATCATATATTTGCAATCGCAGTCAAATAGTGGCCCTCAATGGCTACAAATCCCAGCCCATAGTCGCTTTTTCAGGTATTCCGCAAGGGTCCTTGAATGGTCCCCTCTTTTTTGCAATTTTCATAAATGACCTTGTAGAAAGACTTCACAGTCCCTGCTTACTATACGCAGACGACTTGAAAATTTTCTCTAAAATTAAAAACAAAGGCGACTGCATACAACTACAAAGAGACTTGGACGCTTTGACTAGCTGGTGCCGGGACAATAAAATGTACCTTGCCGGGGACAAATGCTTTGTAATATCCTTCACACGGTCCCTCCACCCAATCAATTACGATTATAGTTTGATTGATAGCAAACTGGATCGAAAACGTGTAGCCAAGGACCTGGGGGTACTATTTGATTGCAAAATGTCTTTTACCGACCATATTAATATGATCGTGCAGAAATCTTATCAAATGCTTGGCTTTATTTTTCGTGTAACAAAAGGATTCAAGAACGCAAGATCCCTACTGTTGCTTTACAATTCACTAGTACGTAGCAGACTCGAGTACGCATCTGTCATCTGGTCTCCTATTTACAGTACTCACAGCGACACCGTAGAACAAGTACAAAGGAAATTCCTACGAATGCTATCATCTCGTTTTGGCCTGCGGCGTTCTATTAAAACATACGACGATAGGTGCTCCTACTTCGGGCAGGTTCCTCTAATTAAGCGGCGTCAACTCCATGACCTTCTGTACTTGCATAAGATTATAAATAATAAAGTAGCCACGACCGTCCTATCAGACCTTTACATAAGCGTACCTACAAGATCCGTTCGCCTTGCGCGGCACTTTGCTATCCCGCCTTGCCGGCTAAATATGACTGCTAACAACCCGATTCGGCGCATGTGTTCTTCTTACAACAACATTATTATGAGTAATCCAGAGAGTGTGCCTGACATCCATCACGACTCACTCGCATGCTTTAAGTTCAAAATGGCAAATATCCTTGCCTCCGATGTAATTTAATGCTTTCAATAAATTAATTATTTAAGTTTTTTAAATTCATTTATAATTCTAAGTACTTATAATTAGTAATTTTATTAAAATTAATGTAATTTATCATGCTGTATGCACATGTGTTGGTGTTATGGATTGAGTTGAGTGTTTTTGTCATTTCATATTTGTAATTTATGTCCGTAATACTGTTTTGTGTATCTAATAAATAAAAAATAAAATAAAATAAAAAAATAAAGTAGAACACAACAACAGCAGGACAATATTACAAAATTAACTAATAACAGTATTACAGTGTAGTAGTGAGATAGAACTCCTTTACCATAGCCTTAAAAATGGGAAGGGATTTGGCTTTCCGTACGTCCACCGGTAAGGCATTCCATAATCGGACTGCCTGCACGGTGAAGGAACAACCGTAGATAGTGGTGTGATGTAGATGGACTTTGACAGAATCAATAACATATTAGTCGACTCGTAGATTGGTTCTCTGTTAGTGAAGACAGGGCGCTATGGCGCTCATTAGCGGAGGGCTATGTCTGGACTGCTGGCAGTGGACTACATAATACTCGTATACAGCCTAAAGAAGAAGAAGAAGACGTGGTATTGCCGCCTCGCTGTACGTATTCGATATCAACCCTTGTAAGACCCCACTGCTGGGGCACGGGTGTCTTCCTGCATCGCAGGAAGGTTAGGCCATACTCCACCACGGGGGCCAAGTCTGGGTTGGTGGAAGACTGTAAGACAGTGGCAGGCCTTACTGTGAGAAGTCATCAAGCCGCCCGAAAGGCCTCTGACATTTAACTTAACGACTACCATTACATGACAGCCGGCACCAACGGCTTAGCGTGCTTTGCGAAACACATTATAACTCAGATTGTTTTTTTTAGTTACCCTATATACGTCCCACTGCAAGACACAGGCCTTTTCTCTCTCTCTCTCTCGAGTATGGGCTTGATAACCACGCGTGCCCATTGCGGATTGGCAATTTCAAGTGCTGAGGCACGTGAACACCTTAGACTCACAGGCTTCCTCACGACGTTTTCCTTTACCGTTAGCAAGTGGTATTGCTACGGTAACTTCAATACAAATTTAAAAACCTATTTAGAGGCTAAAAATTTCACCCATGCCGGGATTCGAACCCGCAACCTCTGGCTATCCGTACCAGCGCTCTACCAATTGAGCCAATGGGCGACTCACGGCATCAGTGAAATTTCGAACCTCTTTACAATATTCTCTGTATTACGTACAGGCAGCGACATCTGACTTAAGCAAATTGCATTACTTACAGCCCCGACTACCTACTTTGCAGTTAGGTTTAACATTGGAACGATATCACTGTACCCACATGATTACACTATTTTTATTTTTAATGCACTAACCCGTGCTAAGGAACAAATTTAAAAACCTATTTAGAGGCTAAAAATTTCACCCATGCCGGGATTCGAACCCGCAACCTCTGGCTATCCGTACCAGCGTCCTGTACGGCTGCCTGTACGTAATACAGAGAATATTGTAAAGAGGTTCGAAATTTCACTGATGCCGTGAGTCGCCCATTGGCTCAATTGGTAGAGCGCTGGTACGGATAGCCAGAGGTTGCGGGTTCGAATCCCGGCATGGGTGAAATTTTTAGCCTCTAAATAGGTTTTTAAATTTGTTCCTTAGCACGGGTTAGTGCATTAAAAATAAAAATAGTGTAACTTTAATACAATACAATTTATTAGTAATTTTCATTACACGTCAATAAAATAATGATTAAATTGTAAAAAATGAAATTACACATTAGACAATTATTAAATAATATAAAATTATTAAAATTTCTTTAGCAATTCATTATTATTTTAATGAATCTAAAAATTCATCATAAGAGTAAAAGGCCTGCTTGACAAGCCAGCAACGCAATTTACTTTTAAAAGTGGCTATGCTTGGTGAATCTACAATCTCTGCAGGGAGTCTGTTGTACACTGCAGGGCCCATCGCCTCAATGGTTTTAGAGCTTTTCGCTTGCGTGTGCAAGACGACACGTATTCTCTCGGTGTGTCTCGTGCTATAACGATGGCAATACCCAAGTTCTCATATTGGGATAAGTTAGGTCTAACATAAATGGCAACTTGGTAGATTAGGATACACGGCAGAGTCATTATCCTTCTTAGCAGATTCGTCACGAGCAACACGTGCGACCGCCCTCACAGCCCGCTTCTGCATGACAAAGATGACACAAATGACACAAACTTCACAAATGAAAGTGGTATAAATGGTATATTTACCACATCCGTAGTGAACCACATGAGCCATTTTACAGGACTAATTATGTTTTGTACCTCAAAATACCTCCGTGTGCTAAGACGAAGGCGTATAACCAATGTGTGCCAGCTCTGCCAGTGATGACTTATAGGTGGGATCTGGTTGCTGACCATGGGTCTTATAAGAAGGCTTAAGGTCGCCCAACAAGCAACGTTTCACTGCGCTATCTAATCCAGAATGAAGAGATCCGCAGAAGAACCCGAGTTACTGATATAGCACAAGCAATTGCTCAATAGAAGTGGCAGCGGGCACATAGCTCGGAAAACTGGTGGTCGTTGGCGCGGAAGAGTTCAGACCTGACTACTGCGGACCGGACCCCGCAACGGGGTAGAGTCTGACAAATTGGTTATGGTGGCAGCAAGTCTTTTGATGCGGGCACCACACCGGAAAGCTTGGAAAACCACGAGGGAAGCCGATGTTTTGCGGTAAGCGGCAAATGACATGATGAAGATGACAATATTCTGTTTAGTAAGCAGAAAAGAAAGAAACAAATGCATTTATTTGCCACAGCAGTCACACATACAATTATGTAAGTTCAATATAATTAACATTATAATTATCATATTATTTTTATTTTTAATGCACTAAACCGTGCTAAATAGCCTCTAAATAGGTTTTTAAAATTATAATTATCGCTGTGTGGTGTCGGCCTAGAGAATTCTTCCAGCGGGTGTCGTAAAAGGCGACTAAGAGACACAACCCGGGGGGTGGGCAGCAGCGCCCCCTGCAGTACAATTCCACCAAACTGCGATCCCAACCCGCATACCCAGCGTGGGGATTATGGGCATTACCCCTAATAATGGCACAACCTTGCGCTATGGCGCTCATTAGGGGAGGGCTATGTCCAGCAGTGGACTAATATAGCCTGAAGAAGAAGAAGAGTATAATTAACAATACACAATGCTCACTTTGGGCCTTGTAAGAAAGCTCAAGGTCACGCAACGAGCTATGGAAAGGTCTACGGTCGGAATTTCTCTACGAGACCGAATCAGACATGATAAGTTCCGTAGACGAACGAAAGTCGTCGACATAGCCAAGCGGGTTAGTAAGTAGAAGTGGCAGTAGGCGGGGCACATAGCACGCAAAGCTGATGACCGATGGGGCCGAAAAATTCTTCAATGAAGACCATACATCGGCATGTGCAGCCTAGTTAGTTAGTTAGACCTGAGATTTCCGCACTTAGCCTCATAGCTGGGCCATTGTACGTAGCAAGCGCTGAGGTACGCTAACACCTCAGACACTAGGGTTTCCATACGATATTTTCCTTCACGGTCAGCGAGTAGTATTGCTACTATAATTTCACAAATGTACATAACTTAGAAAACAAAGTCATTGGTACATTCCGGGGTTCGAACCCACGACCTCCCGATTGAGAAGCCGGCGTTCTACACCGCTCCGCTACCACCGCTCATGTGCAGCCTAGTACGACCAGCCACAAGATGAGCAGAAGATCTTATGCAAGTGGCAGGAAGACGCTGGATGCAAGTCGCTTCCAACAGGTCTTATTTCAGATCCATGGAGGAGGCAGTGTCCAACAGCGGACTTCTGGTGATTAAATGATGATTGCTTACAAAAAGATACGTAAGACTGCGGCACTGCCGTGGTATGACAAAACACTGTATCTATAGATATAGTGTTTTGAGGTAACATTAATAATTACATTCTTCGCCCTTATGTACGTGGCATAGCATTAAAAAAATATTGAAAAAGTCTTAATAATGCGGAAATCAGTCATAGTAATAATAAGACTGATGAGTCTTAATTTCTGTATCATCATCATGATCGGCCTACGGTTGTCCACTGCTGGACATAGGCCTCTCCTATTGCACGCCACTGAGCACGGTCCTCGGCTACTCTCATCCAGCTCTTGCCAGCCGCACTGCGAAGATCATCGCTCCACCGAGTCTGAGGACGTCCTACACTACGTTTACCGATCCGCGGTCTCCACTCAAGAACTCTTCTACCCCATCGGTTATCAGTTCTTCGGGTAATATGGCCGGCCCACTGCCACTTCAGCATGCTAATTCGGTGGGCTATGTCGGTGACTTTGGTTCTCTGTCGGATGACTTCGTTTCGAATTCGAATTAGAAACCCCTAGCATAGCCCTTTCCATAGCACGCTGAGCGACTTTCAATTTGTGGATCAGCCCCACCGTGAGTGTCCACGTTTCGGCACCGTTTAGCCAATATTATAATTAAGACTGTTTAGCCAATATTATAGCGACCTGTTTTGACAAAATACTGTTTCTATAGATCGGTACAGTGTTTTGCCAAAACATGCTCGGGGTTTTTATGTCAAATAAATGTAGATGCAGTGTTTTTTCATAACGTCTTTAAACCCTTTCCTAGTTGTCAAAGAAAAAAAGCGGGAATTCGGTGCACAGATCCTAGATTTACAATTAGAGTCTAATGTACCTTCATCCAGTTAAGTTCACGTTGTGACAAAAAAAATATATATATTTTTTTAATTAACTTGCTTTAATTAATTTTTTTAATTAATGATGTGTACTATTATTTAACACATGTAATTTTTTTAAAGTAATTTGTTTAGATTTGACGTATCTGTGCGGAATTTTCGTAACGAAAAGTTTTTGGTGTTTTCTGGAAAATGCCTGTTTTTTAATTACAGTGTTTTGTCACGACACGGCAGTGCGGTAAGTCTGTCGTTGCAAAAGATAGCCAACTCAGAATTGTCGGAACGGTTTAAATAAATTGCTACATTTTGTGGCTTCTATGCCCTATAACTTCATGGCACCAATGCTGCCAATTACCTAAGTAGGTCGTAAATACCTATCCCTATTAGAGTAATTGGAGATGGATTCAGAAGCGATTTTGTATAACAATCACTACGATCTCGAGCTGTCGAGGCATTTATTATTAATCTCAATAATGGTAATAACTTTCCCAAAGATCCTTTAGACTATAAAATCACACTTCATTCATTTACTAGCTGTCTCAGCGACGACGTTCGTACCCGTACCGCTACAGAATTCTTTTTTACGATTGTTGTTACCATGGCAACGTTATAAATAATATCTTAAGAGTAAGTTTTTTAACCTACCAGTTAGGGTCACCGCACACGGGCCACCGGCCACAACCACAAAACGCCGCCACTGGCATATTTCCTGTAATTTTCATACATTTTATATGGACTCGCCGCACACGGTTGGCGCCGGTGGCGGCCACACGCTACAAATCGTCGCAGCTTGCTTCTTGTGGCTCGCACCGGCCACTAAACGTCGACACAAAAAGCCGCCACACGCCACTCGCGCGATTCCGCGCCCCTCTCTCCTTTGCCTCAGTTAACCTGTGCTGTAAAGTCGACGGTAACGCACGGTCGTCTATGGTTCATAGAGGTAGATAAAGATGGATATAGAATTTTATATCAGGGATACAATCCCGTCCTGAGATTTGGGATTCAAAAAGTGATAGTTATAGTAATAGAGGAGAAAAAGTGAAGGCCTGGGAAGAAATCTGCGAATTGTTTATTGAAATTGTTGTGAAACTTACCTTAATGTGATAGCTAGTCTTTCCGCAGGTGCGATGCTTTTCGGTATGTTGGTGTCGTGGTGCTTTAATCCAGCATATAATAGAGCATGTAGTTCCCAAAACGTACCTATACTTAAACGAAAATGTGTGAAAAACTTTTTAGAATGGTTTAGAAGATTATCGAAATGTTCGATGCATTTGTGTACATTCGTTAAAACTGGATGTATCCAATAACTACGGTTTCGTCTTCTACGACGACGTCTTTTTATCAAAAGTAGCGCAATTAAACCTTCTTCGTCAGAGTCCATTATGATACTGCACGCATTGCAAGGGTTAAAAAAAGTAGCAGCCACCGACCGCAAGTGTCGACCACCGGCCACAAGTGGCTGTCGCGCGCTTCAGCTACTTTTGTAGCCGCTTCTGGCTTCTCGTGGCGGCGTTTGTGGCTGTCGCGTGTGGCCCGTGTGCGGCGACACTTAGGTTTTACATCGGAACAATATCACTGTACCCACATGATTATACTATTTATATTTTTAATGCACTAACCCGTGCTAAGGAGTGCTAGTGCAGAGGTTGCGGATTCGAATCCCGGCATGGGTGAAATGTTTAGCCCCTAAATAGGTTTTTAAGATTTGGTTATTAACTTAGGTACAGAGTAGGTCAAAATGTACCTAACATATTATTTGCCTTCTGATTCAGTCCATAAGCCCATGCATGGGTGAGGGGTAAAACCGTTATCCTCTCAAGAGGAAATTTTGTTCAGAATAAATTCAGCAAGAAATCAACGCAAAGAGTTAATATTCTGTCTCTTGAATGTCAATATGAAATGTTGTCTGCTGTCTTTTGGTCGAGTTTTAGTTGAGAAAAGACAGCGAAACATCTTTTCTTTGTGTGTAGAGACAAATAGGGAAATGGAAAACTTTTTGATTGTAAATTTAGGGTTCAGAGCTTAGAAGGAAATAACAAATAAGTAGAGGGAAAGAAAACAGAAATTACGTGATTACAACAAAATCGGTAAGGTACCGGCTCGCTGGACCGACGCCGACGACGATCTGGGGCACATTGCTGGCTGAGGACGAGGACGAGAATGAGGACGGCCAAGGACCGAAGGAAATGGCATAGAAGAGACTTATGTCCAGCAGTGGACGAGCGCCAGCTCCTTGATTGATTATGTTATAGGTACCGCATTTTAAATTTTCAATGTACAGCAAATACTCAATGTTACCCTCAAAAAAACCTTTTTTGATAATACCAAGTGATCAAGAATTTACCGTACTTTCTTCTATTAAAACAGTACCTCAATTCTGAGTATCGCGACCATTCTCAGAATGGATGATGATGACGATGACGGATGCCTGCCTTTAGCAATGGGCAAGAGCTAAAAGCGGCCGGTAAAGCGTATTTTTCTCAGAAACGCCTAGATCAAGTTAAAATTATTTAAGTTGATCTAGGCGTTTCTGAATAAAAATTATATAAATTTCTAATATCATGTTCTTAGATTGGAGCTGTGATTGAATCACTTGAAGCTGTGAAAAAGTCTAACTTCAGATTCCGATAGTTTATTTGCGAATACATAATTATATCATACAGTTGCACAGATTTTAATTGCAATAAAGTAAATGTATTATACTACTTAGCAGCAGTATGCAAAATTGTAGACAATTACCATAATATATAGCATGCAAATATCTATTTACAAATTATTTACAACAATACCTACCAAAAATGTATGTTTATAATGTCACTTACATGTCTAAGTTTATGAAGTCGTATTATTTATTAAATTATATAATTCTACGTTCGTGTTTCAAATAAACAAATATAATTTCCTAAGTCACTATCAGCTAGGTATTCATTAATAGTATAGTAGGCCTTGTCTCTCAATAGATGTTTTATCTCATCTTCTCGAACTCCTTTGGTGAAATGCGTTTCAGCGCTGTTATCTCAGTTAAGGTTGTAACCGAGATTACGGTGAATTGATCTAAGTTTCTGACTTTAGAGACATCGGTCCTGAGACAACCCCGTAAAAAATGCGACCAGCCCGAAAGATTTTTAAATCACTATTTTTTACAAATCTTTGCGTGGGAGTGTGTACAGTCGGCAGAAGGACAACCTTAAAATTTTTGTTGCGAAGTCACCCTTAACGTAACGAATTAGCGTGCTCGAAGATTAAGGTCGATGCTGTCAATGACTGGGCTTGTACTTTTAAAAACCTATTTAGAGGCTAAAAATTCCACCCATACCGGGACTCGAACCCGCAACCTCTGGCTAACCGTGCCAGCGCTCTCCCAACTGAGCTAATGGGCGACTCACCGGCATCAGTGAAATTTCGAACCTCTTTACAATACTCTCTGTATTACGTACAGGCAACATCTGGCTGAAGTAATTTGCATCACTTGTACTTTTCTACTGCAAAATTAAGTTCGTAATCGTTTGTGTAATCCTAAGGGCGCGAGTCTAGTTTTTTTTTTTTTAAATGTCAGTAACTGTTACAAAGTCAACTTTGCTTGTAAAACTGTTCAATTAGCATTTCCCGAACAAAGCCTTGTCTATCTTAACTCAACATTGACGAGATTCGATTTTGCCGGCAGAACTTTGCTTACAAACTCATTCGAACAAGGTTTGAAGTATTTAAGTACGTTCTGGGAGTATTTGAGTTCTAGAATCTAGTTTGCATAAGATTCCAATAACGACTATATTAGCTTTCACGCGATGTCAAGAGGCAACTATTTACACCAATTTCGATTTGGTTCTGTCGTTTATAGAAAGCGATACGTAAAATAGCTTCTGGTGTTAACGCCCAAAAAGTAAGTAAATCTTTCAACCCAATAATAAAGCTTTTAGCTCAAATAAAATTGCCTCTAAATAAATGACAATACTATGATGATGGGAGGCTACTAACCTACGTCAGGCGGTGTACGAGTACAAACTGATTGATTGAAATAACAATAAAATAAGTCTCTATCCGCTTTTTGACTCTCTTTTCAATTAAGTCTTAAATGGTAAATATCTTTTCCATTAGACCAAAAATTATTTAAGTATATTTTTTGAGGACCTAGAAGTAACAAAAACACTTATTTATTTTAAAACTTTGCTTTGCTTAACGCGGTCAGTCCTTTTTGTCTATGGTTTGAAGGCCTGAAGACTTGTACACAAAGTTTGACTTTCGACATCCTGTGATTTGTGAGCATAGTGCAATAACAATAATTAATATAGCAATTATTATTGCATTGTTCGTGAAAGCAAAAAAATGTCAATAAAGACCCCCGGGAAGTTGTGGATTCTTGTACCGAGTGAAATAAACACACGACAAAATTGCCTCAGTCTTGCCAAAAGAGACCCCGATACTAATCGACTGAAACAGTTTCTTACATTGAATACTACAGGAAATATTCATTTATCGCGTCAAATTTGATACGAGACAAGTAGCGGATTAATATAATGTAATGTAATCGACGACCTCTGTGGCGCAGCGGTAGCGCATCCGCCTACCATGCAAGAGGTCCAGGGTTCGGACCGGCTGGGGACAAAAAAGACCCCAGATCTTGGATTTTTACATGTTTGTCATGTCGTTGTTTCTGGTTCCCACGACACAGGGTGATCCTAGTGTGGGGCCAGAAGCAATGTGTGTGCCTGTATGTATATGTAATGTAATTAAATGTAACGTGACGTAACGTGTTGTAATGTAATGTAACCTAATGTAATGTGATGTAATTTAATGTAATGTAAGGTATCGTAAGATAACGAAACGTAATGTAATGTAGGTATATTACGAGTACATTATATTACGTTTCGTATTATTTTAACACGATGTATTTTGAACATCCTGTATACCGGGGGAGGGAAGGGAGGAGGGGGGAAGTAGGCAGAGACCATAGGTTACCACTTGGCACAGTCTTTCGTTGCATCAACATTAATTTGTTGTTGCATGCACGCACGCATCTTGCCCTTGCTAATACATTCCCAATCCCCGATTTCCCTTATAATACCACACACATTAATTATTTACTGAAGAAACCTTCACCCGGCACTAGTTGGCACCGCGTAGCGCCTTAAATTAATGTTAATGCGGCGGAGTTTCGAAGACGCGTCGGCTTGAAGAGCTCAGAAAACTACAGTTTGAGTATGGCTGTTCTAGACATTGACAAAGTAGAACGACTTAAAGACATAATATTTCAAGTTCCAGTCTAGCCTCGAGACCAATTTGTAAGTGTGTAAAGAGACGTTTTTATTTACACTGTTGCCGGGATTGTAAATGGGTAGACCTCCTCTGCCAAACTAGACTGGACTCTGTGTAAGTAGTTATAACAGATAGCCAGCTTGTACATTGAGAAGGAAAGAGTATTGAGATCGGTGTAGGTGACGCAGATATGTTATCAACCCTTGTATGTCCCCACTGCTGGGGCACGAGTTTCTTCCAGCATCGCAGGAAGGTTAGGCCATACTCCACAACGGGGACCAAGTCCGGGTTGGTGGAGGATTGTAAGACAGTAGCGGGCCTTACCGTCAGAAGTTATCAAGCCGCCAATAAGGCCTCTGACATGGCTTAACGACTGCCATTACATGACAGCTGGCACCAACGGCTTACCGTGCCTTTGCAAAACACGGAAGCGCTCGGAAAAATGCCACTAGCGGTAGTCACGGGACGGTCGCACCTGACGACGCCTGTTGTTGCTTAACGCAAGTGATCGATCGATCCAATGACTCGGTTAGACTAGGCCACAATCGCTTTTCTGGCCAAGACAAGTCTTGGAGACTTACTACTATTTATTTTATTCACTTGAGATCGACACAAATGCTTGGAATGAAATGAAAGGACTTTGTCCACTTTGTATGGGCGATTTGGCTAAACGTGAACAGTCAATTGAATTAAAACTAAGTAGTAGCTTTTGTAGTATGAGTTAGTAAGAACCCTATTACAGTAATTAATTTGCATCAATATACCTGCATTGTGAGTTTTTTGCTGCAAGATGTCCTATGATATGCTTGCTTTCTTTGTTAAGTACCACAAAGTAGGTCCGGTACAAAATCCGTAATTGAGCCAGGGTCATCAATAAACGAAGAATCGGGATCCATTTTAACAAGCCAAAGTAGTAATAAAACACACAATATTCACGAGAAGCCAAGAGACAGCAAAAACAATGAATGAATGAATGAATTGTTTTATTGGTTTTAGCCGGTAAAAATGACAATTCAAATAATTATTTTTTTGTCTAGTGTTGCCATAAATAAATATAAAAAACTATTTAGAGGCTAAAAATTAATTAATTTAGCCTCTAAATAGTTTTTTAAATTTGTCCTTAGCACGGGTTAGTGCATTAAAAATAAAAATAGTATAATCATAAATAAATAGTTTACCCTGAAATCGAGATTATTTCTTTTAATCATTTTATCACACTAATAATTGAATACGACACATCTAGCAAGTATTGTAATACTGCTGCATTAGTGTGCATTATTTTTATCCAAATAATACTAAAAAGCGTTGCTTTAGATACTCCAAATTGTTTTCTGTGCAATTTGTGACTAATTAAATTGTTTAAATTGCAACACCGAAATAAAAATCAAGGCTGGTTGACAGAATAAAGACTGGATTTCAGATAAAATTCTTATTATTTGCAACTGCTTAAAATGTCGATTGATACGAGATTAGCAAAAATATTCGTTTTGAAATTAATTATATTTCGATTTTTCTCTTACATTCTGTCCGCGTATAGCCCAAAATGGACAAAGTCTTTTATTCGTCTCCCAGAAATCTGTTCCCTGTGCCTTGCAGTAGGACTTTTATATGCTACATAATTATAAGCGTAGGAGCCACGCTTTCCACCCGTGCCTTTTAAAACATTCGTCGGCAAGAATACTAACACAGATAAACGTCTGTACTTTGTAGTGCAAGCCAACGTTTGGGATTTGACTCACGTACCGCGAGCGGCCCAAGGATAGAGTAAAAATCAACTAAGTCATCTAGGTTTGTTTGTTTAAGATAATTATGTTTGGATACGACTTTGATACTGCCATTAACGTTTATACCCTAGGTACGTGCCACAAATATACATAGTTCCATAACTGGGCTGAGAGAGCGTACATCCAGCGTAATATAATAATTAGTGCGACTAGCTGTGCCCCGCGGTGTTACCCGCGGTTTAGCGATATTCCCATGGGAATAAAAAAAATCCCTGCAGTAAAACGTAACCTATGTAAAACGTAACCCGACTTCCACGACACAGGCTGTCGTGGAAGTCGTATTCCTGGATTTTTAAATATACAATTTTTACTTATTATTTATTATGTGTAATCCAGGGTGTCAGCTAACTTCATACCTAATTTGATTAAAATCACCCCAGACGCTAAGAAGTGAAGAAGCAGCAAAATTACACACTCACAAACTTTCGCCTTTCAATCAAACATATCTTATTCAAAGTAGCACAGAAGTAGATCGTTACAAGTTAAACTAGGTGTCCGTTTCAAATCTAGATCCGTTTGGAGAAAAAAATAACAAAAAACACTAAAATTAGTCTTTTTCTCTTAATTTACAGAGTTAAGAAACAGAGTTTACATAATATTGTAAAATCTAGACTCATACATTGTACTAGCTTTAATTCCAGACATTATGATCATCTTAATAATCTTTTGCGCCTCAGTTTTTGAAACACGGTTCTGGCATGCTTATTATATATTCTTTTTTTAAAAACGTCTACAATGCCCCATAAAGTATGTACTAACTTTTGCTAGGCTAAATCTTGGTAACTAAGGTTATGCTTATTTCTAGTATTTAACAACAAGTTATTGATATTTTTACTGACGTTCATAATGTACACGTTCTCCTATTATAGAGGGCCTTCTCTCAAAGTGTGTACTGAATCACCGCGAATGCACGGTAGGCATATAGGCACATTCCCGGTACTTCTCTTCGAGAGAGTATGGGCTCTCTTTATTCTAGTGACTTCCATAGTGTCATATCCTATGGCATACTACTGTGGGGACGGGCTACAGATATTGAGACCATCTTTGTCTTGCAGAAGAGAGCGATCAGATTCATATATAAGCTAGGCAGTAGAGATTCTTTAAAGAAACAAACATACTGACAGTAGTCAGTCAGTATATCTATGAAAACAATATGTACGTCAGGAAAAATATCAGTAACTTTAAAACTTTGGATAGTCAACACAATGTAAATACTAGAAATAAACATAAATTCTCGTTCCCACTATTTAGGCTGGCAAAGGTTAATACATCCTTCATGGGGCATTGTAATACGCTTCTATAATAAAATCCCTAAAGATATATTAAGCTTGCCTGAAACGCGGTTCAAAAAATGTGTTAAGTACACTTTGTGCCAAAAGGGCTACTAAAAACATAAAGGATTATTTAGATGACAATAATGTCTGGAATTAAAGCCAGTACAATGCATTCTATGTTTTAAAATAATTATTTGAACTCTGTTAATTAAGGACTTTGAAAAGACTAAGTTTGGAGTTTTTTTGTCTAGATTTTGAAATGGACACCTAGTTTGAATTGTAACGTTCATTCAGCCGCAGCTTCTGCGCTACTTTGAATAAAACCCTTTCATTTCATTTCATTTCTGGCATCTGATTTACTATAAAACATAAATTACTGATGAAGAATTAAAATATTCGAATATCCTTCAGGGTCATCAGTCAGTCTGCCGTCAGTCTAACCAGACTGATAGAATTGACTGAAGCCAGACTGAACGTGTAAAACTCCGTGTATAGGTTTAATATCCGGACCGCGTGAATCATACAAAGTATTCTATTCTGGAGCTGATTTCCCGGGGGTCACACTCCGCAGGACCTAATGATGGATCCCGAATGTGAAATGCTGTCCCAAATTCGAATCTCTTCACTTATTTACAGAACATTTTCATCGGGCTCCACAATCCCTTCTCGGCCTTCTTCCAAGCTGAGCCGCGATTCTGTTAGTATATAGTACCATGAAAGATACTTGGTGCTATAATGTACTAGGTCGGGTTACTTGGGGTGTATTTTTGTACCATCGACGCCTAGAAGGTGTGATGTATGTGCGCGCGTAGACTTGAAGCAGCAACGAAATTTAATCTCCATGTTCATGCAATGTCGTTGTACCAAAATGCATAAGCAGAATCTAGGCCTGGCTGTAGACAGAGTTACGTATAATATGTACTTAAGTAACTTTTATTGTAAAACGGAAGTTATTTACTATATTATTATTATAAATGAAGTATTTTAATAATATTTTAATGTAATGTTTCTTAATATTTGAAAATTAAAATAGAATTTTAAGACTGTCTGTAAATAACTAAACCCTCATCTACAAGGTAATATTAAAACCAGTTTGGACCTACGGAATACAGTTGTGGGGATCAGCTGCAATATCCAACATCGAAATTCTCCAGCGATTCCAAAATGGTGTCCTAAAATCCATAGCAAATGCGCCATGGTTCACAAGAATGGAAGAAGTCCACAATTACCTTAAAATTCCCACTGTACATGAGGAGGTAAAAAACATAACCAAAAGATACAAAGAAGTTATAATGAATCACCAAAATAAGCTTGCAATCCCCCTTAATGAACAACTCCAAACAAGACGTCTGAAACGACGACACATGTGGGACAAACTGTGAAGTATAATAAATAAAGGCTACCCAACTCTGGAAGGGCAAGCCTATCACGCCAAAGACCCTCACTCATATGGACTGCTTATGGTCTGACGACCGATTGCATGTCAGCATAAAAAAAAAAATAGAATTTCTTTTATTACCGGGGGTGAGAAGCAG
Organism: Yponomeuta sedellus; assembly: GCA_934045075.1. Lineage (NCBI taxonomy): Eukaryota > Metazoa > Arthropoda > Insecta > Lepidoptera > Yponomeutidae > Yponomeuta > Yponomeuta sedellus. The sequence goes on along the minus strand of OW203736.1, from coordinate 946,166 downwards.
CGCCCCCTGCAGTACAATTCCACCAAGCTGCGATCCCCAACCCGCATGCCCAGCGTGGGGATTATGGGCACTACCCCCCAATGATGGCACAACCTTGCGCTGTGGCGCTCATTAGGGGAGGGTTATGTCCAGCAGTGGACTAAAATAGCCTGAAGAAGAAGAAGAAGTATTACAAAAAATGTTTTCGAATGAATTAAATTGGGTATACAACATCAACCCTTGTATGTCCTCACTACTGGGGCACGGGTCTCTTCTTGCGTCGCAGGAAGTTTAGTCCATATCACGGGGGCGAGGTCCGGATTGGTGGATGATTGTAAGACAGTGGCGGGCCTTACTGTCAGAAGGTATCAAGCCGCCTCTCACATGGCTTAACGACTGCCATTACATCACAGCCGGCACCAACGGCTTTATGTGCCTTGCGAAGCAAGACACCCACTTGGTACGCTTTTTTAAAATTAAATATACTGATGTCGAGTAAGTATCACTAAACATCACTGCGCCGACCACGAAAACTAACAGCCCTTTGTGGCGCGTTTCAAGTAAAAGAATATTATATCGCGTAGACTACGCTGAGTTTCTGTCAACGTTAACAAGTGAATTTGAGACCAGTTGCTTTGAACTTTCGTCAGCGTTGACATTTTTTTTGCAATCGCTAAGCGTTTCGTCTGAAGCCATTTTTTACGTCGGCAAAAAGTTGGGCATTTTGCTTGTAAAAGAGCTGATACTTAATACATCTATGAATACTGGAAAAACTTTGAAAACTATTATATTTCTTTTTTGACTGCCTCGTTGAGCAATACACTTGAAAACCGCTAGGTTAACACGTTTGACTATCATAAAAGAGGTCGTGGCTTCGATTCCCCTTGAAGGCCGTACTTAATTTGTACAAATGGCCTCAGTCTGGGAGTATTTCCATGTTTGTGATGTCCTTGCTTGGTTACCATAGCACAGGGTATCCAGGACAAGTGATTGTGTTATGTGGAAATTATTATTTTATAGCTGAAATAGAATTCAATCGTTTTGAGTATAATAATTGAGCCACCGAGGGTACGTTTTAATCATACTAGCTTCTGGAAGGACAAAATATTGGCGGACTTACCTATTTACTAGGACGGTTCCTTATATTCACCAATGAGATTTGGTTACTTTAAAGAACCGTAAGGAACCTTAAATTTGGTAGGTATCTTGCTGAGCTGGGCAGCATTGAGAAAACTTTGTCGAATCTTCTCGTCGCCTATACCGCAATCCCTAAAGACAAAAGTCTTTATTCAGTGCGCCCTACCCGTCATGACATAAGGAGCCGAGACTAGGTTCGATTATTCCACCAATTAACGGAATGATTGGAATCAATCGCTAGGGTTAAGCAACAAGAGGCGCGGTCAAGTGCCGGATATATGACCGTCCCGGGACTACCGCTAGTGGCATTTGTTCCATAAGCTTCAGTGCTTCGCAAGGCACGTTAAGTCGTAGATGCCAGTCGTTAAGCCATGTCGGAGGCCTTACGGGCGGCTTGATAACTTCTGACAGTAAGAACCGCTACTGCCTCACAGTCCTCCACCGACCCGGACTTGGCCCCCGTGGTGGACTACGGACTAACCTTCCTGCGACGCAGGAAGAGACCCATACCCCAGCAGTGGGGACTTACAAATCGTTGATATCAATAACAATAAAAACGTTTACAGACACAACTTTGTTACGCGTCCGTACCTGCACCGGTTGCAATATAACAAAGGCAGATTCCCAATATAATATGAATCATCAGAAGGATTGCCAAATGTAGATGCTGAGCAAGCAAACACTCAATGTGAGGTCTCCGCGAGCAGCCCCGACGCCTTTGCCGCACCACCGCTGGTAGCGCGAGGACATCCCTGATCATCGTGATCAATAGAATAACTTAGTATTTAATTTAATAGTATAATTTATGTAATTCAATCGAGAATTAATTAAATCAACATCGAGTTGAACTTTGTCTTGTTTTTTAAAAAATCCTCTCCGACGGCCAAGTCCATATTTGGCGCAGCCGGTAGGATAGTGAAGTCAGTGTGTGAATCGCGAATCGCCGTGAAAACTCGCATCCTGATAGTCGTTTTGCCAACGAGATCGCTATCCAGAATCTACGAGGACCCAGGCTGTTGGAAGGACCCAGGACGTCACCCAAACTTCGGTGATCAACGGCGATCCAGAGATGCTGCTTATGTGAGTCATAAATTGATAGTTCTTCATCTCAACGAGTACTCATCATCAATTACATTGAGGTACGCATTTCCTCTTGGTTGCCAGTCCTTTTTCCCTTAGATAAGATTAATTAAGTAGCTTTAACGCCATATCGTATGGTGAAATTGGAGATTTTTTTTTCTCTCTCTTTATGTCTGTAATTTAAATTGTGTAAAAAAATATATTTTATTACTTTGATTTGATTAGATAATTGTCAAAATTTTCTTCCCAAGGAAAGAAAAGGGTATATCACCCTATGATAGACGAGAAATTCGTAAAGTGTTAAGGGATTCCCGACGTAACATAGATCTCTTAAAACCTATTTCTGAAATTGAAAAAGGCTTAACAATGACGCAGCCAAACCAACCAGAGAATGGGGCAGTGCCATTTGTAGACAACACCGATAAAATCTATAAAGCTTTGAGACTTGTACCTGAATTTGATGGGAATAGTAATGTTCTGGTTCGATTCCTGAACATTTGTGACCAACTTATCGTCAATTACATATGCTTAACACCCGGGCACGAGTTGAATAATTCCTCTTTGCTTAACGGGATATTAAATAAAATAACCGGGCCTGCCGCCTGAACGCTTGCGACCAATGGAATTCCAAGTGATTGGAACGGAATAAGAAACGCATTAATTAACACGTTCTCCGACCATCGTGACGAATCGGTGCTATACACCGATCTGTCCTTAATCACCCAAGGCCAGGACACACCCCACGTATTTTATGAAAAAGTACAGAACTTGTTAAGTGTGATTATGACGTACGTTGAGCTCCACGAAACTATTTCAACTACTGTGGAAGCTAAACGGGCGCTTTATAAGAAATTGGCTTTGCAAACTTACACTCGCGGCCTACGTGAACCACTAGGATCACGCATTAGATGCATGAAGCCGTCCTCTTTAGAACAGGCGTTAGAATTTGCACAGGAAGAATTGAACGTAATGTACCTTCAAAGTAGGAGCCAGACGCAAGCTAATAAAAGTTTTCAGCGCACAGTTCAGTCAGCCTTTACAAAAACCATCTCAATTTAGCCCATCCTCACCAGCTAATTTTAGAATGCCCAATCAGGGCCCACCACCTCCACAATACCCAGCGAATTATGCAAGAACCTTTAATCCCGCAATAAACAATTATGCATCACATGCTGCCTGTACGTAATACAGGGAATATTGTAAAGAGGTTCGAAATTTCACTGATGCCGTGAGTCGCCCATTGGCTCAATTGGTAGAGCGCTGGTACGGATAGCCAGAGGTTGCGGGTTCGAATCCCGGCATGGGTGAAATATTTAGCCTCTAAATAGGTTTTTAAATATGCATCACATGTTCAAGCGCAAGGTCCTTTGAGGACGCAACAAGTGATGAAGGCATTACCTTGATCTAACATGTCGACCGGTTTCAAAATACCACCCCGGCAATATCCATCTCAACAAAGATTCCCTCAGCCCATGAGTGGCGTGAGTCACCCTATAGCTAGAACTTTAGCCCCACAGAGACAGCTCCATATGAACGAGACATACTCTGAAGTGCCCTGCGAGTATGAATACGAGTACCCAACTGAATCGGGCTTTGACTATCAATGCTCTTATGACGAGTACGCAGCCGAAACACCAAACGCGGAAAGTACTCCCTCCAACTATGTAGACTTAGAGCAAAATTTTTGTCAACGTACGAATGCGAATGCACCCGTATAGAACTAAATGTGCAAAATAAAAGACAGCTACCTTACATACAAATAGCTAACCCACCCCTGAAACTTTTGATTGATACAGGCGCTAATCAATCATTTATAAGCCCTGAAGCTGTAGAAGCTTTTTATCAAAACTTTTCACTGGACTATGACCCATTTATTGTGACTAACATCCATGCAACCACTAAAAACGACTTTTCTATCACTATTCCATGTTTTGAGGAACTTAATGACGAAACTCCGATCAAAATGTTCGTCTATCGCTTCCACGAATTTTTCGACGGTCTTATCGGATATGACTTAATTGAACAGTGGCAGTCAAAAATCGACCTTACGTCCCGAGCATTCATTACGCAATTTGCTTCGAACCCAATTCACATGCATGAATCACGGAACAATACAAACTTATTTGAGGCAGTCATACCGGCACACTCCACTCAACTAATAAGAGTGCCTACAACTGTCCCAGAAGGAGAAATTTCCATAGACCAAATCACAGTTTGTGACTGTAACATCTCGGACTGTCTATCCACAGCCACAAATGGCAAAGCGTTTGTCGAAGTAACCAATCCGACGAGTAGTGACGCGATTTTTTCCCTTTCGGAACCTTTAAGCGCACATGTATTTAGCGAACGGACTTTACCGACGGACGAGACTACAGACCGAACACGAGACGTCTTATCGCAGTTACGCTTAGATCATTTAAATGAAGAAGAGAAGGCTAATTTAATTGCGCTCTGCAAACAGTATGCCGACGTTTTCTATTAAGAAGACGAAGTGCTGACTTTTACCAACCAGATAAAGCACAAAATTAAAACTACAGATGAAAATCCCGTACACTCCAAGACATACAGATACCCTTTTGTCCATAGGAACGAAGTAAAAACGCAGATTCAAAAAATGCTTGAACAAGGTATCATTCGACCATCTTCTTCCGCTTGGAGTGCCCCAATCTGGATTGTTCCCAAAAAAGCGGACGCATCCGGAAAAGTTAAATGGAGATTGGTAGTTGAATTCCAAAACCTTAACGAGAAAACAATTAACGATAGATACCCTATCCCCAATATAACGGACATTCTCGACAAACTAGGCAAGTGCCAATATTTCACGACATTGGACTTGGCTAGCGGCTTTTATCAGGTCGAAATGGACCCAGACGATATTCACAAAACAGGATTTAGCGTTTCAGATGGTATAGGCCATTTTGAATTTTTGCGAATGCCCATAGGCCTCAAAAATTCTCCGTCAACCTTTCAAAGAGTCATGGATAACGTGCTTAGAGGCCTACAGAACGTTATTTGCATTGTCTATCTTGATGACATCCTAGTTTTTTCGACATCTTTACAGGAGCACATGGTGAACCTGCAAAAAATTTTTCAGCGACTTCGCGACTCAAACTTCAAAGTCCAAATGGACAAGTCTGAGTTTTTAAAGCGCGAAACCCCGTATTTAGGACACATTACTACGCCAGATGGAATCAAACCCGACCCTGACAAAATTACAGCAATTTTAAAGTACCCCATCCCCAAAGCAGCCAAGGCCATTAAAGGTTTCTTAGGACTGTTAGGTTACTACAGACGATTTATTCCCGACTTCGCTCACTTGACGAAACCTCTTACGAAATGCTTAAAAAAAGGCGTGAAAATTGACTTAACTCCAGAGTACGTCAAATGCTTCGAGCATTGTAAAACCCTGTTGACTAATGACCCAATTCTGCAATATCCTGATTTTTCCAAAGAGTTTATCCTCACATGCGATGCTTCGAATGTCGCGCTAGGAGCAGTTCTCCTATTGGAGAACAGCTGCTAGCGTATGCTTCTCGAACTTTAAATACCAGTGAAATGAATTATTCAACTATTGAGAAGGAACTCCTTGCAATAGTTTGGGCCACAAAATACTTCAGACCCTACTTATTCGGTCGTAAATTCAAAATAGTAACGGACCACAAGCCATTGCAGTGGCTAATGAATGTAAAGGAACCTAGTTCTCGCCTTACGAGATGGAGACTATCCCTTTCAGTGTACGACTATACTGTTATCTATAAGAAGGGAAAATGTAACACTAACGCTGACGCTCTCTCACGAGTCGAAATTCATAACGATGAGGTTGCTTCCATGGCAGTCAACATGTCTGGTAGACCCTTAAATTCATCGACAATCACAGTGTCAGAAAAAGGTTCCGTAATAACACTCTCATCGACTGAAACGGACGCACGCTCACATTCTTCGTCCACAATCACCGCACCTGACGACAGACCATTCATAAGTAATTCTTCCACTGACACCGCACATTCCAGTTCAGAAAACCCTATTTTGAATATACCAATTTTGGACGAACCTATGAACAAATTCCGACGGCAAATTCTTATTAACATCTTGCCCAACCCGACAAATAAAAAACCTAAAATTAATAAATAATAAAATAAATACTCATGGACATATTACACAGATCTCGTTAGCCCTATAATTTCGAAACCATTTGATTTATATCAAAGGATCACAGTTAATATTTCAGACGAAAACCTAGAGCAAGAAATGAAATTAAATGAAAAGGTTTTATTCAAAGTAGCGCAGAAGCTGCGTCTTAATGAACGTTACAATTCAAACTAGGTGTCCATTTCAAAATCTAGATCATTTTGGAGAAAAAATGGACAAAAAAACTCCAAACTTAGTCTTTTCAAAGTCCTTAATTAACATAGTTTACATAATTATTATAAACATAGAACTCATACATTGTACTGGCTATAATTCCAGACCTCATTGTCATCTAGATAATCCTTTATGTTATAGTAGCCCCTTTGGCACAAAGTGTGCTTAACATATTTTTTGAACCGCGATTCAGGCAAGCTTAATATATCTTCAGGGATTTTATTATAGAAGCGTATACAATGCCCCATGAAGGATGTATTAACCTTTGCCAGCCTAAATAGTGGGAACAAAAGTTTATGTTTATTTCTAGTATTCACATTGTGTTGGCTACCTAAAATTTTAAAGTTACTGATATTTTTCCTGACGTACATAATGTTTTTATAGATATACTGACTGGCAACTGTCAGGATGTTAGTTTCTTTAAAGAAATCTCTTAACGAATCTCTACTGCCTAGCTTATAAATGAATCTGATCGCTCTCTTCTGCAAGACAAAGATGGTCTCAATATTTGCAGCCCGTCCCCACAGTAGTATGCTATAGGACATAACACTATGGAAGTAACTAAAATAAACAAGCCTAGCAGTTGCGACGTCAGTTAGTTCCCTAATTCTTTTAACTGCATATGCTGCTGAACTAAGCCTATTTGCAAATTGTTTATATGAGGACCCCATTGAAGCTTTGCATCAATTGTGATACCTAGAAATACAGTTTCATTTACAAGGTCTAATTTGTCATTCCCCAACATAACATTGCTGTCAACCGCTTTGACATTTGGTAGAGTGAACTTTATACATTTTATCTTCTTTGAATTTAACAATAAGTTATTGGTAGTAAACCAATTATGTACCCGAGAGAGAGCATTATTTGTACTGTCAAGGTCATTCTCTTGTCTCTTAATTTTAAAAATAAGTGACGTGTCATCTGCGAATAATACTATCTCTGACATATTTTGAACCATGAACGGCAAATCATTTACATATATGAGGAAGAGGAACGGCCCCAAAATAGATCTGGTACTCCTATCCTGACTTCTGACCCTGAAGATTTAGTTCTATTTATTTCAGCTCTTTGAATTCTTCCTTCTAAATATGATGTCATAAGTTTTAGGCTATTATGTATTAAGCTGTATTATAAGCTACTTACTTAAGCTATATTAAGTATATACGCAATTATGGTCCACGCAATCAAATGCTTTCGACAAGTCACAGAATACGCCTATAGCATCCTTGCGATCTTCCCATGCACTAAATATATGTTTAACTAACATGACGCCGGCGTCCGTTGTAGAGCGCCCTTGTGTGAATCCGAATTGCTGACCATGGAGAAGTTGATAGTTATTGAAGTGTGTAAGCAGTTGACCTAGAACTATCTTCTCGAATATTTTACTTAAAACGGGTAAAACCGAGACTGGTCTGAAATTTGTAGAATCTTGTTTATCACCACTTTTAAATAAAGGAACGAGCTTACTATATTTCATTAAATCAGGGAATATATGATATAAGACCCAGTATCAATCGTCAAAAACCATATTGACCCCAAAATTCGTACAGCTATTTTGGTACACCCTTTAGAAAAAATGTACTCCATCGTACCTATTCTGCAAAGGACGATAAAAAATAACTCTGTCAACCTTGTTCTAGTAAAAAGCGAAATACAGAATATTCCCGAGTACTTAACCCAACAGGACTTGATAAGGAAATACCATGAGGGCAAAACGAACCATCGAGGCATAAATGAAACTTGTCTTGCCCTATCTCAACGATATTTTTGGCCTAAAATTAAAGATAGCATCACAAAATTCATAAATGAATGTTCTATTTGTGGCCGAGCAAAGTAAGATCGTAACCCTATACACCCACATTTTCAGATTGTGCCCCCACCCACAAACCAATTTAAAATTGTCCATGCAGACGTCTTGACAATAGAGCAAGAAAAATATCTGACTCTAATCGATGCTTTTTCGAAATACGCACAGGCGTATCGTATGGCGGACTGTACCGCACCGAGTATTATAAAAGCTCTCCTTAATTTTAGTACACACCATGGTTTCCCGATGACTTTAATAACTGATCAAGGTACCGAATTCACTAATCAAGTTGTAGCTGAATTTCTCAGGTTACACAAAATTCAACATCACACTACAGCTGCTCACTCACCCAATGAAAACGGGATGATAGAGCGTTTCCATAATACCCTGTTAGAGCATTTGCGAATATTAAAATTAAAACATCGAAATGAACCCGCTCAGAATTTGGTTCCCCATGCGTTAATAGCGTATAATAGCTCTATACACAGCTTGACAAAGTGCCGACCTTTTGACCTCCTCACAGGCTATTTTGACCCTAGGGATCCGATAGATATAGATTTGACGGAACGACTTTTACAGCAGTACTCACAAGTCCACCGTAGTAGAATGGAAACGGTATATAAAATAATTCATGACTCATGTTTCTCCGATCGCGAAGCTATAATGAACCGTCGTAATCAAGACAGGGAAAACGAAATACAGTATGATGAAGGACAGGAGGTTTACATAAAAAACCCTTTAGCAACGCGACAAAAAATCGCTCCACGATTCACTCATGATAAAGTTACCACTAACATGCCTATTCACATATTTACATCAAAAAAACGTGGACGAGTAGCAAAAGCTAGAATTAATAGGCCTAAAAAGATTCTTTCTACGTTGTTACAGACTATTAGTGCTGACGACGGCAGTGGCCCGAGCCGAAAGGACCCAACCTGACATCCAGCTTGACGACTTGACTAAAGGACCTGGAATATTGCCCTTTAAGCTTGGCCCCACTAAAATAACTTCTCATTTTCATACATTTTTACGAGACATAGACCTTGATTATATACATACGCAAACTGATTCGTTGAAAACTGAACTGACGAACGCGGTTAGCCTCTTATCTAACATAGACTACTCTCTCTATAAATTTAATATCGAATATCTACTTTCTAGATTAAATAAATTGACCTTGCAACTGGAATCTTTTGAGCCAAAACGATCGAAGCGTGGTCTCATTAACCCTTTAGGTAATCTAGATCATGAGGACGCGATCAGATTTCAAAGTGCCCTAGATATCTTAAACAAGAATGAGCACGACTTAACGACTAATTTAAACAACCATATTAGCCTATTTAAAGAATACTCTGCTCAGCAAAATCAGGTACTAGGTAACTTAACTATGAATCAGCAGAAATTAAGTAAAGCCATTTTATTTATACGTAATGTTAGTGATACTAGCAAAGAGAGAGTATCTAATTACGTTCGGTTGTCCCAGCTGTTCAGTGTTTTAAATCAAAATGTACTAGATCTTTCTAACTAAATAGATAAGTTAGAAAATATAATTAGCTTTTAGTCGCACAAATTCAATGCACCATTCTTTATTATCTGTGCACGATATTTCGCACATGTTAAGTAGATTAAGAAAATTGTATGGGCTTTCCCAAATTATTAATCTAGATATTAGGTATTACTACGATATTATTAAAATAGGATCATACTTTATAGATAAGAAAATAGTTATCGCATTTAAGTTCCCTATTGCAACACCCGCTACATATGGATTGTATAAACTTTGCCCAGTACCAAATAGTATTGGGCATGTGATCCTGCCCCCTTTTCCCTTTTTGGCAACCAATCCACAGGAATTTGCGTACATAGCGGCAGAATGCCCGAAGGTTGACTCTACTTATATCTGCGAACAAACGACAGGACATCAAATCCGGAACCACCGTGACTGCGTGCATACTCTCATATACCTACAGGAGATAGATGAAACGTGTAGTACCACGCCTATCTCTCTGACAAAGGAGGCTCTGATAGAGCTTGATAGCCGACACTATGTACTATCATTTCCGACTAAAACCAAAGTTTTATTCACATGTGGATGAGAACGTTATCAATACTTGGAAGGAAGTTACTTTGTGACTATACCCCGCACCTGCAAAATTGCGACACCTGAATTCACATTAATCAACCTGGTTGACAAAATTAAAGGCCAAGCTGTCGAAATCATCACTTTGCCACACTTGGGCTCGGACTCCAAGAAGTTGACTCATAAAAGTTCATTCAACCTGAGTACAATTGATTTGAATAAACTAGACGACATTCAGCAACAAATCACAATGGAAGTTCCAGCGAAAATTGCGTCAATCGATACTTCAAGTATCTACCACACTACTCTTCCAGTATACGGACTCCTATTACTATGCGAAACTGCAGCCATCCTCTATTACTTACGACAAACCAAACGTCGAACTTTAAAGATTAATGATAAAATAGACTCAACATCTCAAAAAGAGTTTCCATCGATGGCCGACAGAAAAGCCGCAACATTTTCATTAGACATTGGAAAATAGTTGCTCGTCTAGGAGGGGAGATGTTACGAGTCCGTACCTGCACCGGTTGCAATATAACAAAGGCAGATTCCCAATATAATATGAATCATCAGAAGGATTGCCAAATCTAGATGCTGAGCAAGCAAACACTCAATGTGAGGTCTCCGCGAGCAGCCCCGACGCCTTTGCCGCACCACCGCTGGTAGCGCGAGGACATCTCTGATCATCGTGATCAATAGAATAACTTAGTATTTAATTTAATAATATAATTTATGTAATTCAATCGAGAATTAATTAAATCAACATCGAGTTGAACTTTATCTTGTTTTTTAAAAAAATCCTCTCCGACGGCCAAGTCCATATTTACTTAGTAAATAAAAAACATGATTAATGTCTTGCAATAATACTTTAACAAAATTTATCACTTTTATTTTTTCTTTGATTTGTCCACCAACTGTAATTCTTAGAGAAAGCGTCTCATTTTCCCAGCCTTGGTACATTATTGGATTATTCCCGTGATCGTGAGTTCACTTCTTTGTGGTGAATGAATGATGTAATCAGCTTATCAGTCAATCCACGATGAATGGTCGGTATTACTGGTTACGAAATTCATTAATTGCTTATTTCTGCTTTCGTACTATTAACAACAGGTCAATCTTTACGTTTTTGTCACCCGTCATGTCATTGATCTGACTACACGTAGGTACAGATTGTGTGCAGAATAGAATTTACAATAACAGGTGCAACCGACAGGACTTTAGAATTTACATTTTAGTTAAAATGTCGCCCGTCATGTCACGGAGTAGAGTGTAGAGATGTAGAGTGTATAGGTCCGGTCAGTCAAGGATCGTAAGACAGTGGCGGGCCTTTTTTTTAAATAATACATCTGTTTTCATAGACTCTGGTCAGTGCCTTTTTTTATTCCGTGTATTAAATTTTTAGGATCCAGTGCCAAGGACAAAGAAATAGATAATTTATGTACAAGGTTTATTTACACTGAAAGTACACTGGCACGGTGGAAATTATAATGTACAGAAGGAGTTAACACTGACTAACTGCAATAATTAGATGAAACTGAAAACTATAGCATCTGCATGAAAAACAACATAAAATTATTACTTAATAAAATCGATTCCGATAGCAATCATAATTTTTTAGACAGAATAGAAGAAACAACTTTTTAAATAAAATCTCTACTTCTACAAGCAGCCTGCCAGCTATGCTTGGCGGAGCAATGAGGTTCGAATCTGCGCGCGCCTGATTGCCGCCTGTGAATGTGGTGTAGAGTCAACCCCACAAATTATTTATTTTCCCATAGTACTCTTTTTCTCACTGAGCTACACTACATCTTGCGTAGAGGTGTTACGTACTACAGACGCTTATTCTAGCCTATAGTAATTAAAGGAAGTTATACTATTTTTTATGTGGTTTTATTTTAATTAAAGGAAGTTATATTGGTTTTATTCCGGCTTTATACATATTTGAAGTAGCTGTGTTCGTAAAAAGTAACCCTGAACTGTTTCCACGTCTGTCTGCAACGGTAATCAGAAACAGACGTGATGAAAGTAAATTACGTTTACAGCCGGCGAAGACAGCTTTATTGGGCAAAAGCATTATATGCATGGCTCCTATAATATATAATAAAATACCATTAAGTTATAAACAATTAGATACTAATTTATTTAAGATAAGGTTAAAAAAAATGTTAATTGACAAATGTTATTATAATCTCAATGAATTTCTAAATGACAAATTTTAATCTGACATTGTATTTCGACATACTTTTTATGACTTGATGTTGATGGCGAGCCTCTCCTATTTGCACGCTACTCTCGGCAAAACATGTTGGACCAAAATATATATGACGACAATGTTATAATTTAAGACCTTGATAATGCATGTTACTGTAATATTATTGACACATGTTTAAGCAAATAAATATATCTTTATCTTTAAATATTAACTCATATACAATCATGCAATTTTTTTTAAGAATTTTTTTTAGAAGTTATCAAGCCTTCCATAACGCCTCTTACATGGCTTAACAACTGTCATTACGTGACAGCTGGCACCACGCTGGCACCACGCTGGCACCAACGGCTTAACGAGCCTTGCGGAGCACGGAAGCGCTCACAACTAACCGCGCCTGTTGTGGCTTAACTCATGTGATTGATTCCAATCACTCGGTTCGACTAGGCCACGAGCGCTTCTTACGTACTTTTTTTTACTTTTCCCTTATTTACTATGTGTTATTTACCAACGTTTAAAAAACTATGAATCGCAACAGTCTTGTTTAGCTCTCTTCCAATTTCCTTCTCCTTTTTATGAAGTCGGTTAAAAAAGGGCCATTTTCGAACAACATAAATTAAGTAAAGCTCTGCTCGCTGTACCACTTAGTCGAGTTAAGTGGTTTTGGTTAGAAAGGTATAATAGGCAAAGGTGGTCATCCTTTCAGTCGGGTCTCGTGGTCTCAAGTAAACAAAATGGTTAGGTAGACTAAACCAGCGGTTCCTAAAGTGTGTTGACATGAATTAGCTCTCTAATCTCTCTAATGTAAGCGATGCTCAGCCAAAATTTTGAATTCATGGAATTGTGTTGTCTATCCCAAATGCTTTTGCTTAAAATTTTATAGAGTTACCATTTTATTAAATTATTCGCTGCCTGTACGTAATACAGAGAATATTGTAAAGAGGTTCGAAATTTCACTGATGCCGGTGAGTCGCCCATTAGCTCAGTTGGAAAGAGCGCTGGCACGGATAGCCAGAGGTCGCAGGTTCGAATCCTGGCCTGGCCTGGAATATTTAAACTCTAAATAGGTTTTTGAAATTGTCCTTAGCACGAGTTAGTGCATTAAAAAGAATATGATTAAAATAATTGGTTAAGGAACCCAATTCTTCCCGCGGGTGCCGTAAAAGGCGACTAAGGGACACAAACCAGGGGGTGGGCAGCAGCGCCCCCTGCAGTACAATTCCACCGAACTGCGATCCCAACCTGCATACCGAGCGTGGGGATTATGGGCATTACCCCCTATGATAGCACAACGTGGCACTCTTTAGGGGAGGGCTATGTCCAGCAGTGGACTATTAATAGGGTGACGACGACGACGTTTTAGGAAGTCAACGTTCGATGGTTAGATATCAACCGTTGTATGCCCCCACTGCTGGGGCACGGGTCTCATCCTGCACCGCAGCAAGGTTAGGCCATACTCCATCTCGGAGGTCTATTCCGGGTTGATGGCGGATTGTAAGTAGGGCCTTACGGTCAGAAGTTATAAAGCCGCCCATAAGGCCTCTGACCAACGGCTTAACGTGCCCTGCGAAGCACGGAAGCGCTCGTAAAAAATGCCACCAGCGGTGGTCACTGGATGGTCACCCATCCAGCACCTGACCAGGCCCGCTGTACCTTAACCTGAGTAATTAAATAATAATAAATAAATATTTACGGCCATATTACACAGACCTCGTTAGCCCTATATTAAGTACAACTAAATGACTTGTGTTATAGGTGCTAACTAGACGATAGATTTAATACAATAAATACATAGATAACATCCAAGACCCGAGACACACTAGAAAAGTTCGTTTCCTAGTTTGACCCGGCCGGGGATCGAACCCGAGACCTTCCGTTTTACAGTCAGCGTGCTAAACCGCTGCGCCACCGAGGCCGTCCAATTGATTCCAATCACACTAGAAGACGAATATAAGTACAACATTTTCTGATGTTGATCACTCGACCATGTCGTTAACATGTAGTCCATAAGTACCTTTATTTCAGTCAGCAATAACAACGTTGAAAACTTAGGTGTACCTGAAAAGCTAAAGTTTGTTTTTAGCTTATTCACGGTAAAGTTAGGTAGCAGTCAATTTTGTCCTAACACAAACTGAAAAGGCCTATAGAAGCAATTAACGAGTTGGAAAATTATCAAAGTTGGTGAAATCAATTAACAGCACCTGAGCTTGCCTACAGCTGGGGCCAGACACTAAAAGCTTAACTGTACTTAGCCTGTCCAGAACCCCAGTACTTTATTGACAGAAACAGATTGGACACGGAGTAGAAAGTTGCACGAACTTCTCATTGTTATTACTAGGTAACTACATTCAAGAGAGTCCATCCGTATATACTTTCAAGAAGAGGTTAAAAGAGCACTACCTTTCTAACATCACATAGTTAATAGGTTTATGTATGTATAAGTATATATTTATTTGTAAGTGTGTTATCGTATTATTACTTATTTATATAGTTATAAATATTTCTCCCTTACTCCCGCTATCTTCATTTAAACACCCAATGCTAAGGTTGGCTGGTAGAGATCTCTGTTAGAGATAAGTTCGCCTTTGAAACAAATTTTATGTAATGTTATTTCGTTTTTACTGTTTGCAATAAAGAATATCATTATTTCAGTCAATTCTTCTTCTTTGGTGCTACTCCTCCGTGGAGTCTGGAGCTGACACAAGAGCTTTCCATTTATCTCAGTTCATGGCTAGGGATGGTAGTTGCAGACAATTTTTTTCCTTCCCCTTCGTCTCAGAGAGAACGGATCTCTTCCACGGCTGGGACGGTCTTTCGGGTCATCGTTACCATTTTTTACCATTTACCATTATTATTGATGTTACTCATAAAGTAGTAACAACACTAGTAATTTAAAAACCTATTTAGAGGCTAAAAAATTTTTTTAAATTTGTTCCTTAGCACGGGTTAGTGCATTAAAAAAAAAAAAAAATAGTGTAACACTAGTAATGTTAATTTTAGGAGTTTCCCTCGAGGAGTAATTTCCATACAAACGTAGTGTGCTTTTTTAAAACGTTTATTTGTGTCCTTGTTTTGTATAAATAAATACAAAACTACGTTTGTATAGAAATGGCTCCCTCAGGAGCCCCCTTAAGGCACGCGCAGACGAGGGCCTATCCCCCGGGTACTTTTTTGTCCGTCCTGGGTAACTTGAGGGACTTTTTGTAAGGGGTACTTTGTCCTTCATGTCGATATAGATCTTTTATAAATTGTATCGAGTAACAATTTATAAAAGATCTATATCCACATGAAGGACTAAAGGTACCCCTTACAAAAAGTCCTTCAAGTTACCCAGGACATCAAGAGACCGGAGTGGACAAAAGTTCGGTGTTCTCTTTTAAAACGCTTTTTCTTTTTCAACTTCGTGTAAATTACAGCACAATGTAATCTCGGAATATTTGCTTCCATAGTGTACGCTTCATTCAACTTCCGGGGAACAAAATGACCGCACACCGTAGGCTTTGAGTCCGCGACAAGTACACGGAGGACATTTTTTACGATTCAAGGACTTTTGTCCCTCGGGGACAAGTCTCTTGTCTGCGCAGGCCTTTTAGACAAAATGTAAAGCAAACTTCGCGCAACTTCAACAATGAAATAAATAAACTAATTAGCCGCGAACTGATTGAGCGAGCTGCGTCGCGAGGCTGCCTCGGATATTTACCGCAGTACGCATGCCGCGCGAGGCGGCCTCGGTCTGTAAGTTTCTAATCCGAGGCTGCCTCGCGCGGCATGGCCGAGCCACATGAGCATCGACGCTCAGTTTAACACAACTAACACGCAACGAATAAGCGAGGCAAAACACTACCGTCTTGAGTGAGCGCGGCAAACGTACTGAGGCGCCTTTGAGCATCGACAAAAACCGACAACGCTCGGCTCGGGCCGCGGCACGCTCTGGTGAGGCAGCGCGTGCGTTTGCCTCGGGCGAGGCACGTCTTGACCGACCGAGGATTTGCCTCGTGAGGCTGCTCGCTCAATCAGTACGCGGCTATTCACGTTGATTTCCTTTCCAGGAAGCGCTGGTGGTCTAGTCGAACCGATTGGAATCAATTACTCAGGTTAAGCAACAGCGGGCCTGGCCAGGTGCTGGATGGGTGACTATCCAGTGACCACCGCTATAGTAGCGTTTTTTCCGAGCGTTTATTTACAATTCGTGTACAAAGTTTACGCTCGCTCAACTGTAAAATGCCGAAAGTAAATTGTAAATGCACGCAATACCATAACGTTCATTGTATTTGTTCGACATGTAACTGTTCAGGAAGACCATGATTTGGTAAGAGAGAGAATTAAAAAACCAATTTAGAGGCTAAAAATTTCACCCATGGCGGGATTTGAACCCGCAACCTCTGGCTATCCGTGCCAGAGGTTGCGGGTTCGAATCCCGGTATAGGTGAAATTTCTAGCCTCTAAATAGGTTTTTAAATTTGTCCTTAGCACGGGTTAGTGCATTAAAAATAAAAATAGTATATGAGAGAGAATGTTCAGCTTACTCGAGCTTAAGGCGTAAATATTTTATCCGTCTGTTCTTACGGCTTTGAAAAACAATCCTCATACCTATGTTTTTTCGCATTCTTTCGCTAGAAACATGTTTTGGTCCTTCGAGCCCGAAAAACAGGACTCCGAACCCAAACAGCGAGCTAAAATAAATTGTCAGCAACATATTACGCAGGAATTGCCTTTATTTCCCTGTTTAAACAATGCCCCATAAATAACTGCCAGTAGCCACTGTTTTAAATTCAAGGGTGACATATAGTCCATTGGTTTAGGTACTCAAGGAAATGTAACCAATTTTGATACGTCTTTTTATCAAAATACGCACTTTTAAATCAAAGTCATTACATTTCACTATAATAACATGAAACATTAAATTTCAGATTGAATTGGTACAGTGTAAACAGTTTGATAAAAAGACGTACCAAGATTGTTTACATTTCTTTAAGTACATAAACAAATGGACTATAGGAGAAGAAGAATAAAACAAGAAAAACCCGTTAGAAAATAAACATTTATTCAAATATTTTTACAATAGACAATTTTATTACAATTTATTTACAGAATCCTTGAGGAATAATAAACAATATCTTAATCTTAATACAAATACAGCAGTAGTTTTGAACTAAAACTTTCGTTAACCCTACACATTCCGGATTCACTTACTTGAGTATTGCGTCGTCGTCGTGCGACCGACTGCTAACAAGAAAGTTGCTAGCAGAACAAAATGTGGTCGGACTCTTCCAACACAAAGTCTAGTAAGTGAGTCCGGAATTATGTTAATAAAACAGAAGTAGGTACAAATAGTAGTTTCAAACATAAATCAATAACACATCTCCGGTACAATGAAAAGCTGATTTATATACAGAGGATTTCTCAAAACACTTCTCAGAGGCAGTTTAAATGACTATTTACAATTTATTATCCCCACAAACTTGTGGGGAAGGGAACCACTTAACCATAGATTTTTTAAGCCTTTGAAGAGTGTTTTAGAGGAATAGTGTTTTTTAAATCAAACAGTACCTAAGTCTTATGAACAAAAATAAATTATGACTTGTTAAAAGGGCACCTTAATATTACTCTTTCTACAATAAATTGCTCTTTGAGGCTTTAAAAGCCTTAAGTAAAGTCCTGTTTTAGAATCTTAAGTAAAATCCTGTTCAATATTTTGTTACATTTAATCCATAACTTTTGTTTTAAAACAATCGATTGTAGTAAATAAGAATTTAATTTTTCCAACAAGTTTGCTCAGTTTAAATAGGTACTATCAACAGCACGTGAACATTTAACGAAATTAAATGAAAAGTTTTTATTCAAAGTAGCGCAGAAACTGCGGCTTAATGAACGTTACAAGTCAAACTAGGTGTCCATATCCAAATCTAGATAATTTTGGAGAAAAAATGGACAAAAACTCCAAACTCACCCCTGGTTTCTCGTACACTAACAGTCTGTTAATCTACTGTTAACAGTTGTCAGTTGTTTTTTTTTGTATGCACTTTGCCCAACTGACAGCTGTTAACAGTAGATTAACCGCTTGTTAGTGTACGAGAAACCGGGGGTTAGTCTTTTCAAAGTCCTTAATTAGCACAGTTTACATAATCATTATAAAACACACAACTCATGCATTGTACTGGCTTTCATACACATATATACATACATAACCACGATCCTGACAGATCACCTTCGCTTCATCAACGTTCATAAGTAGTTGACTGCACGCACGCCGGTTCCGGGTACTTTTTATCTTTCCCTTTGCTAATATATCCCCTATTTGATCGATGTATGTCCATCCTTAATAACTTGTACTTATTTACTTATACAAATACAAATTACAATGAGACACTTATCCTACAGTACAAATTGTTTCCTCATTGGCAACTTTCACCTAAACTATCAACCCTGACCTATCAACGGTATTCCATTCATACAAAAAATATCCCAGATCATTTGGGATAGATCCTCGCTACTTACAAAACTAGCTTTTGCATTTACACAATGACATGATTTATACAGCGTCCAGTGACATATTCACTTACACAAGTGTGAAGGGACCATTCGAAAGAGCAGTGAGGATATTTTAAAAACCTATTTAGAGGCTAAAAATTCCACCCATGCCGGGATTCAAACCCGCGACCTTTGGCTATCCGTGCCAGCACTCTTCCAACTAAGCTAAAGGGCAACTCACCGTCATCAGTGAAATTTCGAACCTCTTTACAATACTCTCTGTATTAAGTACAGGCAGCGACATCTGGCTGAAGCAATTTGCATCACTTGCAGCCCCGGGTTATTACTTTGCAGTTAGGTTTTACATCGGATTGACTCCGCTGTACCCACATAATTATATTCTTTTTAATGCACGGGTTAGTGTAGGTTTGCTCAGCATCTATTTTTATACCATCCTGACAGCTTAGTCGACCAAGTCCACAAGAAAGACACGTCAACACGTGCGGAGCTAAACAAGACGCTGTATTTCTTCTAGGTGCTCGTTACTTACAAATGAACATAAGGTGGTAACTGAGCCTAAAATAAAAAAATCTTTTGTAGATATTGAAGCGCTCGTGGCCTAGTCGAATTGAGTGATTGTAATCAATGCCTTGAGTTAAGCAACAACTGGCGCGGTCAGATGCAGGATGAGTGAACATTCCGTGACTACCGCTAGTGGCATTTTTCCGAGCGCTTCCATGCTTCGCAAGGCACCTTAAGCCGTTGGAGCCAGCTGTCATGTAATGTCAGTCGTTAAGCCATGTCAGAGGCCGTATGGGCGGCTTGATAACTTTTGACAGTAAGGCCCACCTGGACTTGGCCCCCGTGGTGGAATATAGCCTAACCTTTCTGCCATACAGGTAGAGACCTGTGCCCCAGCAGTGGAGACATACAAGGGTTGATATCGAGATACTAAAGATAGGTTAATCGGCTTAACCCACAGGAATGACAAGTCCACACGAGCGGAGCCAACCAAGATATACACAGTACACAAATAAATACATAGATAAATACAGTGTCCACATTCATAAAACGAGCGTACATGCAACGACTAATGAATGTTGAATCGAAAGATAAATCTGTCAGAATCGAGGCAGGTGGCAAACCACCGTCTCTGCCTACCTCACTGAGATATATGCGTGAGTGAACGTATGGATATTCTTTAAAGAAACTAACATGTCAACAGCTGCAAGTAAATACGTTTACGAAAATATAATACTATCTTCTTCTTCTTCTTCAGGCTATATTACTCCACTGCTGGACTCCCTCCCCTAATGAGCACCATAGGCAAGGTTGTGCCATTAATGGGGGGTAATGCCCATATTCCCCTCGCTGGGCATGCGGTTTGGGGATCGCAGTTTGGTGGAATTGTACAGCAGAGGGTGCTGCTACCCACCGCCCGGTTTGTGTCCCTTAGTTGCCTTTTACGACACCCGCGGGAAGAATTTGGGTTGGTGCTATTCTCTAGACCGACACCACACAGCAGTAATACTATACGTGTGTTTATTTCTATAGAAATTTCTATCTATAGAAGGTTCTATAGAAAGCTTCATCAAGACATACTAGAGTTACCACGAATGCGGTTTCAAGTTACCACAAATGTGCTAAGCAAGGCCCATTATAACATTAAGGATTATTTGGAAAACAAAGATCAGATGTCAAAAAAGTTAACAAAAAGATGGTATTAAAATAATGTTTACCGGGACGATTATGTCTAGTCACTCTAGTGTAATGTTAAATTGAAAAGTCGGTTTATCCTGTTTTGAAAAGAATGTTTGAAGAAGGTATTCTTTGTTACTTTTTTCACCGCATAATTATTGTGAAACTAACAGCTTTGCCATTGATTAAGTAAACTTTGTTTTTATATTGAATATTTGTTTTTACTTCAACTTTCATTTTTGCGCCCGTATATTACACTCTAGTACCTAAGATAGGATATAGCTTTTTCGGTCCGGTCTGTATATAAACTTATACGTGTCTTAGAGGGGCCAGGGATTTAAGGGGGTTACTTTACTCATGCATATAAATCACTTTTCTTATAGGAAAACCACGGAAAAACTCAGCTGTTCTATGCTGTTAGTTACATGGGACGCTTCGGAAGTATATTGTTGACTGTATTTATATTATTCATGCTAATAAATAAAATTTTGTTGTTTTTATAATAATTATAATTATTCCCTTAGCTTATTCAAAGTTATCCACAGGAGATAATGTTGTTCTTTTTATTTAGTAAATTTTGTGTTTTCTGAATGTATTTCATGTGTGCAATAAAGTAGGAGGTATGTGTAAAGAGGCGATGCCACTGGAACACTCTCAAAACGGAGTTAGAGCAGGTTTGTGAGATTCAATACGCGTCACCATTATTCAACTGTTTGTTAACATACGGTAATGTACATTAGTGTTGAATGAATTGTACAGTAAAATGTCACCGAAGAGCTTTCGTGAACTAGTTAATTTCTTACTAAGGCATACTAAATACCAATCGTATTATGTGATTTTGTTTTAGCATTAAAAAGTTAAAATTACTTTGCTGAATTCCGCCAAAAATCCCACAAGCACCATGTGGTAGGTAATGCACCGCCCTCCCTTCCACTTTTTCAAGCAACCAAGCCTCGTGTTAGAGGCGAAACGCGTCGCGTGTTTTCTCACACAAGTATTGGTGTTGGTGGTGGTGTGTTCGTGTCTTGCTTCTGCTTGAAAAAGTGGGAGGGAGGGCTTGTGACATTTTTGGCGGAATTCAGCAAAGTAATTTTAACTTTATAATGCTATTATGGATTTCCGCAAAGTAACGCCTGATTCTATACAACATCTGATTTTGTATTGTTTTATTTACTAATCGAATTTTAAGTGCAAATTGTGAAAAATTAAATTAGTATTTAAACAACTGTTTTACTAATACTGTTGGACCCTCAGAACACAAAAATAAGGAGAAGTGCCTTGTGGGCGTGGCACTGTCGCCCAACGTTAGCCCATTTGGGCTAACCTCTGCGAAACTTTAAAATATGGCCGTCAATCGCTTCGCGCCAGCCGTCGTAGTAACATCTGAGAAAAATGCCTAATTGCGCAGTGATTACCTGCAGAAATCGCTGTGATACATGCTATTCAAAAACAGGGGAGTGTCTTTTCACCGGTAAACCTATTTTACTCACTATATTCGTCTTATAAACTACGAAAAATCATAATTATAATAATTTTATGTGCAACGTGCATCACATTACTAAGAACATAAATGGGACGTATTTATTACATTGTAGTTACTCCACTGCTGTTTCTATATAGGATTTTCGTGGAGGTTTGCTAACTAGGAAAAGCCAGCCCGCAGTGAACCGTCACGCAAAACTGATCATTGTTCAATGCGATGTTTCAAGGTACGGCCGCATGTATTTGCCGCGAAATGTCAAATTCACCAGTAGGTCAGCTGGAGACATAGTGATGGGGTAGTTCCTTTCTTTTCAGACTGATTAAGTATCAATATTATTGAGGCATTTATAATCGTTCGTCCAGACTTCCAAAATTACTAGAACCAATTATTGTAAGACTAGGTATCTAGTCTTATCGTCGACTATTGCCCGCGACTCCATCTGCTTAGACTTCAGCTTGCGTTGCTAAGGAAGCTTTTATTTTAGTAGAAGGATTTTGTCTTATTAAATCAGGCCTAGCTTCGATCATGTATTTCAAAAAAAATCTAATAAAGATAAAGAAAAATACGAAAGAAAAATGGATCAAAATACAGAGGGTATAACTGATTTCCTCTCAAATAAAGTACCATTTGCTCCATCTATTTTACAGAGAAGTGTTTCCAGATGCTAAAGTGGGGGAAAAAATATTTCCGTGGGCAGTTCCTACTTTGAAAATACCAGTAATAACGAGTTCCATAAAGGTTGAGGTACAAGTATATTTAAAATCACGATAAAATTTTACATGGTTTAGAATATTCAATTATCACTTTAATCTTCATTTCATATGGACGACGCATAACTCTCCAAAAGAAAGTGTTTCTAAAGAAACAAATCAGGTGATGTGGTTGTGGTACTAAATCATAGTCTTATATGGTATGTCGGTACTTGCTTATATGTCATATCGGCAAGTGCAGCGTTGGACGACAAGATGGAGAGAAGATCTCAGCCTAGTCGAAGGAAGACGCTGGATGTAAGCCGCTTTCAACTGGTCTTTTTGGAAATACATGGAGGAGGCCTATGTCCAGCAGTGGATATCTTGTGGCTGAATGATGACGATAATGAAAATATTCTCTGTAGGATTTCAGTCGGATGCTGATTTTATTTTTTAATCTATATATGTTTCAAAAGTTTCATTGAAATTTTTTTTGATAAGCTTACAAAAGTTCTTCCTATTTACTGTATTTTTAATTAGGAAGTTACTTTATTTACAGGCCCATGATACATTTCAATCACAGCCATAAACATATTCTTTACTTAATCCATATAATCCAAGCGTGGCTACTGATTTCCAATATATCACTGTTACTCGGACAAGTGGCAATTTCTTCAGAAAAATGGTTGTTTTTCGAGTTTGTACATGTGTTTATTCTATTTTTTATATAGCTGGGTGAATTATTTTCAGAGAATGAGAAAGTAATTGCTATTGTATTCTTAAAAAGTCAGCACTTCATTCTTTCACCCAACAAAAACTGCTGTTAATTTACAGAGTCCTAACAGAGTTACCAATATTTAAAGCCAATTTGTAAATGGTAATGTAAGTGCATTTCACGTTACATTGGGATTCATATACTAAATAAAATACAAAGAAATATCCAAGATCCAGGTACAAATACGTCCCTGACCGTGGACATGCTCTTCACACAAATATTAGTTCTTTCCATTATCAGGATTTAAACCCAGAAGACCTAGCTTTCCGGACAGAGTCACTACCAAGTATGCTTCAGTGGTGTTCTGTCCAACAAATTTAACATATCGTATTAGTATACAGTACAGGGGTCATCATCATTATCAAAATAATCAAATTCTATATCAGTAGAAAGCCAAGTTTGCGTCTTTATCATATACTGAAGCCACAAATACTGTCAAAAAGACACGTATTTAATAAATATTTACATTTCACAGGACAGTAAATTAAAATAGGATTATTTGTTTTAATAAAATTGTTTTTGTAAATTTAACATGCTCTGTTTTTTGTATCATCCAAACACGAAGTTTACTGTTAATAAATGAATAACCTCTCATCGGATAATTTTATCGATAGATGTATTATTTGATACAAGTGTTCCATCCCTAAGGAGTTCACCGACGCTGTTGTTTACGTGTACGAGTGTATTCGTACAATTGTTTTTCATAGTGTGCGAACCAATTAAAGGATTAGAACGCTAGTAAATGACTGCACAGACGTGTGCGTGAACCTTATATTTACAATATTGTGCATGTAATGAAAACGCACACATATTCAAAAGTGGCGACAGCGGTACCGGACTTATTTCGCGGCTAGGGCATATCTCCTTCTTTCTATGATCTGAGGTTGGACCTGAGTTGTCCGAATAAATAAGTTGACGATTTAACTTAAATAGGCTGACATCCCTCTCGGATTTTTCGTGAAATTGGAGTCGCGGTGAGAAGTATAGCCAGTAGAATTCGCAATATCAACACCTCAAATTAATAGAAGTTTTTGCGCTGTCTTTTTCTCCGCTACAATAGGGCCCGAAGGCAGCGGCTTACATTTTACATTGACGTTTAACAAACAGAATGTAAATACTTAACGTTGAAATAATTTGATTTGATTTGAATATTTTGTTCCCTAATCTGAGACTTTCATATGTAAAAGGCTCAATTCAATTCAATTTATTTCAACGTAAAAAATTTACATTCTGTTTGCTGAATGCCAAAGTACAATATAAAATGAAAGTGAAAGGCGGCAATGGAACAAAATATTACAGAGTATCGCGTAATTACGTTTTATCTTATAAAGAATCGCGATTTGACCCGTTTAATATATAACTATGTGTGAGTATCGCGATTCATTAAGAAATACTAGTATGGATGATTGCTTCCTGATTTAATATATACTAGTATGATTTAAATTGTCTTACTGTAAAATTCAATGTAAATTGCTATGTCAGTATTCCAACATGATTGGGTCCCTGGTCCCAAACAAGGATACACTGTACGGTGCAATTCTGTTTACACATTTTTTTATATATTTCTTTAATTTTTCTATCTACTTGTAAATTATCTTTCAACGTTTATTCTGTATTTCGTCAAAATTCACAGTTTTAACAGTGTAATCTACTTTTAAAATAAACAGTGTTATCGAGGCCATATACATTCTATTATTTAAACGCAAGAACCCTGCAATAAAATCAAGTACAATCATGTAATAAAATTTATCGCAGAGAAAGTTACAAAATAATTTCGGTGGTAACATTTCTCTCCAAATGACATCAACGGCAGACACTTTCCCATTATTTCTTTTGTATAATACAAGATTTCATTGTACCAAGCATCACGAGTGACATGAACAAGACAAAGATAGGAGTACCTAAGCTTAGACGCGGGTAAAAAGCTGGTAAGAAAGTATTTTCTTCTACCGAATGTAAGAATACTTTATGTGTCATTCAGACTCGTGTATTAA
Source organism: Yponomeuta sedellus (assembly GCA_934045075.1). Lineage (NCBI taxonomy): Eukaryota > Metazoa > Arthropoda > Insecta > Lepidoptera > Yponomeutidae > Yponomeuta > Yponomeuta sedellus. The sequence continues at coordinate 920,399 of OW203736.1, read as the reverse complement.
AGAAACGTCTTGTTAACGTCGTATCAATCAAATGTCCTCCAAATCTAGAGGATATTATAGGATATTACCTCTACAATCGTAGAGGTAATACCTATCTCGGTACGATAATATTTTCGAGGTAAAAACTTCTTTTGACGTACTTTTTCCGGGTGGTGAACAAGATTGCAACGTCACTACATTCCTTATGGGGCGTATATGGTTATGATACGTACACAATAACCACATGTCATATACATACCTACATAACCTCACGCCTGTATCCCAGAGGGGTAGGTTAATTAAAACCTAAGTATGTTCATGTGGGTAGTGCCGTTTGAGGCACCTTCTTATGGCGCTACAAAAGGCTAACTAGCGTCCCCACTGGAAATAAATCATATCTTCTAAACGTGTATTTAGAAAAAAGTAAACGGTAAAAGAAAACCTCTTTTTTGAACTCTCGTACCTTTTTTGAACTCTCGTAAAATTCTCGTAATGGGTTCTTGACAGTAGACAACCTAGTTACGAGAATTTAAGACTATATACATACATACCCTCACGCCTGTATTTTATTTTATTTTATTCATTAGGTACACCAACAGCAAGCACGCAAACATGATAAAGCTTATACTAAAAGTGACTTAGGGCTAGCGATTATGCCAATTTAAGGTATACACAGCATTTTTAGACTTACATATACGCAGACAACTGTATATGTAAGTCTGTATCACAGAGGGGTAGGCAGAGACCAGGGACTGCCACCTGCCATGATCCTGACAGATCACCTTCGCTTCATGAACGTTCATAAGCCGTTGCATGTACACACGCCGGTTCCGGGTACTTTTTATATGGTTAAGATAAGATAACAATATTCTTTATCTTATAAATACTTGTCCTCATGACTGATATACGTGACAATGAGGCAGCTTCCACTACCAGCGCTTTTCAGTCGTTCCGATTATACGCCAGACGTATGCTTGTACATTCTCTTATAGTATTTGAAAACCTTAAATATTACTTCGCACTTAGAGATCTAGAGAACATTAATCTAGGACAGATTAAAGAGTATTCCTTCAACAATAATTGTCATTATAACTTGAATACCAAAACACCACTTTAGACAGCTGCGCTCCATCTACTACAGTGGTTCTTAACCTTTTAGTCATGAGAGACCTTTGTACAAAATTTCTACCTTGAAATGAAATCGATTTTATTTCAACGTAAAAAAATTACATTCTGTTTGCTGAAGGACAATGCAAAATGTTAGTCGCCTTCGGCCCGTCGTGTAGTGGAAAAAAGAGAAAAACTCCACTCTTACCATATTTTCTCAAGTCATACTAAATCTTTACATCTGTGCCCCGCGGTGTTACCCGCGGTTCATTGATTTTTTCATGAGAATAAGATATTTTCTCGTAATCAAACGTAGTCTCCCTAGCCTCTAAATAGGTTTTTAAAGTTGTTTACCTGTTAATCCAGGGAGATAGCTAACTACATACTAAATTTTATTAAAATCGCTTCAGCCGATTAGACGTGAAGAAGTAACAAACACACTCTGGCAGAAGTCTGCCATCATAATAAATTCTTAACCATTTTGCAGGAAGATAGATGACCCGACCACCACGCCAAAATTCGAATGACCTTTAGTAAACCTACAGCATCAGTTCTTGCCAGTAATAGAATATACAATACAGTTATTAATATGCAATCACGTCGTCCGTACAGTCTTTGTAAAATTTGTTTTAATTAACAATAAAATTGCAGTAGCAAAATTAGTTTACTACTAAGGGCTTGCATCGTTTAAATAAACTTCTTTTCTAGAATAGTATTTTTACATAGCAATTTTTAATGAAACTTTCAAATTTATTTTCGTACGAGAAAAGAACATCATTTGGAGTTTTGTTGGATCTTGTCAAGGATGTCCCCACTGCTAGAGCACTGGTCTCATACATACTCATACTCCACCATGCGGGTCAAGTCCGGGTTGGCGGAGGATTGTAAGACAGATCTATAAATAAATGCCGCATGATTTTAGGACGAACGCTCATTTGACTCATTTCTTCACTTAGGGCAATTAGCATTAAGGGCCAGTTTCTAAGTTGAGAATATCTCTAAGTAAATACTTGACTATAGTGCTGTTCCTACGAATTTCTCAGCAAAGAGCGAGACAGAACGTTACTAAGTTAACGTTAAGTATTTACTTAGTGAAAATCTCAGTTCAAAAACTGGCCCTAAGCTAAAACATCACATAGGGCTAGTTTGTAAAATGATAATTGATTAATGGAATGTTTCAAAGGACCACAAGTGGTCTGCGGACCACCGGTTGAGAGCCACTGATCTACTAAGTAACAGCTAGATCTAGGCTCAAGCCCAGACGAATTTAAAATGTACATCGTAAATCAGTAGAATGTATTTCAAACACTTAATAAAGGACCGCAGAGAAACCTCTTTCGCTCCATCAACATTCATTAGCCGATGCAAGTACGCAGTTTCGGTTACTTAGGGGCGTCCATTAATTACTGTGTTTAGGGGGTGAGGTGGGGGGTCGAGCATAGCAAATTGGTTAAATGTAGACTAGTACTAGTCCAGACTATAAAAATCTATTCTTGTAAGTGTATTCTGTTCTGTATTCTTTAAATTTATTAATGACAATCACGAAATCTTATTAGGTATACGTATAAAGTAAAATCCGTAATTCGACGGAGCAGTTTGACAACTCAAAATCGCATAATGTTGCCAGGTTCAGCCTAGTGTTGTTTTCGTCGATAATGTACGATCCGAACAAAAAAATTATTAAATTTTTTCGAGTTTTATATTTAAAACGGAATGTAATAATTAATTTAATAATAAAGACGTTGATGTGCAAGCTCCATGTTATATTTTTATACTATTAAATTGACTTGATTTACCTACTTGCTAAGCAAGAAAATATCGATTGTTGTTAAACCGTAAAAAACGGCACGATTTCTCATTACTTAATACTGGCAGCACTGTTGGCTAACGACTGCTGCTGGCCCAAAGGACTAGTATCCAGGCCAAAATCTTCTTAAATAATAAATCTTCCTCTCTCGTAAGGTTTATTCAAATGACTTGAGCGGTGTTGTTAGATAACCGACGATTTTATACTTAGGCCGGATTCTATCGATAATTAAATATCGATCAACCTCATCACTATTTTATTTTCCTCACACATGGTAACACTCTATCTGTCAAACCGCTCCGTCGAATTACGGATTTTAGTTTAGGCAGCAACTGATGTATCAGCGGTTTACCTTGGCATGTGGTAAACCACAGTCACAGCTTACCCCTCCGGGATACAGGCGTGAATTTATGTAAGTATATAATGTGAATACTAACATTCCAGGGCGGATATACATGGACCAAATAGGGGATGTATTAGCAAAGGGGAAGACAAAAAGTACCCGGAACCGGCGTGCGTGCATGCAACGACTTATGAACGTTGATGAAGCGAAGGTGATCTGTCAGGATCGCAGCAACAAGCAGTCCCTGGTCTCTGCCTACCCCTCTGGGATACAGGCGTGAGGTTATGTATGTATATATGTGAATTCTTACCACGATAATTTATTGGATTCTTTTTCAGGGATTTAAGGTGGCATTTACTCAGCAAAGGCGATTTGGTTACTTAATTCACCTAGAAAAGTTGGAATAAGCCTCTGAAAGGTAACCTTTAGTAACGAGGGTCAATTTAACAAAGGTTAAGGGGTTAGGGATTAGGATTGGGAGTAGTGGTTATACTCTGCGGTTACCACCGTCGCCAGTGTTACTGGTATATGACGTCACAAAAATAACGCCAGATGTTAACGACATTCTATCATCATCACCTCACCGAGGGGCACGGGTCTCTTCCCTAAGGTAGGTATAGGCCATACTCCAAAGCTTGCAGGACTAGCGGCTGGTCATATATTAAACGGGTCAAATCGCGATTATTTATTAGTTAAAACGTAATTACCTTTTTTAAAAAAACCTATTTAGCCTCTAAATAGGGTTTTAAAATTGTCCTTAACACGGGTTAGTGCATTAAAAATAAAAATAGTATAACGTAATTACCTTATATCCCGACAATCCGGCAGCGTTACAGTTGCCCTGGTCTCGGGTAGACTGAAGTATGAGTATCGCGAATCATTAAGAAAAACTAGTGGCTAGTCTTACTGTCAGAAGTTTTCAAGCCGCCCTAAGGCCTCTGACTTGGCTTAACGACTGCCATTTAACGACGGCAGCCGGCACCAACTGCTTAGCGTGCCTTGCGAAGCATGGCACGCTAATTTTTTCATCAAGGGAATTAATAACTGACATGTAATTTAATTTATCTTATTTTATTGTAATTTTAATTAATTTTATAATGAAACATTGACATTGACATGTAATACTATTATTATGAATAAAGTAATCTAATCTAATCATGGAACCGCCCGGAAAAATGCCACTAGCGTTAATCATAGACAGTCACCCATCCATGCACTGAACGCGCCCTATTTTGCTTAACCTTCATGATCGTTTAAGATCACTCAGGCAGCAGGGCGTACGTATTTTCTCACACAAGTATTGGTGTCGGTGGTGGTGATCGCGTCTTGCTTCTGCTTGAATTTTCAGCAAAGTAATTTCCACATTTTAATACATTTATTATTGACAAAATAACGTATATTTCAGTAATAAACTAAAGTTTGACGAAGGGAAAGCCATTTCTCTAAAATTATTTTAAATCTGTGAGAAACAACTCGCAGTGTCATGGCATCGCATCTGACGTCACGCCCTGGTAAACAAACATGAAACGTCAAACAAAGCACGGCTGAAGTTTATCAACGTTACCCAAGCGTGACGCGGAGTGATTGCGGTTTCAGTAAAACGCGGAATGGCTGAATGGCAGTATAATCATCTTAAATTTTATTGAAAATATTGGTACATAATCTATTTTTTTTATATAAAACTAAATCAGGGTTTTAAATCCTTTTACTTTGTATTTTATATAATCAATTTTTAAATAATCAAAATAATCGCCTAGGTCGTTCGTCAATTTTTGCTCCAGTTTTTACAACTTATTTTTCAGCAGTAAAGTTTTTATGATAGAAAGTGTGCCATGTAAAATGCTTATTACCACAGTGTAATGAAATAGAAAAGGAAGCTTTCCCTCAGCTGTGTTCCCTCACTGATAAGCCCGTTGATTCTATTACCGTTTGATAAATGAGCGGGTTTCGAGAGACGCGCCATCGGTATTTAGGGATGGGCCAGTAAAAAGAATATCGATAACTAAAATAGTTTTTCAAATGGCGATCGAGGGAATTGCGGTAAACCCCAAAGACTTTGTTTTCTAATTTAATTTGTCTCTTACATGCATCTGTGAATTTACAGGGCAAATACTACTCGCTAACAATGAAGGAAAATATCGTGATAAAACCTAAGTTCCTGAGCTTAAGCTGTTCTTCAAAATATATCTACTTTTTAAAGTATAGGTGCGTTAATATTTATTTAGATTAAGTCAGTATTAGACAAGTACCTACTTTTAATAGATATATTTTTTTTTATCATAAATAGTTTAGACATTATTAACACTAAGTCAGTGGCTTTGAGTTGTATAATGAGAATTTAATTTAGTTTGAATTGTAACGTTCATTAAGCCGCAGTTTCTGCGCTACTTTGAATAAAACCTTTTCATTTCATAATAAGTTTGTGCTTAAGTATTACAGTGACCTTACATGTTTAGACGTATTATTTATATTGAGTGAGACTAAATATATTCTGCCAATCCTCGCTAGACGGAGATGCACCATAAGAAGAAAAAGTGTCGAGGTATTGGGATTGGGACTAGACCAGAAAGAAGGGACGGTCAGACTGATACCATTTGTAAAAAATATTCTTTGTGATTAGCTTGTTTGCTCATTCGAGATTTAAAATATTAACGATAAATATCGAATAGTTTCCGAAAAACCATCGATACATTTTATCCCACCCTGATTTTTATCGGTGAGACCGATATTTTTAAACGCGAGATCGTTAAGGCGCTCCATGCAGTAACACTGGCATCAACAATGGAGAAAAAACATATCTCTTTCTAAACATACCACAAGTCTTCCAGAAGAGATGGATCTAAGCAACAAGACCGCCAATTGTATACCTAAGATTTAAGAAATCAAATCATATCAAAAAATTTTATTCAAAATTACACAGAAACTACGACGGATTGAACGTTACAAGTTAAACTAGGTGTTCATGTCATAATGTAGATCTTTTTCTTCTTCGGGCTGTATTATGTAGTCCACTGCTGGACATAGCCCATAATCAAGATCATTTGGAGAAAAAATGGACAAAAAAATTCCAAACTTAGTCATTTCAATCATGGATGTAATTTTTTTTTCTGACTGTGTAATAAAGTTTTTTCCTATCTATAATGTTTTTTTATTTATTTTATTTGTAGATATGTAGTAATATTTTAATAAAACTGAAAACTGGATAAAAACGGATAAGCAAGTAAAATAGTCAGATCTGAGTGCTAAGTGCGAGTTTGACAGATCCAATCGAATAACTTTACTATCGCGTTAATCGAGCATTGAGTAGTGAGTATGAGTAAGTTAACCGTTCGAACTGGCAAAACGCTGTAACAGTACAACTCGCACTCGCGTTTATTCGTGTTTTGGCTGGTAAACGTGTTCACTTCTCAACGTAAACCATTACAACTCGCACTCAGCAATTTTAATTTCCATACTTGTCGCTAGGTGGCGCTTCCTCGATGCCATAGAAATATGAGTTTACGTTAACGCGATCGAGTAGTTAAAAAACTCGCACTGAGCACTCTGGTCGAAGGGTAAAGTAGTAATGATAAAAAATGAGATAAATCGAAAAATGTGTGACGTAATTTAAATATTTGAAAATGATAGATAGAAAAAGAAATAAAAATTGAGTGAAAAGGTTTGCACCGATATAAGTTCACATACCTTGGCGCCTGAAATCGCCAGTCCATGGATGGGACGTGTGGTACTAAGCCCATCTCCTCTCTCCCTCTATCTCTGAGAGAAGGCACATACCCTGCCAGCAGTAGTGGTAAGTATAAATATAGGCAACAAAAAAAATTCTTTGCAAGTATTTGTTATTTGTTTCAGTAAACGTAATTGTTATGGATTTGGAATTTTTGGTTAAGACTATTTGGAGTGAATTTAACCGTTTTGGTAGCAAATTTTTCGGAAAACACAATGTAGATAGATAAATCATTTGGTGACAATTTCTGTTATTTGGTGGCGATTTGTATATTATTTGGTAACATATTAGGTACCTAAGTTTTTGTTTAGCACATAATAATGAACGATTACTTTGTCTCCATACTCTTTTTTTAATGCACTAACCCGTGCTAAGGACAATTTAAAAACCTATTTAAAGGCCATAAAATCCACCCATGCCGGGATTCGAACCCGCGACCTCTGGCACGGATAGCCAGAGGTCACGAGTTCGAATTCCGGCATGAGTGGATTTTTTTGCCTCTAAATAGGTTTTTACTTTGTCTCTCTTAAGGCCAGTTTCTGAATTGAGAATTTCGTTAAGTAAATACTTAACTGTAGTGCTGTCTCTCCGAATTTCTCAGAAAAGAGCGTGACAGAACGTCACTTAAGTATTTACTTAGTGAAATTCTCAGTTCTAAAACTGGTCCTTGATCTTTTAACTCGTATTTACCTATCAACATGTTTAAACTCACGCCTGTAATCCAGAAGGGTAGGCAGAGACCAGGTTTTGCCACTTGCCACGATCCTGAAGCTTGAAGGACACAGGAAGGTCGTAGCCTCAGATCATAGAAAGAAGTCTTATTTCTATGATCTGAGGTCGTAGCCGAGGCAGGGCGATCTCCTCCCGTCTTTTCTGTGTGCGCTTCGTCCCATCCCTTCGATGCATTCTTTTGAAAGTTACATGGAAAGTATGAAAGTTAGACGAAGTGTTGTCCCATATCCTTTCGGTGTGGCTGATGCCTTACAAACCTCTTCCCCTAATTAACATAGACAGTAGCTGCAAGCACGCACGCCGGTTCATCATCATCAACCCATTATGTCCCCACTGAGGGGCACGGGTCTCTTCCCTGAGGAAGATACAGGCCATATTCCACCACGGGGGCCAAGTCCAGATTGGTGGAGGCTTGCCAGACTAGTGGCTGGTCTTACTGTCAGAAGTTTTCAAGCCATCCTAAGGCCTCTTACTTGACTTAACGACTGCTAATTGCTAAAAAAAAAAATGGTATTGCGGCCTCACGGTAGGTGCCGTTCTGTATCTAAGTTTTGTTTTGTTTATTCCGTGTTGTTTTGTTGTGGTATCCGCTGAAAACCAGCGTCGTGGTCGCTATCGGCCACAGCATAAAGCTGAGCGGGGGCCATTTGGTGCCAATTCTTAGTTCTTAAATATCTAGATTATATGTTTTATTTTTTATAATGGTACCAAATAAACGTGTCTATTCTATTTTATTCTATCTATCGACGGCAGCCGGCACTAAGTGTTGCGAAATCCTTGCGAAATCGCTCGGAAAAATGCCACTAGCGTTAGTCATACATGGTTTGCCCATCCATGCACTGAACGCGCCCTATGTTGCTTAACCTTCGTGATCGTTTGAGATGACTCAGGCAGCCGGGACTAAAGCGATGCACTCAGATTACGAGTCCTATTTATCGCGCCCTTCGCTAATAAAACCCTTATCAGGCCGATCTATGTCCTACATATTTACTCAGTCACAGAATCTCTCTTGTTTCATATTGATTCAGTTCCAAAAACGCTCATATTTCATTCTTAAGCCAGACATGACAGAGAGGGCAGACTACTTCATAAATTACGTCAACGGCTCTCAAAAGTTAATATAACTTAGAATTATCGTGATCACATCAACTTATTTCTAAGTACTTAAGTACATTATAAATCACAAAAAAAAATTATGCAAAGGTCTTATTTATAGACTTTACATAGACGTAGGCACCTACGGGAACCTTAACTGATAGGAGAACACAAGGCCGAGATAAAAGATTTATCCCACTATAGGGATGCGGCAAGCTCGACAGTGCGCTATGGCGCTCATTAGGGGAGGGCTATGTCCAGCAGTGACTAGTATAGATAAGAATATTCTTTATTGTACATTGGAAAAACAACAAATACAAAATAATGACAAATGTTCATTGTACAATTGGGGCGGCCTTATTGCTAAAAGCTATTTCTTCCAGACAACCTTACGATGGAATGTTGCTGAAGGAAATTAGTATAGCCTGATGATGAAGATGATAGGGCTTCGCGCTTTACGGTGTGAAATAAATCAAGATGGCGGGATGAAGCTTTTATCGTGACGTTGTATTCCCCGAGCTGGGGTTCATGGTATTTGGCTCAACTTGTGCTTGGCTTCAGCCTCCTGCCTTCGACGCTAATCTTGTAACTTAAAAAACCTATTTAGAGGCTAAAAATTCCACCCATGCCGTGATTCGAACCCGCGACCTCTGGCTATCCGTGCCAGCGCTCCTTCCAACTGAGCTAATGGGCGACTTACGTAATACAGAAAAGGTGTTTAAGAGCTATGTTCAGTCTGAAACCAATAGATAGCTGTAAGCCTTATTTTAATAAATACAATATTCTACCTTCAATGTACACTTTAGAAGTAACTCTATTTGTCAAATCAAATCCCCATATTTTTAAACAGGTTTCAGATGTAAGTTACAGATTACAACGGGATACAAGTAGAGTTTGTATACGTAAGGCTAACACTGCACTAATGCAAAAAGCATATTTTGTATGGGAGCTACAATCTATAACAAACTTCCAAGAGCCTTAAGAGAACTTGACAGAACTTGACATAACCCTATTCAAATTCAAACTGAAGAAAATGTTATTAGAAAAATGTTATTATGGTTTATTACAATTTTTGACTGATAGATTGTAGTAGGTAGGTATTTTGACATTTGTATTATGACACTGGTATTTGACATGATTTATTTGTTTACTTGTATTTGACATGGTTTAGTTTATTTTATTTCGTTTTTTTAAATATTTTATTGACATTTTGCTCGTATCGTAATGACATTTGTATTTTCTGTTTCAATGTACCTATTAATTCTGTAAGTAATTCTTTATTGTTATTATATTGAAGGAGCGCTGGCACCGATAGCCAGAGGTCGCGGGTTCGAATCCCGGCATGGTGGAATTTATAGCCTCTAAATAGGTTTTTTAAATTGTCCTTAGCACGGGTTAGGGCATTAAAGATAAAAATAGTATAATCTTGTAACTTCAAACCAGCAATTCTTGTTTGAACACATACTTACAACATACAGCACGAATTTTGTTTTTTTTTCTTAAAATACAGTTTCCAAAAATATCTTGACACAATTTACGACAGTGCTGTATTTTCTCTAATAAATGGCGCTGCATGACATTATTAACGTGACGGCAAGGCTTATGCGTTTAAAAAAAAGTAAGCTAACGAAGCTTGTTACTTGAGCTAATCTGTGTTCCAGATTGCAATTACATATTTATAAACTTAGCCAAAATTTGTCTTCCCAATTTCCAATGCTACTCGGCATTTGAAATTGGGTAGACAAATTTTGGCTTAAGTTTTAATTAGTTTACCATTAAAAAATGCCATTATTTTTCAAGTCTAAAATGTTTACTGCGTTGTTATGTTTTAAATACTGCCTACACGACTGAGCTGCAATTTGCTATACAATAACGTCGAAAGTAGAGGCTTGCCTTTGTAATTACAATAACAAAGTACGAAATACCGGACATCACATTACTCACAAAAATATAATAAAAGAATTTCTTGTTTTATTTTCTTAAATAATACTTTTGAAGGATTTTTGGAATTTTGAAAATCCGAGACTACAAAATGGATAGAAAACTCTTACTAAGTGCCAAATTAACATCGCTCTTAACTTCGAAATCGCTCTTGAGTGCCCATTTAAGAATGCGGCCCGAAACAAAGGAGCAACTTAATAGTTGTATAAACCCATACTTGTGTAAACCAAAGTATTAGTTTGGTTGAAGTTCAAAAATTAAATTTTGAGTTCAAACCTACAATTTAATTTCTAATATAGAATTTATGCTTTGTGATCTCACTAACACATTTAGTTTTAATATTAAATGTCATTACATCACTAACAACCTATGGATTGTTTTATCCGAAATAAATTAATACAATACAATAGCAGACCCTAAATTGATCTTGGAGTCAAGGTATTTTTTTATCATTATAGACCTTAGATTCGATCGATATCAACCCTTGTATGTCCCCACTGCTGGGGTACGGGTCTCTTCCTGCATCGCAGGAAGGTTAGGCCTTACTCCACCACGGGGACCGAGTCCGGGTTAGTGGAGACTTGTAAGACAGTGGCAGACCTTACTGTCAGAAGTTATCAAGCCTCTGACATGAACTTAGATAGATACTTTTTACTTGCGCAAATGGATAGAGATTTGAATATTGATGTCTTCATTGACTTCACACTTTATATTGGGTCTATCATCGATATTCTCGAAAGTTATCTCGGCATTATTGTAACTTGGCTGCGTTAGACGGTCTATTTTTAGAGTATCGTTAATATTTTCATGTAATTTGTCCATGAATATTTATTTTTAAGTAATACAATACAATGGCAGACCCCAGAGTGATCTCAGAGTCAAGGTAGTTTGTATCATTATAGACCTTAGATAGATACTTTTACTTACGCAAATGGATAGAGATTTGAATATTGATGTCTTCATCGACATCATTGCTTATACTGGGTCTCTCATCGATTTTCTCGAAAGTCTTCTCGGCATTATTGTTGCTTGGCTGCGTTAGCCGCTCCATTTTGAGAGTATCGCTCTTGTTTTCCTTGAAGCAGTCGTGATTCCATTTGCTGAGCGTATCGTTGCAGAGTGCTGTCGATTCCGATGTATAGAAGCTGTAAAGAATAGAAATCAATGTAGGAGAGAGCTTTTAAATTCTGTGGAAAAGACGCTGGCGAGGAAACGCCACGGCTTTCATTTTTAAATCTACCTATATTGTACCTATGTACCATAGTTTGTAGATCTTTTGCACAAATAAAATCACAGAATTTTGCTTATAAGGCGCTTTGTGGTGCTCTCTAGCGCCATCGAGAGCATTAAAATCATAATTTGTTTTAAAATAAACGTTTCTTTAAAAAGTGTTCATCATGAGTCTTAACAACTGTGACAAATATTTTTAGAGCCACTTGCAAAGACCCGTAAATTTTGATTTAAAACGATCTAAACCATATTTTCAGTACAAAGAAGCATTAAAATTTTACTAATCTAGATTTAAAGGAACTGCACAAGCGGCCCTTAGAATCTAAGTTCAACAACCTGGAACTTTAATCGATTTCCGCTAAAAAGGTCGTCATGGCAAAACTGCTTTAAAGCCCTAAATTTTTTGATCTACATTCTTGTCAGTTAGTTCTAAAAAGAACTACTATGTTATGATTTATGATGTTCACGTTTTATATAAATATGTTTTTTGCATTGGTGGCGTTATTTAGCACCGCTTTGCGCTTTAATATGAAGAGTCAGCATTCGAAATAATAACACGATACCTGGTATGTATCTTAGGCCAGGTTCACACGGCATTGTCCAACACGTTTTTTGCAGTAAACGTCCTAACGAATGTATAGTGATTATGTTCTTTTTGCACTAACCCGTGATAAGGACAAATTTAAAAACCTATTTAGAGGCTAAAAATTCCACTCGTGCCGGGATTCGAACCCGCGACCTCTGGCTATCCGTGCCAGTGCTCTTTCCAACTGAGCTAATGGGCGACTCCCGGCAGTGAAATTTCGCTGCCTGTACGTAATACAGAGAATATTGTAAAGAGGTTCGGAGAAATTTACTGATGCCGGAGAGTCGCCCATTAGCTCAGTTGGAAAGAGCACTGGCACGGATAGCCGGAGTTCCCGGGTTCGAATCCCGGCATGGGTGGAATTTTTAGCCAGTAAGTAAGTGAGTGAGTGAGTGAGTGAGTGAGTGAGTGAGTGAGTGAGTGAGTGAGTGAGTGAGTGAGTGAGTGAGTGAGTGAGTGAGTGAGTGTGTGAGTGAGTGAGTGAGTGAGTGAGTGAGTGAGTGAGTGAGTGAGTGAGTGAGTGAGTGAGTGAGTGAGTAAGGAAGTAAGTAAGTGCGATTATTAAAATAAAAGTTTCAGCAGCAGGTGTATATATAGGTGTAGGTGTGTAGGTTTACTGCCTCATTTCCCAATTTTGCGGACATAAGTAGTACCTATCGCCGCGCAGTGCCTGATATAAAAATTGCTGTCAGTGCAAGCCGCGAGCAGGCGAGCCCTAACTCACAAACCTATCAGATTACCTTTAATGACGTGAAGTTATGACGATGCAAACCTCTTTACACATTTTTTATATTGCTTTAATTCTGTATATCATTTTCAAAAATTTAAAATGACGTCATCCATTTTTGAGTTTTCCCTCATTTTCAGCGTTACTACTTTACGTCTTGACTAGACTTGACTATTTTTACCTGCTCATACTGTTTTGTCCAGTTTTCTGTTTTTAGTATAAATAAAACATACTATAAATAAAGCACAAAGTTGAAGTTGTTAAAATTTATTATTTATAAAGTTTTACAACATCACAAAGAGTAAATTTTCTAAATGTTTGGACTATCTGTACGTGCTGTGTTTTGCTGTTCACAATAAACATCAGTTTAAGTAAATTCCAGTGGTTTAATTCCAAGGACCTTGTGGAGCGCCATCTTCTCCCGCTAACAGCGCGGAATGGCTTTATGTTCGATTCTATTTTCGAATTGATTCGATGCTGTTTATGCACATGTACCTACCGACTATATTCTTCATGCAAAGGAAGGGATCTCTCTGTGCGATAAGAGCGACAATAAAATTGTATAACATTACTTAGATTTCAGAAAACATGGTTGTATTCTTTTTTCTGGTCGTGCAATAAAGTGTTCTCCATGTATCTATCTACATTGTATGCGCTACTACGTATTCGTTATTGGAGGCGATAAATTGGCCTTTTTACATCTACGTAATGAGATGATTTATACAGCGTTCAGTGGCATCTTCACTCACACTAGATGGGTGAAGGGACCGCCCGGATGCTGTAGTGTAAAGATGGGCGATTGTGAATGACATCTCTTTTCGAATCATCTGAATTTAATAATGTTTATTTTCGAAAACAAGATTAGTAAATTACTAATATTCATTTTCGAATAAGTTTTACTAATATTACTAACTTACTTATCCGCGATTGCGCGAATGCGACTGTCGATAATCGAGAAAATTGTCGACAGTTTCGGAAATAAGTGCTCTGCCTAGAGAGGCAGAGCACTTATTTCCGAAACTGTCGACAATTCCGCCACGAATCGTGTTTTCGAAAATCGCGAGCCTAAGCGTTTTCGAAAATTGGGCCGATATGAATTTCGAAATGACTAACGTCTTTTCGTCAGTAGTCGTGTTTTCGAATATTATCACTAAAGCAAGCGAAATGAGAGCATTTCGCTTGCTTTAGTGATAATGTTTGACGAATTTCGTCGTCTTTAGTGATAATATCCGACATATCGGCCCAATTTTCGAAAACGCTTAGGCTCGCGATTTTCGAAAACACGATTGGTGGCGGAATGACACGACTTTACACGAGTCGCGCGCGTTTTGTTAGTTCAATGCTGTCTTCACAATATTGTTATCATGCAAATGAAAGAGCACTAAATTAGTAACTTTTTTTTCGAATAAAAAGATTATTTTCGAAACATTTGAATAACTACCATTTAAGAAAATTTCGAAAATGTTTTTCGAAAACGCCCATCTTTACTGTAGTGCCTGGGACATGGTTTTATAGATGGTGTATGCTTGTCCAGCACCTATACCATCCTAGTCGAAAAGCCATAGAAAAGACTAGTCAATACGTGCGGAGCCAATCAAGCCGCGGGTTTCTGCACGATGTTTTCCTTCACCGTTAGAGTGTGGTGTTGCGACTACAAATTCGCAAATGTACGTAACTTTGAAATTAAACAAAGTCATTTGTACACGCCCGAACCTGGGACTCTCGCTTGCGAGTCCACTGTTCTACCCACTGAGCTACCACCGCTGTAGAGGTACTCGTAATATATGCACATGTATTGGCCGGTTATAATCCTATCCCGATACATGACTGACACCGATTTGAATATTTTATCGCTAGGTTACCATTGTTTGTTGTGATGTGTGAAACGTGGAGAAAATATATCAACCGAGTAACATCTAGCGTTTTACAATCATCCTCACTCTGCTACGAGTACTAGGCTTCTAGTATATGCCTCCACAGTACTTTCCAATATTCGTTAAGATGACTGCAAAAAAATGTGCAGAACACATGCCGTGTGAACCTGGCCTTAAGAGAAATTACTTGGTAGGTCAGCCCAAATTTGAATTTAATATTTTCTCTGAGAGGTTTGGGGGACGGCTGGCTGGTCACAATCTTCCGTAGTCGGTCGTTGGCGTTCAGTTACTTTATTGCTAAAACGTTGGCTCAGCGCTCAGAGTCCTGTGATGCCCTAGCCAAATGAAATGGAAAATTAGATAATAACTTTTTATTATACCCTATCGATTTCAAAGCTAGACATCGACTTTCTTATCCATTTAAAATCAAACCAGACTGATGTACCGGCCACCTACCACATTTAAAAAGTGGTATTGTTACAGTACTGTTTTTTTCGATATCAACCCTTGTGTGGTATCAAGAGATGGACGTAGGTTGGAGAATAGAAATCACATATTAGTTGTAGTGTGTCCTCGTATATTGTATGAAGTGAACTTAATTAACATTGTGCATTTGCTTATATTCTATGATAAGTGCTGGCTAAACATAAAGTGCAAGTTATTGTAATAATGAGGCTACACGCCTACTACACCTCCCCCGAAAGACCATTACACCCCCGGTTTACAAGAGAAAAAAAAATATTGCCTAAAATAACATTTTTTTTTCTTACTTAATTTACTAAAATTAATTAACTATCGTTTGAATTAAATAGCTTAGTGTTATTCTTATGGGTAACATAGGGTTTATTTTTCTTCATTATTTTGACATTAGGAGACATGTCTTCAATAACAGCATATGGTCCTGTATTTATCTTATCAGATTTCCTACTTGATTTCTCAACAAAATTAAATCTCCTGGCTTATAACTGATTGCATTACGTTTTTGATCATATTGGAATTTTCTTAAATGTTTTCTTTCCAACAAGTTGTTCCTGGCGTCAACTAATGCTCTCTGTAATCTATGTTTTAATTCACAAGGATAGCTGTCAAGATTATAAAATGGCTCTACATTATATTGTAAATTGTTCGGTAGATTACATAATTTCCCAAATACTAGTTCGTAATTTACGAATTTTGTGTCGTTATAATGGACTGTGGTATTAAATGAAAAGCACCAAAAGGGTAGCCAACTACTCCAATCGGTTTTGTTGCTGTCACACTGTATTCTCAAAAAGGCTCCTAAGCTTTTATGAGTATTTTCCAGACCTCCCATCGTTTCATGATGGTATGCAGTGGAATTTAATTTATTTATCTGCAACAAGCTACATAGTTCGACCATTACTGATGACATAAACTCTGTTCCTTGATCTGTAATTATTTCTTTTGGAATACCATAACGTAAAATAAAATTATTTACAAGTAACCTAGCTACTGTTTCCGTATCTTTATTCTCAAGTGGATATGCTTCTACATATTTCGTTAAGTCGCATTGTAGCGTTAATATATACTTAAAATTAAAATTATCCACATCCAAAGGTCCCATTAAATCTAAACTTATGCGCTCAAAGGCGGTGGTAGCAGTTGAAGTGACTACCATTGGCTCTCTGACGTTTCTGTTTGAGTGTTTCTGTATTTGGCAATGTTTACACTTTTTTACATAGTCCATGACGTCATTACTCATTCCTGGCCAAAAGTAATATCGCCTAATATTGTTCAACATCCTATGTTCAGCCCCGCATGTCCGCTGGTTGGTAACAGATGGAAATCATTCAACACTATTAACTTCATATCTCTATTATTTACTCTCATTACATCTTTGATATTTAACTTGAGCTTTTCCTTCAGTTGTACCTTTAAAGTATTCTCATTTATTTTATTTTTAATTATAACGAGCTCGATTATATTTAATCTTTTACAAAATAATTATAATTATAGATCAAGTTATTGTAATAATGCGGCTACACGCCTACTACACTTGTATGTCCCCACTGCTGGGGCAGGGGTCTCTTCCTGCATCGCTGGAAGGTTAGGCCATACTCCACCATGGGGGCCAATTACTTTATTAATTCAATTTTTAGACATAGAAACAGAGAAACAACAAAATGTTTTCACAGATAATTTGAGCAAATATCGCCGAGGCGCCGAGTTAAGTAGCACGGGTTATACCATTGCAATGCGATTGGTAAGTTGACTACTGATAGTGTGAATGAAACCTCCATTACCCATTAATATGGCTCTATTGAATAACTATGCATTTTAAAGACTCGCCCCCAGGTGAGCAGTTTTCCCTTTTGAAGATTAATTTATTTTGGTGAAATTAATACATTTTAGGAATAATTTCCCTAATTTTTTTTATCTATTTAGGTTTACGTACCTATAGGTACAGATTAAGTAGATTCCGCCCTATTAAAACCATATCCAGTTTGTTTCGAAAAATAAACCTTTGGGGAGAAACTTGGTGGTTGTAAATACAGGAAAATTTTTATTAGTTGGAAACCCAAACAGGTATTCATTTTGATTAACATTTATTTGGTTATGTATTATGTATGTTAATGTCAATTTGATTTTTAATAAAGTATTATGCTCGAAAAATAACTTGACCAAATGAAGGCTTCTTTCTTAGAGTAAATAGAGTAAAAGCAAAATTATATTTGTTCTCTAGTTTCATATTATTCGTTTAGCTAATAAGAAATATAATAACCTCCTTGACTTCTACTGTCTAGTAATTCCGTGGAAATTTGTAAGTTGCCTTACTCTAGTAGTATTTTATTTTATTTCGCTGATGATTACCCCATTAATAAACCAAATATAATCAAAAAAACGCTTTCACATGTCCGTCGCACTTATACCGGCAGCGCCGATCTACCTAGCATTATACTACCAAAATGCTTTGCAAAGCACGTTAAGCCCTTGGTGCCGGCTGTCATGTAATGGCACTCGTTTAGCCATGTCAGAAGCCTTATGGGCGGCTTGATAACTTCTGGCAGTAAAGGCCCGCCACTGTCTTACAATAAGTCATTTAATAATGTATCTATTAAGGTTTCGAAGAAGTGCTCGTGGCCTAGTGAAACTTAATAATTGGAATCATTCATTTGGGTTAAATAACAGCAGGCGCGGTCGGGTGCTGGATGGGCGACCATCCTGTGACTACCGTTAGAGGATTTTTTCCCAGCGCGCATGGCATGTTAAGCCATGTCAGAGGCCTTATGGGTGGCTTGATAACTTCTGACAGTAGGTTTTCTGTCTTACAATCCTCCGCCAACCCGGACTTGGCCCCCGTGGAGGAGTATGGCCTAACCTTCTTGCGATGCAGGAAGAGACCCGTGCGCCAGCAGTGGGGACATACAAGGGTTGATACCGTACCGTGCAAAGAATTTACATTCTGATTGCTGAATGTCAATATACATGTCATTAAGTTCACCGCATTGTACGATTTTATGATGCAATAAAGTATTAATAATTATACAGTGTAAAATGTAAGCCGGTGCCTTCGGGCTGTAATGTAGTGGAGAAAAAGGGTGATATAACATATAAGGATGATATCATGGGTAAATTTAATTTGTAAAGTGAATGTCGTATGTGAAAGTAATTTAATAAATTATGTATTTTAAATAGCAACTGTTACTGCCATATGTGTAACCCATGTCTATGCTCACAATAAATATTCTTATTGTTGTCTGGAAGAAATTGCTTTTAGCAATAAGGCCGCCAATTGTACTATGTATATTTGCAATTATTTTGTATTTGTTGTTTTTCCAGTGTACAATAAAGAATATTCTTATCTTATCTTATTCTTAATATTTTGATTATTAATGTGTCAATTGTAGGTAAACTTTTTGAACTAAAACTTTCGTAAGCACAACACGTTGTAGACTTTTAGTCCGGATTTACTTACGGGTGTTGTTATATCGGAAAAGTCCGACCAGGTTTCGCTCCGATTCGCAGAGCTTAATCATGGTGAGCAGAGACGGAGTTCGCGTCGTCGGTTGCTCATCTCACACTACGGGCAAGCGTGGCAACATGTCGTGAGCTGAGTCTGTGCCATCATGCCTAGTGGCATTGACGACGGGAAAGCAGTAGGCGCTGCGGCGCAAGCCAGCGGGAATCCCCCGCAGCCAGTGTCGGCACCCGCCCCACCTATCTCGGCGCGGGCGCGCCGCGCGCTTGCCCGTAGTGTGAGACGAGCAACCGACGACGCGAGCTCCGTCTCTGCTCACCATGATTAAGCTCTGCGAATCGGAGCGAAACCTGGTCGGACTTTTCCGATATAACAACACCCGTAAGTAAATCCGGACTAAAAGTCTACAACGGTAAGTAAACTGTTAATTTTTCTAATAAAATAAACTAAACAAATACTTTTTCTCTTACCTGGACCGCCTGAACACTTTGTGCTCGATCCTGGAGCCGCGTTGCAGCTGCGAGCGCACGCGCACGAGATGCGCGCCATCGGTGTGGTGGACGCTGCTCTCGCGCACGCTGGAGTGCTCGCGGTAGCTCTTGCACGTGCCGCGGGCGGCGCGCGCGCAGCACAGCGTGTCGCGGAACGCGAGCCGGTACCTGGCGGGGAAACGGAGATTTTGAACCCGACTGCGAAGCTTGAGGAGGGTTTTGTTTATTGTTTTTCTACAAGAATAAATAATAATAATCATTTTCATCATCATCAGCCCACCGCTGCCCACTGCTGGGTATAGGCCTTATAATAATAATAATTGTTACTAAACCTTGTCTGTACCCACTGCTGACGCACGGGTCTCTTCCTGCTTCGTAGGAAGGTCAGTCCACACTCTACCACGGGGGCCAATAGTCCGGGTTGGTGGAAGATTGTAAGACAATGGGAGGCCTTACTGTCAGAAGTTATCAAGCCGCTCATGAGGCCTCTGACATGGCTTACCGACTGCAATTACATGACAGCCGGCACCAACGGCTTAACGCGCCTTGCGAATTACGAAAACGATCGGAAAAAATGCCACTAGCGTTAGTCGTAGACGGTTACCGATTTATGCACTGAACGTGCCTTATGTTGCTTCACTTTCATGATCGTTTGAGATCACTCAGGTAGCCGAAGCTACGGGCGACACAGTAGTGATTTTCTGTGCATGTACGTAGAGCTAAGTTAGTAATAAATTTACTTTAAATACCTTATTTGATTATTACGCTCTTTACTTCATATTCGGAGGTTGGTTTCTTAGTCACCACTCGTAATCTAACTAACGTGCCTTGCGAAGCACGAAAGCGCTCAAAAAAATGCCACTAGCGGTAGTCACGGGATCGTCACCCATTCTGCACCCTACCGCGCCTGTTGTTGCTTAACTCAAATTATTGGTTTCAATCACTCAGTTTGACTAGGCCACGAGCGCTTCGAAGATTCTATAGTTTGTATTATTGTACTATCACGTGAAACTATAGTGAAGGTGGTTTTCTTAGCTTTCGACTGAAGCTCAGTAAATTTCTGACACCTCAATGCCTTTCTGAACGATACCTTGCGATATCCAAGGCTGTCAACTGAAAATTACTGACCTGAATATTTTGAAAGCCTTTCAGGTCTTAACTTATGACGGTAACATCCTAACAAAGCAGCTTTAGAGCACATCCCTGTCTCACTAGACAGCGATATCGCATAGACAGATGCTACTCTAC
Source organism: Yponomeuta sedellus (assembly GCA_934045075.1). Taxonomy (NCBI): domain Eukaryota; kingdom Metazoa; phylum Arthropoda; class Insecta; order Lepidoptera; family Yponomeutidae; genus Yponomeuta; species Yponomeuta sedellus. The sequence goes on along the minus strand of OW203736.1, from coordinate 899,578 downwards.
CGCGTCGTTAAGCCATGTCAGAGGCCTTATGGACATAAAGACATAACATAACATTTACATACTAACACATACATTGCTTCTGGCCCCACACTAGGATACCCTGTGTCGTGGGAACCAGAAACAACGACATCACAAACATGTAAACATCCAAGACCTGGGCTTTTTTTTTTGTTTCCCAGCCGGGATTCGAACCCGGGACCTCTTGCATGGTAGGCAGACGCGCTACCGCTACGCCACAGAGGTCGTCAAAGGCGGCTTGATAACTTCTGACAGTAAGACCCGCCACTTTCTTACAATCCTCCACCAACCCGGACTTGGCCCGCGTGGTGGAGTATCGCCTAACCTTCCTGCGATGCAGGAAGATACCTGTGCCCCAGCATTGGGGACATACAAGGGTTGATATCAATTCATAAACTTTTTGATAAGTTTTAAATTCTAAGTAACATCAAACTCGATTTGTAGCCTATAAACGTATTGGGAAACTTTCACTACATTTATGAAATTTGTTATGGTTATTTAGTAGGGCTGAGAATAAGCTAATTAATATAGCAAAGCGGCTAGTAAAAAATAAAAGAGACTTACTAGAAATCGGTGTTCAATTCTGGTTGAATGACTAACTTTAACGACGGGTTTGTTTTCGTAATCGTAAGTACAGTCTATTAGCTTTTAGAATATACCTCGGGCTCTAGAGTAGGCTTCAGTTTTCGCCGAAAGAACACGAGTGTAATACTACTTCCTGCTCTGTATAAAACATACATACATAACCTCACGCCTGTATCCCAGAGGGGTAGGCAGAGACCAGGGACTGCCACTTGCCACGATCCTGACAGATCACCTTCGCTTCATCAACGTTCATAAGTCGTTGCATGCATGCACGCTGGTTCCGGGTACTTTTTATCTTTCCCTTTGCTAATACATCCCCTATCTGGTCGATGTATGTCCGCCTGGGACGACCCTTACCCAACCCTTCCACTCACATTCGCAATATATATTTGTTTCGTCAATCTTTCTTCCTTCATCCTCTCCACATGTCCGAACCAACGCAACATTCCTTTCTCAATTCTAGTCACTACATCCTCTTTTAGTCCACAGTCCTTTCAGTTTGCAGTCCTGTATAAAACTTTTCTTATAACATTTATTTAAGTTTATTTAATTGAGTGTCATATTAGTTCGAGATATTTCTATTACCTACACGAATATATCCGATTCTATCCGATAGTAGCCGAGGTTTAATAATATTCTAAAAGCTAACAGACTGTATTAAAATTATTACCGACATTTACACAAAATTGTATTTGGCGGCACAGAAATTTCTGAATGAAAACTTCTCGCAAAGCATTGTAAAGGATCCTTTCGTAAGTAGATATAAGTATTACGAGACGCCGAGTTGACATTTAAGAATTTTCGTACCTGTTTCAAATAACCTGAGGCGAAGTCTGCTTCTTTGTGCCCTTACATACCACATTTTAAGCGCATGAATGGCTCCTGGATATCGGTACAATACGTGACTTTCGCAAAGAAAATTATCTAAAATGTGCCAAGACATTTTCATTAAAGTTAAACGAAGCGCAATGGTAACGCATTGCAGAGACTAGAGCTGCTTTTCAATACAATTTACAGCCCATTACAACATTTCGATGTACATTGCGTAAAAATAGATAGACCAGACTTTATTCTACGTCTTTTATGTAGCCCATATACGTCGCACTGCAGGGCACAGGCATTCTAATTTCAAGCGCTGAGTTATTTAAACACCTAATACACTCAGGTTTTCTCACGAAGTTTTCCTTCACCATAACTTCACAAATGTACATAAGTTAGAAAACAAAGTCATTGCTACATGCTGAGATTCGAACCCACGACCTCCCGATTGAGAAACTTCATCGATTGATTGATTATTATACATAATTTATGAATGACTCGCGTTGCTCATGCATAGACAAATAAAATCGCAATTAGACACGTTTAAAATTATAAAATAACACACACACAGGCACATTGCTTTTGGTCCCACACTAGGCTACACTGTGACGTGGCTACCAGCCAGCCAGCGACATCACAAACATGTAAACATCGAAGACCAAGGGGTTTTTTTGTCCCCAGCCGGGGTTCGAACACTATTTTAATATTTAAAAACCTATTTAGAGGCTAAAAATTTCACCCATGCCGGGATTCGAACCCGCAACCTCTGGCTATCCGTGCCAGCGCTCTACCAATTGAGCCAATGGGCGACTCACGGCATCAGTGAAATTTCGAACCTCTTTACACTATTCTCTGTATTACGTACAGGCAGAGACATCTGGCTTAAGTGAATTGCATCACTTACAGCCCCGACTACCTACTTTTGCAGTTAGGTTTTTACATCGGAATGATATCACTGTACCCACATGATTATACTATTTTTATTTTTAATGCACTAACTCGTGTTAGTGCATTAAGGACAATTTTAAAAACCTATTTAGAGGCTAAAAATTCCACCCATGTCGAGTCTATGGTGAGTCGCCCATTAGCTCAGTTGGAAAGAGCGCTGGCACGGATAGCCAGAGGTCGCGGGTTCGAATCCCGGCATGGGTGGAATTTTTAGCCTCTAAATAGGTTTTTAAAACTATTTTAATAATATCTATAATTATAACTAGCATAGTTAGCGGATTTTATACGGATATTTCCTAAACTAAGCGTGCTGACCGCACCTTAGGCCATATTACTAAACATAGTTTCTTTCAGATAACTTTTGTGTTCATAGTTCACAAACCAGACAAGAAGGCAACCATTACTAGGGAAGCGCTCATGGCCTAGTGGAACCGAGTATTGTTATCAATCACTAGGGATAAAAAAAACATCAGGCGCGGTCAGGTGCAGGATGGGTGGCCATTTTTTTTTCGACCGCTTCCGTGCTTCACAAGGCACGTTAAGACGTTGGTGCCAGTTGTCATGTAATGGCAGTCGTTAAGCCACGTCAGAGGCCTTATGGGTGGCTTGATAACTTCTGATAGTAAAGGCTAGGTGCATGCTGAGGCGCAGGCGACGCAGCACAGTGCTACGCAGGGCAGCGCAGATTTTGTAAAACATGGAACGTCATTGAGCTGCGTACGCTGCGGCGTGATGTGAAATGTGTCTGCCCTGCTCTGCGTCTCGTTGTAGTGCCGGCACAGATTTCTGCGTGACACGTGCATGTTGAGGCGTGTTTACTAACAATTTTGTTGCAATGAGAGAATATTTAATTGAATTAGTTCGCTGTGAATCTTGTTTGTATGCTACAAATCATCCAGACTATTAAAAAAAGGTATAGAAAGAGTTATTATGGGTGAGAATTGCCAAGGAATGGAGCGAATAGTTGCGTCGCAGCATGTGGAAGCGGCCTACGTCTGCCTCAACTGCCCCGCCCTGTACTGAACTATGCTGTGCTGTACTGCGTCGCCTGCATTTCAGCATGCGCCTAGCCTAAGGCCCCACTGTCTTACAATCCTCCACCAACCCGGACTTGGCTTCCGTGGTGAAGTACGGCCTAACCTTCCTGCGATGCAGGAAGAGAACCGTGCCCCAGCAGTGGGGACATACAAGAGGTTGTTATCACATTACTTACCATACCGCGCTATTAGAATGTTTGGAGCAGTTCTGATATTAGTAAAAGTTGTTTGTAAAACTCTCCATTTCATTCATAAAACTCAAATTCTCATACAACTTGTTAAGGCTCTATACGCGTATGCAATATCGCAAGCTTTTGTTTAATCTATGTCAACTCACGTTGTCGACCTACTAACATGAGTTTCAGCTGAGCGTCGTAGCCAATATAAATTCCTGAAGGCATTTTAATAAATTCATAAGTTGAAGAGACAATTAGGGCCAATGTGTAATGCTGGGACCAGACCGCAGCGAACGAACGTCGAGCGGTTCGGTAAGTCCAGTGCTGTAGAAAGACACGGTGTGTCTGCGCCATCAGGCTATTTTGAATTTACCACCATAATGGTCTATGGCCATCCGTCGCTACGTCACCGGACTTTTGCGAACCCCGACACTCTTCTAAACCGCACCCAACGTCAACGTGCCTTTGATTTCATCATTTTATTTTATTCTACGTTTTAAACGAATTTACTGTAGTTTTCCTAATTAAAAAGAAGTTTTGTGTACGAAGACTACGAGGTTTTCTTTGTCTCGAAAAGACCCAATATATTTGAGAAGACTTCCAGTGGCCCGCGTGGCCATAATTTGGCGACCGTGACAGGACACCGCTAAACATTCGACGGTTGTCCCTACATCGACTTCTCCGAGTACCTGAGTCTCACCGGATCAGCCCGATCAACCGATCCGCCCAGATCCAGCCTTCGGAAGTCCGCAACCATCGCTAGTTGCAACGGACACTACTGCCTCTTCCTGGTCCAGCCGACGTAGCAACCAGCAAGCCATCCTCGGCAGCCCAAGTTCCAAGAAGCTTAAGAGTTGAAGACACCGCCACGCCGTCGGTCAGCAATCCGCACCGCAGCCAGGCCAAAAGCTAAGTGTCCTATCCTTTTTTCCACTCTTGCTTCCTAAGTTCCATTCCAGAAAGTCCTACATCCTTTCAGCCTAGCTTACATGTGTGAAAAGAGCTGTGCTATCTTTAGTGCTTTAGATAAATCAAAGGCAAAGTGCGAAGTGTCACCCTACAGAATAGATTACGCTATATTTTTGCGCATTCGTAATCATCTGAGCTCACAGCCTATCTATACAACCTAAGTGTCAATCTCACAGCTGACGCTCCAGCTAACTACTCAGTTACAATTGTACAAACCTTATTTAGTAGCCTATTACGCTTCATCCGAATAAATCCATCTCATAGTTGACGCAATCATAAGCAAACACTGTTTCCCTAAGTCTACACTTTCACTCAGCTATATATTCCGCTACGATTAATTTATTTCCCATAATTTCTACGCGTTTCGACGCCTATTATCACAAGTTTTGGTAGAAGTTACTATTTTGTTTGGTAAAGTCTTTCTTGGCCGACTATTTCAGAGTGACGAGTGACGTGCAGCCGCTCCATCCGAGCGCCTCGCCACAGTGAGACCGGTTCCTGGCTGCTGCCTGCATCGGGCGCCTGGTAACAGTATCGCGTATCGGGGAGAGGAGCGTAAGCAAGCCTATTTGTTATTATTATCAGAGCGCTAACCTAATCAGCTGTGCATTGTTACAATGGCCGAGCCGCCTTTAAAGGAACTTACGACCAAGCGCAGTTCAATTAAAGGACGCATAACAAAATTTAAAAATTATTTAGACCTTCTATCGGGAATTGCGAAATTAAACTCCATTCAAGTTGGCGAATTAAATATTAAGCTAGCGCGCATAGAATCCTTATTTTCAGAATTCGAATCGGTGCAAGGTCGGATAGAGATTTTAAATGCTACAAGCTTAGATATAGAATTAATCGAACGAGAAAATATTGAGCAGGATTTGACAATTTGCATCGCAACTGCGCAGGATATTGCCAACAGATACAATTCCACTAGCAATTTAGAGAGGGCCGATAGTCATTGTAGCAGTCCCCATCGTTGTTCTGATTCTCAAAATGTCAGTTTTAAACTGCCCCAAATTCAAGTACCGAAGTTTGATGGCTCGTTTTTCCGCTGGCTCGAATTTCGAGATATGTTTGTCTCGCTAATTCACGAAAATGATCGCATTCGGCCCATTCATAAGTTTCATTACTTAAGCTCTTATCTCGAGGGTGATGCCTCTCGTGTAATTAGCAACTTAGAAATGTCCGATGCTAATTACACCAAAGCATGGAGCTTGCTGTGCGAGCGCTTTGATAACAAGAGGCAGCTTATAAACAACCACCTTAATTCGCTATTTAATATTGAGCCAATCGCCCGGGAATCAGAAAAATCATTGAGGATGTTAATTGACCATGTGGGTTAAAACTTACGTGCACTGTCCAGCTTGGGGCAGCCCACAGACCAGTGGGACACCCTCATAATCCATATGGTTTCTTCCAAACTGGACACTCACACAAGTCTGAAGTGGGAGGAGCAACGTAATTCACTTCCAGAAATGCCTACTCTTGAACAATTTAATAGGTTCATTAAGGATCGAGCGGACGTCCTAGAAACTTGCAACAACAACAAAGTTGATAGACACAAACGCCAGCCTAGCATTTCCCATTCCGTTTCTTCCCACAGGCATGAAAAGACCCATACCAAGTCACAAACTTACACAGCACAGGTTGTCAACAACACTGACTCGGACGCACACACACACAGTAGCACTGCCCGATTTTCTGGATGCAACGTCTGCAAGGGATCGCATCGTATTTACGACTGTCCTATATTTTTATCAAAGACACCCGAGCAGCGAATTCAGGAATGCGCAAAATTAAAGTTGTGCTTAAATTGTTTACGGCCTGGCCATAACCGATTTACTTGTCGAATGGGACCTTGCCGCGTGTGCAAGAAACGTCACAATAGCCTGTGCCATAAGATCGTTTCTTCTTTGCCCGATCACTCCGGCCCATCATCGCCATCCACACAAACAGACTTAACTGTTAATTTTAGTAGTGAGCCTACAAATCAAGTTTATTTAGCCACTTCAATGATTAAAATAATTAATCCCACGACACAAAGGTGTGAAACAATTCGCGCGCTCTTAGACTGCGGCAGCCAGACAAGTTTCATCTCTCAGTCCGTGCAACAAAGACTAGGGCTCGATTGTTTACCTATTGACCCAGTGAAGGTTGTAGGTATAGGAAACACGGCCTGCAGCCCGATAACAGAGCGTTGCGTAATGCAAATAAAATCATTACATAGTGATTTCAATGTCACGCTTACATGTTGTGTATTGCCGGAGCTTACAGGACAGCTTCCTAGGTCTTTTATTGGGCTACACAACTTCAATATTCCATGCGATATACAACTGGCCGATCCACTTTTTAACAAGCCGTCCCCCATTGAATTATTAATAGGCGCAGACCTATTCTGGGACGTAATCGGCAACAGACAAGTTTCATTGGGCGCAAATAAACCATTTTTGCGTAGTTCACAATTTGGCTGGGTGGTTACCGGTCCTATTGATTTAAATAATTGTGAACCTAAGGATTTACAATGTAACTTTTTTTCAAGTTTTTGGCCTTCGTCAGGTGACAGTATTGACCAACAAATCTCACGCTTTTGGGAGTTGGACGAACTACCTAAAAGACAATTATTGAGTGAGAGCGAGGCGGCATGTGTCAAGCACTTTAATCAACATACTGCTCGTCTATCTGATGGACGATTTTGTGTCAAACTGCCACTCAAGGATTCACCTGACTGCTTAGGCGATTCATATAAGCTAGCCAAGAAGCGATTTTTAGGATTAGAAAGGCGCTTTAGAAAGCAACCACAATTAAAACAGGCTTATTCCGATTTCATCAAGGAATACCAAGATTTGGGGCACTGTTCCGAGTCTGCCGTAAGCACACCGGATCCCAATTATTTTCTATGCCACCATCCAGTATTCCGAGCCAACAGTGAATCAACAAAGATTCATGTTGTTTTCGATGGGTCAGCTCCCACCACATCCGGCGTTTCTATCAATGACCTCCAGTTGATAGGCCCAAATATTCAGGACTCCATTTTCGCCATCCTTCTGAGATTTCGACAATACAAATATGTCTTGACTGGTGACGTAGCCAAGATGTATCGCCAAGTTGTATGCCATGAAGATGATCGAAATCTCCAACTCATCCTATGTCGAGAGGACGAGTCCTTGCCTATCAAAACACTGAGACTCAATACTGTCACTTATGGATTTTCAAGTGCCAGTTATTTGAGTACCAGGTGCTTATGGCAACTAGGAGAAGAATGCTCGGATGAGCTGACAAAGACCATCATTCAGCACGACTTTCTTGTTGACGATTTGTTGACTGGAAGTGATTCCGAAGAACAACTGATTGAAATTATGGAATCGGTAACTAAAGCGTTAAGCCTAGGCTGTTTTCCACTTCGTAAATTCAGATCCAACTTGCCTTCCATTTTTAAATCAACAAACCTGAATTTAGAAGACAATTTAAGTTTGAGCGATTCCAATAACACTCTCGGTTTAGGTTGGAATCCCGCTAGCGATGATTTAAAATTTTCCGTCAGCCTCTCTGATAAAGAGACCCCAATGGTCACAAAAAGGTCAATCCTTTCAAACTCTTTAAAAATATTTGACCCATTAGGGCTTCTAAGTCCCTGTACAGTCGTACCTAAAATGCTCATCCAACAGCTGTGGATGCAAAAACTTGATTGGGACGACCCTGTACCCAGTGAATTAATGAAAAAATGGGAAAAATATAATTCTAATGTCCATTATATTTCATCAATTTCAGTTCCCAGGCATTCAGTCTGTGATTCACCCACTTCGATTGAGCTTCACTCATTCAGTGACGCATCGATGTCAGCCTATGGAGCATGCGTGTACCTTCGCTCCACTGACATTCATGGGGTGATCACGACCAAGTTACTTTGTGCGAAATCTAAAGTAGCGCCTATTAAGGCTACCACTATTCCGCGACTCGAGCTTTGTGGTGCACTATTGGCTGCACGTTTAAGTAAAGCTGTTACCGAATCACTACGTTTGAAGATCAACCACCACATTTATTGGTGCGATTCCACCGTGGTGTTAGGATGGTTACGCAAACCAACAAGCAATTTAAAAACTTTTGTGGCCAACAGAGTCGCTGAAATCCTTGATATCACTGACAAAGGTTCATGGCATCATGTGCCAACTCAACACAATCCCGCTGACTTAATTTCGAGAGGTATTGAGCCCAGCGAAATTCCTAATTTGAATGTATGGTGGTCAGGACCAAGTTTTTTACAAAAGGACGAAACAGAGTGGCCTACATCGCAATTTCCAACTGAGGGGGAATTACCGGAAATAAAATCACACACAGTCAGCGTATCAGAGCCTCTGTTAAAATTCGAAAACGCATCAAACTACACTAGACTTTTACGTGGTTTTGCCTACATTTTACGTTATATTCACAATCACAAACATCCAAATACTAAATATACAGGGAGCTTATCACTAGACGAATTAAATTATGCATATTTACAACTTATAAAACTATCACAAAATGAGTCATACGAAAAAGAAATGAAATTATTAAAAAAATCTAAACAACTCAACAAAACAAGCAATCTTCTGCCTCTAGATCCATTTATAGACGGGCAAGGAATTTTAAGAGTTGGTGGTAGAATAAATTTATCCAATTATGATTCCGAAAAAAGGAATCCTATCATCATCGACTCCAAACATCATCTAGCCAAATTAATTTTCCGTCACGAACACATTAAACAAATGCATGCGGGACCCCAATTGCTACTCTATTCAATTCGGCAATATTTATGGCCTATAGGAGGTCGTGAACTTGCAAGGCGCATCTATAAAAATTGCTTCACATGCAGGCGTCTGCAAGGTCACACGCTCACACCCAAGATGGGCAACTTGCCCTCCCAGCGCATTACGCCAGGCTTCCCATTTCAGACAGTAGGCATGGATTTTGCTGGACCATTTTCAATTTTGGATAGAAAGGGCCGAGGTGCTAAAACCTCCAAATGTTATTTGTGTTTGTTTATTTGTTTTCGCACGAAATGTGTTCATCTAGAAGCGGTTAGTGAATTGTCAAAATATGCTTTCATTTTGTCACTGCGCAGGTTCATTGCGCGCAGAGGCAAACCATTAGAAATATTTTCAGACAACGGGCGTAACTTCGTTGCAGCTGCCAAGGAGATAGGATATTTTATTAAAACCCACTCTAGCGCTCTAACCGACTTTGCAGCCAATGAAAAAATAAAATTCAACTTCATACCGGCTTACGCTCCTCACTTTGGCGGACTGTGGGAATCAGCTGGGATCCGGTCCGCTAAATTTCATATTAAAAGGTGTATGGGAAATACCAATTTAACTTTTGAAGAGCTTTCCACACTATTTACACAGGTTGAGGCTATCCTCAATAGTCGTCCCCTGTGCCCATTGTCTCCTAGTCCATCCAACCAAGATTTCCTATCTCTATCCCCAGGGCACTTCCTTATTGGCCGGCCGCTAACGTCGCTGCCGTCGCCTTCCTTGCTGGATGCCAACCCTAACTCGCTTCGTCGCTTCAAAAGGCTCGAACAGATTCGCCAACATTTCTGGTCTCGTTGGCAGAAAGAATATGTAAGCGAACTGCAACAACGTTCCAAATGGCGAACCAGTCACGCTAAGCTCAAGATCGGGGACCTTGTGCTTATACAGGAAGACAACACTTCACCTCTGAACTGGCGACTGGGGCGAGTCGCGTCCCTATTTCCTGGAGCTGATGGCCTATCGAGAGTTGCGGACATCGATACCGTGAGAGGTCGCATCCGAAGGTCGTTCACGCGTATTTGCCCTCTCCCAACCGCTGAAGAACAAGAGACTTGAAGACTCGGGTCTTCAAGGAGGGGGAATTTTATGTCTGCGCCATCAGGCTATTTTGAATTTGCCACCATAATGGTCTATGGCCATCCGTCGCTACGTCACCGGACTTTTGCGAACCCCGACACTCTTCTAAACCGCACCCAACGTCAACGTGCCTTTGATTTCATCATTTTATTTTATTCTACGTTTTGAACGAATTTACTGTAGTTTTCCTAATTAAAAAGAAGTTTTGTGTACGAAGACTACGAGGTTTTCTTTGTCTCGAAAAGACCCAATATATTTGAGAAGACTTCCAGTGGCCCGCGTGGCCACGGTGACTTTGAATTTTTTTATGTTTTTTAAGGGGACACTTTAACCATAATATGTTTAAACGGTGTTTTAATAGTACATTACACAACTAGGGTGGTAATACAAAGAAAAGCCGAGATCGCAGAAGTTTGCGGCCCGAGCTGCAAGCGAGGGACGTAAATATGCGATCGAGAGCTTTCTTTATTACCTCCCGTGTTGTGTACATCTTTTTATGTCTACACTTCGGCAGAAAGCGGCTATTTCCGTACGCGAACCTTGCGGAAAAAGCCACTTTATTGCCAGGTGTGGCATAAAAATAATTACGCATCAAAAAATGTATTTTGCTGCACGTTTATCGTTATCATATTTATTAATTGCATGGCGTAAGTTAACAAAGTTTGGAATTTTAAGATTACATGGCAGCGTTTGTTCACATTCGACTGTCCGTTTGCTTCGGTCCGTCTGTACCCAGCTTAAGATTATTACGGGGATAGGAGGGAGGGAGGCAACATTACGACAAATGCCTCGAACTAAGATTAGAATGACATTATTTTTATGAAACGTCAGAAATAACTTACAAAAAATCCTTACTATCCTTACTAATATTATAAACGCGTAAGTGTGTAAGTATGGATGGATGTTTGTTACTCTTTCAAGTAAAAATTATAGAGTGAATTTTAATGAAACTTTACAACAAAATAGCTTATATATCAGAATAACACACAGGCTACAATTTATAAAGATATTGTGTTAATTGTCCAAAATATGACGACAAGTGTCAAGTATACTATTTTTATTTTTAATGCACTAACCCGTGCTAAGGACAATTTTAAAAACCTATTTAGAGGCTAAAAATTCCACCCATGCCGGGATTCGAACCCGCGACCTCTGTATTACGTACAGAGAATATTGTAAAGAGGTTCGAAATTTCACTGATGCCGGTGAGTCACCCATTGGCTCAGTTGGAAAGAGCGCTGGCACGGATAGCCAGAGTTCGCGGGTTCAAATCCTGGCACGGGTAGAATTTTTAGCCTCTAAATTGGTTTTTAAACGTGTCAAGTACCTAGGAAAAAAATTACTCGATTATCCTGAAGAACGAAGAACGAAGTCGCGGGCACCAGCTAGTAAATCATAAAAATGTTTATTTCAGAGGTTTTACAAGTCTCAAACATAAAATCACGTCCATTTTTTTTAAGAAGGACAGGTTACACTTGACCCCAGTCACGCCTGATGGTAAGCGAAGATGGGGTCTACGATGTTACGTGCTTACCTCTTAAATGCCGGTTAACTCTACTTTTAAAGACACCCAGGTTATATGTCTCCGGAAAGACAGACGATGGCAGCGTTTTCCACAACATTGCTGTTCTTATCATAAAAGAATTCGCGAATCGCTTGGTGCGCGTTCGCGGACTTTAATATTAAAAAAACACTTATCAGATTTAATCTTCCCATTGTCTGCGCAGAACATTTTAATATAAGTGCAGATACATAAGAGGATTTTTACGAGTTAACTCAAATATTGATAATGCTTCATTTTATAAGATAAACGCTTATTGTAACGTCACGTCATGCCCGGAGGGTTGCCTAACATAATATGATTAAAAATTGAGTAAGCTTTGTTTCAGTTTCAATTATGTGAGTAGCCTATAACGTCCTATTGCAAGGCACAGGCCTTCTCTCAGAGAGAGAATATGGGGCATATCACTATGCGTGCCCACCGCGGATTGGCTATTGCTGAGGTATTTGAACACCTCAGACAATCAGGTTTCCTCCCGATGGTTTCCTTCACAATTGGCGAGTCGTTATCAACCCTTGTATGTCCCCACTGCTGGGGCACGGGTCTCTTACTGCATCGCAGGAAGGTTAGGCCATACTCCACCACGGGGGCAAAGTCCGGGTTGGTGGAGTATTGTAAGACAGTGGTGGGCCTTACTCTCAGACGTTGTCAAGCCGCCCATAAGGCCTCTGACATGGCTTAACGACTGCCATTACATGACAGCCGGCACCAACGGCTTAACGTGCCTTGCGAAGCACGGAAGCGCTCGGAAAAATGCCATTAGCGGTAGTCACGGGACGGTCACCCATCCTGCACCTGACTGCGCCTGTTGCCACGAGCGCTTCGAGTCGTATTGCTATATATTGTATTGCTGGATGCGGCAAGCTGAAGATAGGACGCTATGGCGCTCATTAGGGGATGGCTATGTCCAGCAGTGGACTAATATAGCCTGAAGAAGAAGAAGAAGAAGATTGCTTATATAACTATAATAACTATAATAACTATAATAACTATAATAACTATATATAACTATAACTATTAATATAACTTGATAAATGTAAGTAACATAAAAAACAAAGTCCTTTGTACAAACCCGCACTAAGAGTCAAACCTGGGTCTCTCGCTTCCGAGTCCATTGTACCCATTGAGCTACCGCCGCTCGCAATTCCATTAATACCAACATTAACATGTCACTTTTTGATACAATTAAACGAATTTCATCGCGATGAACGGGAATTAAGTTGGGAGTTGAGGTAATTACATTTTACAGAGAAATTGTCGTGAATACACACGTTTCATTTATACATAATTTATATGCATAAGCATCACTAGTTATTAAGAAATACTACTACACAAGTTGTACCAGTATCTTGTAGCATTAAAATGAGTTCTATAACTACAAAAAAGAGACGTATTAGAACGATAATAATTATGCCTTTTTTGTCATTCCCAAGTATGTCAAATGACTTAGAGACCAGCTAGAGTTATAGCTCTTTGATATGAGATGTAACTTGATAAGCTGAAATGGTATAATTAAAAGCTAAGAGGGTTAACTCGAGTTATGCCTTTATTCTATCTTAATGCTTCGGCATTATTTTAAATTAGGTATTGATGGCAATCTTGAAATCTTATCATAATAATATGTATAGATGGCAACTGATGTATTTCGTTTAAGATGACTGGAGAAAAGTTATCCACAACATTGCGATGCTAAGTCAGCGGCTTACATTTACTGACTTATACATTGACATTCAGCATACAGAATGTAAACTCTTTACGTTGAACGTAAAGAATTAATTGATTGATTGATTTGATTCACTGGAAATACAGACAAAGAATAAAAAATATTTTACCTACTCGCAGTCACTGGTCTCTGCCTCCTACCCCTCTGAAGTACAGGGGTGAGTCTATGTATACAACTTGTATTCCATGAGAACACATAAATAAATCACGTACATTTTTCATCATACAATATAAAAGCTGAGCCCGCTAACATTGTTTTGCAATATTTATCAGTTAACCATTTTATACATTTCGATAAAGTTAAAGTTCTAGCCCGAGAAGACCGTTTCTTCCCTAGAATGATACGCGAGGCAATAGAGATCCGCCGGCATCCAGATTTTAATAGAGATCGTGGTTGGAACATACCGGTAGCATGGGAACCAGTGCTTAAGTGCATGAGACCCCCTTGCTAGAAGTGTGACTATAGAATAAATAATAAAAATAAATTTAATTTCAATTAATAATCAGTATCTTTAAGTTCATATAAAGTAATTAGTTTATAAATTTAATTGTAACTTCAATTACTAATAATCAATATTGTTGACTTTATATAAAAAATAATTGGTTTGTCTATTTTGGAACGTAACTTCATAATTAACTTTTGTAATTTTTGCCGAGGGTAGTAAACTAACCGTTAATGATTTCTAAAAGACACCTGTCACCTCAGTCATCCGGGACCACGTCACCTGAAAAAGTGCCGAAACGTTGGAAAATTGTAAAAAATGTAATAAACGAGCATAAATCCGTATAAAAACTGTTTTAATTATGTCTACTGCTCGTGTTAACCTTAGAAAATACTAATATTAATCAGTCTACGACCTTTTTCAGACATGACAAATACTACCAGCCATATGTCGCTGCCTGTACGTAATACAGAGAATAGTGTAAAGAGGTTCGAAATTTCACTGATGCCGGTGAGTCGCCCATTAGCTCAGTTGGATAGAGCGCAGGCACGGATAGCCAGAGGTCACGGGTTCGAATCCCGGCATGGGTGGAATTTTTAGCCTCTAAATAGGTTTTTAAAATTGTCCTTAGCACGGGTTAGTGCAGTAAAAGAAAAGAAAAATATACACAACAAAATCGTAATTATCGTTGAAACTGTTTCGTAGGAGTTCAGTAACAAACAGTTTCAGTTGGTCCACCAGTTCAAAGTCGCTCAGCGGCCTCTGGAGAGAGCTATGCTCGGAGTTTCTCTGAAGGATGGGATTCGTAACGAATGCATCCGACAGAGAACCAAAGTTATCGACATAGCTCAGAGAATCAGCAAGCTGGAGTGGCAGTGGGCTGGCCATATCTCGCGAAGAACCCACAACCGAAGGAGTAAACGTGTCCTTGAGTGGAAACCGCGACTCGGCAAACGTAGCGTAGGACGCCCTCCGACTAGGTGGGATGACGATCTCCGAAAAACTGCAGGCAGATGATGGATGCGGCAAGCTGAAGACAGGGCGCTATGGCGCTCATTAGGGGAGGGCTATGTCCAGCAGTGGACTAGTATAGCCTGACGACGACGGCGACAGTAACAAGCACTGTGACACGCGGTAGTTTTATTTATTAGACTATCTGACTTCGCAAACACTGCGTTGCCATTAATCACATTGCGTCTACGATCTATTTTCAGATGTACTTATAAAAAGTAAATGACAATCGGGGAAGTCGTTTCCGAGGAGATGGATAGCAAACACTCGGTCTCGGTCTCGGTCTCGGTCTCGGTCTCGGTCTCGGTCTCGGTCTCGTTCTCGCTCTCGTTCTCGTACTCATCATCGTTCTCGTTCTCGTTCTCGTGGACGCGGGATGTGGCTCGAGAAACCCTGCTTGTTTTTGAAAGACCACAGGTAGTTCGCTTAGTATGATTATGAGGATACCATTTTTATAATCTCACCTGTGACTCATGACGTTGTAGAGGATCGGGTTGACAGTAGCGGAGACGTAGTAGAAGGCGCCGGCGACGCTGAACAGGTATTCATTGACGGTCTCGTAGTGAGGCGAGCGGCGCCCGTAGATGAAGAACAGGCGTTGAAAGTGGAACGGCGCCCAGCACACGTAGAATGTCACCACCACAGCCGCTGCGGGAGAGGATTTCTGTTATTGTCCCATCGGATTGATTTTGGGAAAAAAAATACATATTTTATACGTTTTTCTATAGGTATTCGCGTACTGCTGGTCAGCTAAATAGTGTAAGGGTGCATCGGTAAACTTATCTTTTATTAGTGGAAAAAAAAAACTTCATACGTAAAAAACCTTCACCATTAGCGGATATTACTGCTACTGCTGTAACTTCACAAATATACATAACTTAGAAAACAAAGTCATTGGTACATGCCCGGATCCGAATCCAGAACTCTCGATTGAGAAGTCGGTGTTTTACCGCTCCGCTACCACATGGAGGAAAACATCGTGAGGAAACCTGGGTGTTTGAGGTGTTCAACTACTTCAGTGCTTAAAACGCGTGGTAATTAAGTGAGTACTCTCTCTCTTTCTGCCCTGCAGTGGGCTATATATAATGAACCTTAAGCACATTGCCTTGTTGGTCTAGAATACCGTCAGAGGTTGCGGGTTCGATTTCCACTGGGACTCAGCCTCAGTCTGGAAGAATTTCCATTTTTGTGATGTCCTTGCGTGGTTAATGTTGCACGTGGCACGTATTCTAGATTAGAACGAGCATCCTGATTATGTAATTTTTAACGTATATATCTGTGTTGTACCGCCCTCCGTCCCACTTTTTCAAGAATGTGGCAAAGTAATTTTCACATTTTGATGATATACATCTCTGTGCCAAAGCGGGACGTTTACATAGCTCTGCCACATAGATACGAGGTTAAAGTTACATAATTAAGGCGCAGATGATTGTGTTGTATAAAAGTTAAGTTACAGATTTCGTTTATTTTTACTAAAAATAATTACGGCAACAGAAGTAGTTTTCAAAGTAATTGTAGCAGCGATTTTACTGGTTAACTTAAAAACAAAGTGAATACAAGTCACGATCGAATCAGACCTTGTATTACGTAACTTTCCACTTTATCGAGGTCGGATTGAGCATTTAGACGACTCTAACACGTCAAAATATGTATGTATTTGACAGTTCGGACTAGGCTAAATCAGACAACTCCATACAGTGGAGGGCTTACTTGATCGCACCCCGGAGTTGGTTATTTTTGGAGTAACTTAGGTACTAGATTTTTTATCCCGTAGTTACAGTCTAGGCCTTTGCATTTACGTAATATTATAATTTATACAGCGTCCAGTGGCACCTTCTCTCCCACTAAATTGGTGAAGTGACCACTCAGCCACTGCAGTGCCTGGGACATTGTTTTAGATGGTGTAGGCTAGCCCAGCACCCACATCATCACTATTAGCACCTATACGTAGTTACATTTCACATATAAATATACCTCCGTATCCCCCTAGACTATGCCATTAAAAATGTTTAGGCCACCGTAACCTTCGTCGTCAGGCTATTCTAGTCCACTGCTGGACATAGCCCTCCCCAAAAGAGCGCCACGTTGTGCTACCATAAGGGGTAATGCCCACCGTTACCTTAAATTAATAATAATATTGGCCTTTTTGCATCTACTGAATGAGATGATTTATACAGCGTCCAGTGGCATCTTCACTCACACTAGATGGGTGAAGGGACCACTCCGACGCTGTTGTGCCTGGGACATGGTTTTATAGATGGTGTAGGCTTGCCCAGCA
Organism: Yponomeuta sedellus; assembly: GCA_934045075.1. NCBI lineage: Eukaryota > Metazoa > Arthropoda > Insecta > Lepidoptera > Yponomeutidae > Yponomeuta > Yponomeuta sedellus. Next base: position 882,147 of record OW203736.1, on the reverse strand, counting down.
CCTATACTATCCTGACAGCTTAGTCGGCCTAGCCCACAGGAAAGACTAGTCAATACGTGCGGAGCCAACCAAGTCGCGGGTTTCCTCACGATGTTTTCCTTCACAGTTAGCGTAAACATACCTTAAATTAACATACTTATAATTTGCAGAATTTTAATTTTTTTTAACAAAAAACAAAAGAAACCGAAACAATGCGCCTTTGTTTCCTTCAAAATTAGATTTAAGCTCACAAAGGTTCTCGCGTGTGTGGGCATGCCCGTCAAAACATAACATACTCAATTTCTCAAGTCTGTTTTGCGTACATGACAGCTCAAGCTTTGCATTGTTGACTTTTAAACGTCCTGCGAAGATTAATTCACTACCGGCATTTAAGACGAGTTAGAATGATGCTTTTTTACAATAAAATAGCAAATAACCATGTTTATTACTTATGCTGTATAGAACAATCAAATTATTTTAAAACCCTATTTAGAAGCTAAAAATTGCACCCGTGGCGGAATTCGAACTGGCTATCCGTGCCAGAGGTCGCGGGTTCTGTTCCCGGCATGAGTGGAATTTTAGCCTCTAAATAGTTTTTTAAATCGTCCTTAGCACGGGTTAGTGCATTAAAAAGAATATAAACAATCAAATTAGTTCAAAATAGAAGTGAAATAATTTATTTAACGGCACAATACTATGACAGTAACAAATTCACAAAACATTTACAGATACACAAAGTTTTCACAGCATTACAAACAACAGAGAAAAAAGAAGCCAATAAGAACATTAAAAACAAATAATGGGCGATTACATTACAACATGAACATTAAAAACATTTTTCAATTAAATCAAAGAATTTAAAAACCTATTTAGAGGCTAAAAATTTCACCCATGCCGGGATTCGAACCCGCAACCTCTTGCTATCCGTACCAGCGCTCTACCAATTGAGCTCAATTGGTAGAGCGCTGGTACGGATAGCCAGAGGTTGCGGGTTCGAATCCCGGCATGGGTGAAATTTTTAGCCTCTAAATAGGTTTTTAAATTTGTTCCTTAGCACGGGTTAGTGCATTAAAAATTAAAATTGTGTAAATCAAAGAAGCTAACAAATATAAACATGAACTGATATAAACAAATATAAACTGATGCCGTGAGTCGCCCATTGGCTCAATTGGTAGAGCGCTGGTACGGATAGCCAGAGGTTGCGGGTTCGAATCCCGGCATGGGTGAAATTTTTAGCCTCTAAATAGGTTTTTAAATATAAACATGTAAAGTTATAGTACAGATATTTGCGGATATCGTTGCAGATATCCGCAAATATCTGTACCGTAAACTTATAGTTTACGGCCCGAAGGCGGCGGCTTACATTTTACATTGTACATTGACATTCAGCAAACAGAATGTAAATTCTTTACGTTGAAATAAAATTATTTGAATTTGAATTTTGAATTTGAATTTGATAAAATTGGTTCAAATGACTCAAAAACATGATCTGCGCACTAATCGATCCGGTTTCTAACAGGTTCAAATAGCGTGAAAACTTGGTGGACCCTATTTCAACGCAGTGGTTCTGTTACCTCCCTAGAGGTTGCATAAAAAACTGAGGGCATAGAGGGTTGGCAGCCCCCGCCCGCTGTAACAAAAAGCATATTACACTTTTTTACCTAAGGGCGAAGGGGCTGCACAACCCGCAAAGCCGAAGCAGTTGCAGAAGTAAATTACGGTCAACGTTGGCGCTGCCAAGGTCACGGATTAACCGGGGGGCGAGTCTCTAAAATGCATAGAAATATTAAATCTATATATAAAATTGAAGCGCTCGTAGCCTAGGCGAACTGAGTGATTGGAATCAATCACTTGATTTAAGCATCAACAGTCGCGGTCACGCACAGGAGGGGTGACCGTCCCGCGACTACCGCTAGTGGCATTATTCCGAGCGCTTCTGTGCTTCGCAAGGCACATCAAGCCGTTGGTGCAGGTTGTCATGTAATTGCAGTCGTTAAGCCATGTCTGAGGCCTTGTGGGCGGCTTGATCACTTCTGACAGTCTGACAGTAAGGCCCGCCACTGTCATACAATCCTCCACCAACCCGGACTTGGCCCCCATGGTGGAGTATGGCCTAACCTTCGTGCGATGCAGGAAGAAACCCGTGCCCCAGCAGTGGGGACATACAAGCGTTGATAACGAATAACGAAATAAAATTCAAAGTCCAGACTGACTGACTCACTCATCAACGCCCAGCCCAAGCCGTTAGACCTAGGAAGCTGAAATTTTGCACAGAGGGTCTATCTATAATGCGGGCAAGGAATAACAACGGATTTTTTGAAATTCAACCCCAGGGGGCGAAAAGGGTTGCCAAAGTTTGTTTGGGAGGTATAAAGAATGTTATCTAATTTTCTTGGAACTTAAAATAAATATACGAAATACAAAAAAAATACAAACTACAAAATATTTATTGATACAACCAAAGTTATTCTTACATACACTTTTGCTGGGATTCCCATGTAAGTATAAAATACCTGTGCCAGGGAATATTCTTTAACACAATTGATTGAACACGTGTTTCGCCGTTTTTCTAAATTTAACCCTTACGGGAGTGAACGGGGTTGCAAAAAAAGTCTACGCGGACGGAGTCGCGGGCAAAAGCTCGCAGAGTCATATTTGTCCGGTAATGGTAGTTTCATTCACGCTATCGGTAGTCTAGTAACCAATCGCACTGCAATGGTATAACCCGTGCTACTTGACTCGGCGCCTCGCGTGGTTCGGTTTTCTTCGCGAGAAATGCCTCTCCCAAGCCACGCCACTGAGCCCGATCTTCGGTTCTTCCTTTCTAGTCACTGTCCACCGCAAGTGCCGTTGCCCCACCTAGTCACAGGTCGCTACGTTTGCCGATCTACTCTAGAACCAGTCTACCCATCAGTTATTTATCCTGCGGCAGATATGACCCACCCACTGCTACTTCAGTCCCGGCATTGATAAACCACAATTCACGTCTCAGTATAGACATCCTCTGATAACGTTGGCTGGCATTAATTAATTTGAAACATTCGATTTCAACCCTGTATGTCCCCACTGCTGGGGCACGGGTCTCTTCCTGCGTTGCAGGAAGGTTAGGCCATACTCCACCACGGGGGCCAAGTCCGGGTTGGTGGTTGGGTAATATTATGTAATTTGAAACATTACATAATATTATTTCAAAGGTGAGAAGATGGAAGAGATCTCTGTTAGAGTTAACCCAAAATCATCTTTCTCAGTTTGTTTCTAAAGTTAGCTAACTCTAAGAGAGGGCTCTTCCATATTATGATCTTGCCTTTGAAACAAATTTGTGTAATAATGTTTGAAATTAATGGGTGGCAAGAAAAAAATTATAAAAAGAAGCGCTCGGGGCCTAGCCAAACCGAGTGATTGGAATCAACAACAATAGACGCGGTCGGGTGCAGGATGGGTGACCGTCTCTTAACTACCGCTAGTGGCATTTTTCCGAGCGCTTCCGTGCTGCGCAAGGCACGTTAAGACGTTTGTGCCGGCTATCATATGATGGCAGTCGTTAAGCCATGTCAGAGGCCTTACGGGCGGTTTGATAACTTCTGAAAGTAAGGCCCGCCACTGTCTTACAATCCTCCACCAACCCGGTCTTGGCCTTCGTGGTGGAGTATGGCCTAACCTTGCTGCGATGCAGAAAGAGACCCATGCCCCAGCAGCGGGAACATACAAGGGTTGATATCGATGGAGAAAGTTACGACCTCTGTAACAATTAACTAAAATCCCCGAACTCAAAAGCAAAGGGAACGTAATAAAAAGCAGCCTTGACCTTCTTTATTGAATCATACGAGTTTCAATTCAGTTTAGACACGACGGACTGTAACTTTCTTACATCATGCACACATTTACACGTGTCCCGGCACAGTTTCAGTTAGTTTGCAACTGCGGGCCCCGTTTGCTAATTAATTGAGAGCGCCGACGCAGTCCAACGGACGTAGTGCTCATATCCAATATACAATTAAAAAAATATCTGTAAATATTTAGTATCGGACTCGTATATCGAGGGTTCCGTATGTTAATAATGGTTGTCTGAAAAAAGTCTGCTGTGTGGTGTCGGCCTAGAGAATAGCACCAACCCAATTCTTCCCGCGGGTGTCGTAAAAGGCGACTAAGAGACACAAACAGGGGGGTGGGCAGCGGCGCCCCCTGCAGTACAATTGCACCGAACTGCGATCCCCAACCCGCATGCCCAGCGTGGGGATTATGGGCATTACCCCCTATGATAGCACAACGTGGCACTCTTTAGGGGAGGGCTATGTCCAGCAGTGGAGTAGTACCTATAGCCTGACGACGACGGCGACGACGAAAGAAGTTACTTTTAAGATAGGTAAGATAATGTTTTATTCAGACACAAAACACACATTAAAACATTTGGGTGAAAATGGCATTAAAACACAAAAAAACACTTGCATCAAGACAAATACAACATTACGCAAAATGACACCTTTTAGTAACAAGGACGCCATCTTTCAGCCAGAGCCAGTGGACATTGATTATTATAGGCCTTACATCAAAGTTATCTTCACATAAATACACCCGAGTTTCAATTGATAAATAGTAGGGGTCTCTTTTGGCAAGTTTTTCGAATGTTAATTTCACTGGGTACACGAATCCACATCTTCCCGGAGGTCTTTATTGACGTGTTTTTTCATTCTCGAACAATGCAATAATGATAATTGGTATATTTTGGATGTAAATTCGATTAAATCTTGGTTGCGTTGTTGTTATTTCACTACGCTCAGAGATCACTTACAGAAAATTGAATGTCAAACTTTGTTTACAATTTTTTGGACTTCAAACCAAAGACAAAAATGGCTGACCGCGTTTTTGGCTGTTTAGGAAAATAAAGTTTTAAAATATATTTTTATGTTGCTTTTAGGTCTTCAAAAAATATTGTTGGTCTAATGGAAGAGTTATTTACCGTTTAAGACTTACTTGAAAAGAGAGTCAAATAGCGGATTGTACCGCATTATATTACTGTAATTCTTGGTGTTAACATATTTTTTGAACCGCTTTTCAGGCAAGCTTAATATTAAGTTCAGGGATTTTGTTGTACAAACGTATACAATGCCCCATGAAGGATGTTTGAACAACCTTTTTCAGTCTGAATCTATATAGCGTTAATATCAAAAAGCGGCCGTTTTTGATTACTTTCTAAGTTATGTACATTTGTAAAGTTAAAGTAGCAATACCACTCCCTGACGGTGAAGGAAAACATCGTGAGGAAACCCTAGTGTCAGAAGTGTTAACCTACCTCAGCACTTGCTACGTACAATGGCCCAACTATGAGGCTAAAATCACTTTTAGTGATAAGGTACTTTTAGGTTAAGATATATCTGTGTAATTTCAATTTTTATGTACAATAAAGTGTTCTCTATCTATCTGGTATCTATCTAAGTGCGGAAATCTCAGGTCTAACTAATATACTAGAAAGTGGTGACTTTGGCATTTAAAACCCGCGACTATCCTCGTCGTACTACCCAGGCTGTAAAAATGCGGACAAATGTTGTGTATCGTTCTTTATGAGTTTTTCAGTATACTATATAATATAAAAATTAATCGCTGAATGTGTTGGTAAGCGCAAATCTCGAGAGCAGCTGAACCGATTTCGTTAATTCTTCTTTTAGAATATTTCTTGAAGTACGAGGATGGTTCTTACGGAGAGGAAAAAAAAGAATCGACTGTAAGGCGGTACGAAGTTCGCTGGGTCAGCTAGTCGATAATATAAAAATGAATCGCTGAAGGTGTTTGTAAGCGCAAATCTCGAGAGCAGCTGGACCGATTTCGTTAATTCTTTTTTTAGAATAGTCCTTGAAGTACGAGGATGGTTCTTACGGAGATAAGAAAGTATAAAATTAAAGAATCGACTGTTGGGCGGTACGAAGTTCACTGAGTCAACTAGTGTCGTAATAAAAATAATTTCACCCTAATTTTGACTTTGAAGCAAGTTCCCCATTAGCTGCGTTTCGGAATCACGGATTGCAACGATTGGCGCCCGAGATTGGCGCGCGTGCTTTAAGCGGCTAATGAATGTTGATTTAGAGAAAAGGGGTAATTAGAGACGTGGCAAGTGGGAAACCCTGATTTCTGCTTACCCCTCTGGGTAAAAGGTGAGAGCTTATGTACCTATGTAGAAAAGATAAATGTATAGAATATTCTTTATTGTATGTAAGTACACCTGGAATTACTGAGACTTCATATAAATAATTTAATACAGTGCAATTGGCAGGGTCCCTGGCTATTGAGATGTTTACGTAAAACACAACATAACATTTACATACAGGCACATACATTGCTTCTGGCCCCACACTAGGATACCCTGTGTTGTGAGAACCAGAAACAGCGACATCAAAAACATGTAAACATCCAAGAGCTGGGTTTTTTTTATCTCCATTCGGGGTTGGTACCCGGGACCTGTTGCATGGCAGGCAGATGGGCTACCGCTGCGCCACAGAGGTCATAAATAAGCGCTCGTGGCCTAGGCGAACCGAGTGATTGGACTGAATCACTTGAGATAAGCAACAATAGGCGCGGTCAGGTACAGGATGGGTGACCGTCCCGTGACTCCTGCTAGTGGCATTTTTCCGAGCGCTTTCGTGCTTCTTGAAATGAAATAAAATGTAATGTAAAGGTTTTATTCAAAGTAGCGCAGACACTGCGGCTTAATGAACGTTACATGTCAAACTAGGTGTCCATTTCAAAATCTGGATCATTTTGGAGAAAAAATGGACATAACTCCAAATTTAGTCTTTTCAAATTCCTTAATTAAAAGAATTTACACAGATTCTACAAAACTCGTGAATTTTACATGCTTGAATTCCAGACATCATTGTCATCTAAATAATCCTTAATATTATAGTAGCTCTTTTGGCACAAAGTGTACCTACTTTACACATTTTTTGAACCGCGCTTCAGTCAAACTTAATATATCTTCAAGGATTTTATTGTAGAAGCGTATACAATGCCCCATGAAGGATGTATTAAACTTTGCCAGCCTAAATCTTGGAATCAAAAGTTTATGTTTATTTCTAGTATTTACATTGTGTTGGCTACCTGCAATTTTAAACTTGCAAATATTTTTCCTGACATACATAATATTTTCATAGATATACTGGCTGGCAACTGTCAGGATGTTTGTTTCTTTAAAGAATTCTCTTAACGAGTCTCTACTGCCTAGCTTATAGATGAATTTGATCGCTCTTTTGTGCAAGACGAAGATGGTCTCAATGTCTGCTGCCCGTCCCCACAATAGTATGCCGTAGGACATAATACTATGGAAGTAACTAAAATAAACAAGCCTGGCAGTTGTGACGTCAGTTAGTTCCCTAATTCTTTTAACAGCACATGTTGCAGAGCTAAGCCTATTTGCCAATTTTTCTATATGAGGACCCCATTGAAGCTTTGCATCAATTGTGATACCTAGAAATACAGTCTCTTCGACAAGGTCTAGTTTATCCTTTCCCAATATAACTTTGCTGTCAACTACTTTGACATTTGGTAGAGTGAACTTTATACATTTGGTCTTTTTTGAATTTAACAATAAGTTAGACGTCCAGTTTAGTACTTGAGAGAGAGCATCATTAGTATTGTCAAGGTCATCTTCTTGTCTCTTAATTTCACAAGGCACGTTAAGCCGTTGGTGCCGGCTGTCATGTAATGGCAGTCGTTAAGCCTTGTCAGAGGCCTTATGGGCGGCTTGATAACTTCTGACAATAAGACCCGCCACTGTCGTACAAGCTTCCTCCAACCCGGACTTGGGCCCCGTGGTGGAGTTTGGCCTAACCTTCCTGCAATGGAGGAAGAGACCCGTGCCCCAGCGGTGGGGACATACAAGCGTTGATAACGAATTAAAGCGCGTCAGGAATTGCGCATTTTGGAAATTACCCTGTGTATAAGAAAATAAAAGGGTCCTTTGGGCACAGAACCCTAAAAATGCTTCGTAGTACTCTACAGCGTTGAACTGCCATTTTCATTCCTCGCGTTGCTTTCTAATGGTACGGCCTAGTTAGGTTAGGTTTAACATCGGAACGACTGCAAAGTAGGTAGTCGGGGCTGTAAGTAATGCAATTTGCTTAAGTCAGATGTCGCTGCCTGTACGTAATACAGAGAATATTGTAAAGAGGTTCGAAATTACACTGATGCCGTGAGTCGCCCATTGGCTCAATTGGTAGAGCGCTGGTACGGATAGCCAGAGGTTGCGGGTTCGAATCCCGGCATGGGTGAAATTTTTAGCCTCTAAATAGGTTTTTAAATTTGTTCCTTAGCACGGGTTAGTGCATTAAAAATAAAAATAGTGTAATTAACTATACTTAGGTGCTAAGTAAAAGTCTGTTTGTATTTACTATTTTATTGTGTACCATATGTGTAACGTACTAATAGTATAACAACTTCTGTCGAGTAGAACAACCTTCGCATTTTTGTTGCAAATTCACCCGTAATGTAAATGAATAGAGTGCACATATCTGCTGTCGTATTTACGAAAGAATTTTTAACAATGTACTTTGTCCGCTATTATGTTACGTTTATTTTTTTGTTTTTTACATTTCTGTTTGTTTCGTGGTTGTAAAATGCTTATGTCATGTTTGAGTATTGTGCCGCTAAATAAATGCTTTATCTATCTATTTATCGGCTATACTTTTTAATATATTCTGAATCAAATAGTAGAAAGTGACTTGGAGCTCTAGAGGAAAATGGTAATACTTACCCTTATAATATCATAGTTTACCTCTAAAGCTATGACAAAACTCGGTGATGATTGATGAAATCAGTCAGTAACAATACCAAGCGCACTTTCCGCAGCGGCACTCAATCACGAGGTCGATTCTCTAAAATGGATAGTTGTTCAATGGAGTCATACTTAATAGTCCGATAATGGTCGTTCTATTCACACTACCGGTAGTCTGGTAACCAATCGCATTGCAATGTTACAACCCGTGCTACTTAACTCGGCGCCTCGCGCGATTCGATCTTCTTCGCGTGAGGTGCCTAGTTAATTTGCGCGGGTTATACCCCTGGAGTGACTTTGCTTTGTACACTGTCAAATTGAGGCAAATAACAACCATTGTCGTGCTTATACCATTCTACTGAAAAACTATGTAAGTATTAGACTCTAGGGACCGGACTTATTATTATGGACCCCGCGGATTACAAATTATTGGCAAGCCTCGTCGTGAAAAGTTATGAATTTGACGGTTGTTTTTCCTTACCTCTCAGCTACACAAAATCATAGGAAATTAAGATCTGACTACATGTTAGAAAAATACCTGTTTCAACAAATAAATGTATTTCATATGATTTGATTTGTGACAACGAAATACTTTGATTAAAATGCCTACGGTGCATTAAGAAAGCAAACATTGGAATTACTATTTTACTAGAATTAAGTACGATTATTAGAATTCATTGCTAGCTATGCCTGACCCCTATATTATACTTGTGAACGGGTACTGACTGTATGAGTAGGTCTGACCGTAGTATAAAATTTAAAAAAATCTTTTGTCCAAACTCTTAGTTATCTTAACTAGACTTAACATAAACCTAGCCATTGATAAGGAAAACCTACAGACTACTGTTAAGGAATTTTTTTATTCATTGAAAAATGTCACATGCAATCAAACGAATAAATTAAACTAAAGAAATCCGCAATAGTATCTTCCTATCTAATTACAATAGTTTTTTACACTATTTTTATTTTTAATGCACTAACCCGTGCTAAGGAACAAATTTTTAAAAACCTATTTAGAGGCTAAAAATTTCACCCATGCCGGGATTCGAACCCGCAACCTCTGGCTATCCGTACCAGCGCTCTACCAATTGAGCCAATGGGCGACTCACGGCATCACGGCTGCCTGTACGTAATACAGAGAATATTGTAAAGAGGTTCGAAATTTCACTGATGCCGTGAGTCGCCCATTGGCTCAATTGGTAGAGCGCTGGTACGGATAGCCAGAGGTTGCGGGTTCGAATCCCGGCATGGGTGAAATTTTTAGCCTCTAAATAGGTTTTTAAAAATAGTTTTTTATGTAGCCTATAAACGTCCCACTGCAGGGCACATGCTTCTCTCAGAGAGCGTGGGCTTATTTACCATGCGTGCCCACCGGGGAATAGCAAGTTCAAGCGCTGAGGTATATGAAGGCGAAAAGTCTTCCTTCACCGTTAGCGAGTGGTATTGCTACTACAACATCACTAATGTACATAATTTAGAAAACAATAGTTCCTATAATATAAAAATGAATCGCTGAATGTGTTGAATGAGCAGCTGAACTGATTTCGCTAATTCTTTTTTCAGAATATTCCTTGAAGTATAACGATGGTTCTTACGGAGAGAAAAATATAAAAAAATTAAAGAATCGACTGTTAGGCGGTACGAAGTTCACTGGGTCCAGCTAGTAAATAAATAAAAACAATGTTATAATATAACTAAAGTTAGGTTAGGTACAAGATGTTTAGCGTCCCCGTGGCCCCGTCTTTTGCGGTGCGGAGGAACACCCCAGGAGTTTTAGTCGGTATACCGCCCTTTTCAGGGCGGGGAGTCCGACATAACCACTGTGCTCCCCCGAGCCGGTGGTACCCGTAATTGGGGTTTCTCCTGGGTGAAAAAAAAAAAAAAAGGTACAAGATGTTTGTTGACCCCTGCTGTAGGCAGCCCTGTATCGTAAGGGGTCAAAATCCTTGATACATTTTATGTACTTGTTCACCCGGGTTTCATCAACCTACTTTGTTTCAGTAAGCAATTTTATTAGACAGAACAAGCGATTAGGTTATCACAGTAAGCAAATGTATTAGGTACCTAGTACAAGCGATTAGAAACAGCGTTATGAAAAGTGAAAATAGACTTTCTTGCTGTTTTCCTACTTTTGTAAGTGTATACTAATGTTGTTAACCGCATTCATACATCTTATTAGGTATGTACTTACAGCAACGAATTGAGAAGAAATAATAATAACGAATTGTTTACTTCATAGATCTTAAACCATTTTACAGTTCTTCTTCAGGCTATATTAGTCCACTGCTGGATTTAGCCCTCCCCTAATGAGTGCCATAGCACAAGGTTGTGCCATCATTGGGGGGTAATGCCCATAATCCCCACGCTGGGCATGCGGGTTGGGGATCGCAGATTGGTGGAATTGTACTGCAGGGGGCGCTGCTGCCCACCCCAAGGTTTGTGTCCCTTAGTCGCCTTTTACGACACCCGCGGGAAGAATTTGGGTTCTGAATTAAAGAATTACAGTTCGCTTGAAATAAAACTAGCCTAGCCTGTAATAAGTGTCGCCCAAAACTATACGTACAGTACAGTACAAAATAGAAGTTGGTTGAAAAAAACATAGGTGTGTAAAGTTGAAACAAAGGTAGTTATATAAAGTTGCTGTTCGCGTTTGGTCATCGCGCTTTTCTCTGCTGAGAGGCTCTCTTTTACTAATTGTTTAGTATAAAAATTTAGGTATTGATTGTAGTAAATAAATCAGTACAATATTTTAACTATTTTGTACTGTTATTTCCGCTAAATCAATAGTTCGTGCAGCTACCAAAAAAGGTAAGTGTGACAAACTGGGAACAAAGGAAGCACATGTCTTATAGTAGGAATTAAATACAACCTATTTATTCTTCCTTATCCAATTTAGTAAACAGGATTCTAACCTTAAAATTGAGATTAGATGCCTAAACTAGACATTTTCTCGCAAATTCATGAACTATCATGAACTATGTTTATAAAATTGGCAGCGTGTTATCTAAAAGAGTGTTCCAAATTACTTCATTTATAGAAATTTGGCAGTTTTGGACTAAAGAGTCACAGTTTAAGGGTAGAATCTTGTTTTCTAAATTGGACAACTAAGAATAAATAGACAGTAGGTTGCAGTGGGAGTGTGGGGGGATATAGAAAAGTGTAAATTTTTCATTCATTGTGAAATTATAAAAATGTTTACTTAAATTAACGTCAAAGTTACTAGTTCCACAATTAAAAGATTGTGTAAAGAGGAAACTAACAAAGTTTCTTTATTAAGAAACTTTGTTTTTAATTAACTTAATTAAGTTGTTGTGGAGTTTCTTTGTTAGTTTCTTCTACGTCTAAGTAATAATTTTTAAGTTGGAAACTTTGTTAATTAAGAAACAGAGTTTTGAACTTAAAAAATATTACTCGTGAATGTGATGAACACTTGACACAATCGTAATGTAAATTACGTTTTCATATCATATTATCTTAATGATTCGCGATTCACATACATAGTTATATATCTAATCGCGATTATTTAGTAAAACGTCTACCCGAGACCACGGCAACTGTAACATTGCCAAAACGTCTAGAAATAAGGAAATAAGGTACGTTTTACCTAATAAATTATCGCGATTAGACTCGTTTAAAATATAACCTTTTGATATTATTTTACTGCTTACATCTTTGTCTTATGAAAGTAAATAAAAAAAACTTTACTGGCGCCTGTTGAGTCGTGGGTATGACCTTCGTTCCGGGCATATCTGATTGAACGGATGTCCCTGGCAATGCAGCGGGGTAACACTGCTAGAGTCCTGTAGAGTCATAGGAACTTTGTGTCAGGTGTGGTCCCAGGCTGTATTTTTGATTAATTAATCTTAGTTTTGTTGTGCCACTTTTTATTGCGGAGGTTTTAATGTGTCCTGTATCTTAGGCATCATCATCAACCCATTATGTCCCCACCGAGGAGCACGGGTCTCTTCCCTGAGGAAGGGATAGGCCGTACTCCACCACGGGGGCCAAGTCTCGATTGGTGGAGGCTTGCAAGACGCCCTAAGGCCTCTGACTTGGCATAACGACTGCCATCTATAGACGTCATCTATAACGTGCCTGGCAAAGCACGGAACCGCTCGGGAAAATGCCACTAGCGTTAGTCATAGACGGTCATCCATCCACTATACACTGAACACTCTCTGTGTTGCTTAACCTTCGTGATAGTTTAAGACCACTCAGGCAGCCGCGGCTCTGAGCGATTCTTCTTAGGCATATATACCTTTTTTATAATATAGGCAGAATTTTCATATTATTCGCAAAATTAATTAGATGGTCCGAGTTAAGCGGAAAAATCCGCTTTTTCTCAGCTGTAAAGTGACCTGAAGACAATGCTTAAATTTGGACATTAACTTTCAACAGAGTGTAAAATACATTCTTGATTTCTAAACGGTCCTTCAACCTAACTATACAAATATGCAGAGCCCCCATTGAAAACTAATTCAAACCCTCAAATTTACCTTAAGATCTGAGGATCATTGGAACAGAATCAGATGAATGTTAGACAGAGGGTATTACTTCAACAATAAGTATAATTAATGGCAAAATTGCGTCTTATTTAGATTGGAGTTACATATTTTTTGTACAATAGAGAACATAGAAAACTAAGGCCGGCTGCGACCGTTCGGAGTAGGGTGTCTGCAATACTTTGCGCTGAGTGGTCGCATTTGGTTGTATGTGGCTTGATGTGTTTTGACTCTCGTCCATATTCTAACATGCTTTCATCACACGTTAAAGGATATGTAACTAGATTATAAGCTTTTATTGTGATATTAATATAGGTAATGTTACTTATCTGTTGTGTAATGCTATAAATAAAATAAAATAAGGAGACATATAAAATAATTTTAAAAAACCAATTTAGAGGCCAAATACTCCACCCATGCCGGGACTCGAACCCGCGACCTCTTGCCATCCGTGCCAGCGCTCCCTCCAACTGAGCCAATGGGTGACCCACCGGCATCAGTGAAACTTCGAACCTCCCTATACCACTCTCTGTATTACGTACAGGCAGCGACATCTGGCTTAAGTGAATTGCATCACTTACAGCCCCGAGTACCTACTTTGCAGTTAGGTTTTTACATCGGAATGATATCATTGCACCCACATGATTATACTATTTTTATTTTTAATGCACTAACCCGTGCTAAGGACAATTTTAAAAAACCTATTTAGAGGCCAAAAACTCAACCCATAAAAATAAATCTTTTTTTTTATGGTGTTCGAGGCTTAGTCACAAAAATACAAGAAATCAGCGAATATTATTAATGTATAATTATAAATATCATTGCAGCATTATATTTAATTATCTTATACCATTTAACCGAAGTATCATTTGTGACTATCACATGACACTTTATAATGTTACGAAGGCAAAAGTTTGTGAGTGTGTGTGTGTGTGTTTTTGTTACTTCTTCACGCCTAAACGGCTAAAGCGATTTTGATAAAATTTGGTGTGGAGTTAGCTGACACTCTGGATTAACACATAGGCGGGAAAATATCTTATTGCCATAGCAAAATCGATAAACCACGCTAGTTGTCAATATTTAGGACAATACCCCCTAAAGCCGGGTCGCGCTTGCCTATTAGCATCGATTATAGTGAGATAAGATAAGATAAGAATATTCTTTATTGTACACTGGAAAAACAATAAATACAAAACAATTGCATTGCAAAATATACATAGTACAATTGGCGGCCTTATAGATATAAGTGCATTATGATATAAGTGCGGTAAGTTGAAAATTACAGCCGAGGCGATATTACTAGCCCGAGCCATCGGCGAGGGCTATAAGGAAGCAGAGGCTGTAATTTTCAAAGCGCACGTATGTCATACGACGTTTTATAACATATTTACGAGGAAATTAATAAAACTCTGACTTTGTTATAATCACTACTTGACGACATTTTCAAATAAAAACAATACATCGAAAAGAAAAAGCGCGCGGATTTATTTTTACTTGTCCACAAATAAGCGATGCGCGCGCATCAACTTTTCTTTTTTTAGGCAAAGGTACAAAAACAGCCAGTATTACTAATAAAGTAAATTAATATTTCTGTGTTTTCGTTACAGATAAATGGTTGTAATTTATTGTCAAAATTAATTAAATTAAAGAATTAAATGTTTATTTGTTATATTTAATTTCCCAATGTTAATTTTATTCATAAAATATTGACCACTTTCTTGACATAAAACCTCTTTGCTAAGATTTTTAAAAGTATCGTTCATTTTTAAACGGAGTATCTTAAAACTTTATCTAAAAAAAAACACGTGCCTTATACATTACATTATCGCACAAGTACGTAATGAGATACATTACGATATTGAAATTGGTGTAATTACAACCACTTTACGAGCAAATATGTTATAAAATATTATATTTTATCGATGCTATTAGGTATCATTGAATTTAGGATTAGGAACTAGTTTGTAGTTAGTTTTTGTATTGGTGAGTGCTGAAAAACAGCGGCGTCTATAGTCATTGTTTTGTCTCTAGGGGCACATGCTGAGCACACACCTTTCGTCGTCAACTATGAAGTAATTATTTGTAATTTCTCCTTTTAAATAGAATATTCTTTATTGCATGTACACCAGGAATTACAAAAGGGACTTAAAAAATAACAGTACAGTACAAGTGGCGGCCTTATTGGTAAAAGTAATTTTTTCCAGACAACCATTGATGGGGGAAGAAAGGTCAGGTACAGGATGTTGACCGTCCCGTGACTACCGCTAGTGGCACTATCCGAGCGCTTTCGTGTTTCGCAAGGCACGTTAAGCCGTTGGTGCCGGCTGTCATGTATTGGCAGTCGTTAAGCCATGTCAGAGGCCTTATGGGTGGCTTGATAATTTCTGACAGTCCCCGCTCGGATGCTGCAGTGCTTGGAACATGGTTTGTTAGATGATACAGGCTAGCCCAGCATCTATATCATCCTGACAGCTTAGTCGGCTTAGCCCACAGGAAAGACTAGCCAATACGTGCGGAGCCAACCGAGCCGCGGGTTTATAATTATATTTTATTGCGCACGAAACATTAAATAGGACATTAGAAATAACATGTACAAAGGCGAGCTTGTCTCTCTAAGAGATTTCTTCCAGCAAACCTTGGAGAGTTGGAGCAGCAGTAAGAAACGGGTCTATATACATGTACAAAATAAACTAAACAGACTGCAAAAACCCTTAACAATAACCTAACCACAAATATTACACTACATAGACTAAATACCTATAAATATAAATAAATAAAATACATTGTAAATCATAAATAAATATATAGCTCAAAGTTATGATAGAAATAATTTCTTCCTCACGATGTTTTCCTTCACAGTTAGCGTGTGGTATTGCGACTACAAATTCGCAAATGTGCGTAACTTCGAAATTAAACAAAGTCATTGGTACATGCCCGCACTGGGGATCGAACCTGGGGCTCTCGCTTGCGAGTCCATTGTTCTACCCACTGAGCTACCGCCGCTTGCACACCAGAGCATATATCCATATAAAACATATAAAGATACAAAATACAATTGGCGGCCTTATTGCTGAAATCAATTTCATTCACATGACATTTAATTCACATTTTAAATTATAATTTGTGTGAGTAATAGTCTTGTAACGATGTTAGTATAGTACATTATAAAACCTAAAAAAACTGGAAGTAGGAGATGTGGAAAACCTACTGTTTCAAGCGCAATATCTTTTTGGACAATATGTTTTCTTTAAGCGCTTACGTAGTTTCAGACGATTCGGAGTAAATTTTAAATCCAGAGGTTAAGAGGATAAATACATATTCGATATCAATCCTTGTATGTCCCCACTGCTGGGGCACGGGTATCCTCCTGCATCGCAGGCAGGTTAGGCCATAATCCACCACGGGGGCCAAGTCCGGGTTGGTAGTGGATTGTAAGACAGCGGCGGGCCTTACTGTCAGAAGTTATCAGGCCGCCCATAAGGCATGGCTTAACGACTGCCATTACATGACAGCTGACACCAACGGCTTAACGTGCCTTGCGAAGCACGGAAGCGCTCGGAAAAATTGAACTAGCGGTAGTCACGGGACGGTCACCCATCGTTCACCTGACCACGCCTGTTGTTGCTTAACTCAAGTGATTGATTCCAACCACTCGATTCCGCTAAACCACGAGCGCTTCATAAATTCATATTATTTGATTTTATTTATAATATTCTCTTAGCATAAAACTAACAAGTTTTACAAAGGACATAATGAAGGCTTCGTCATGTGTACGAGGCTATGCAAAGAACGTCCGGCTTGAAATGGCTAAAGCTAGCAAAGGGGACCAGTCCACGCAATAAACGTTGGAAATAACGATTTTCCCTACGCTCAGAGCCGAGCAGGCAATAATTATATATTGTGCAGAATCTAGATTGTTTTATTCTCTGAGGTAGTATAAACTGTAATATCATTTGTCTATATTAACAAAAAACACACAAAGAAACAAAGTATTTTAATCAAAACTGCACAGAAACTGTTACTTATAGAACGTTACTGAATAAACTAGGTGACCATTTCAAAATATTGATCATTTGAACAAAAAAATTCTTAACATAGTCTTTTCCATGCAAGTCCTTAATTATATAATATATTTTTTTCGGGCGTTTCTGTGCTTCGCCAGGCACGTTAAGCCGTTGGTGCCGGCTGTCATGTAATGACAGTCGTTAAGCCAAGTCAGAGGCCTTATGGGCGGCTTGATAACTTCTGACAGTACCGCCACTGCCTTGCAATACTCCACCAACCCGAACTTGGCCTAACTTTGCCTGCGATGCAGGAAGAGACCCATGCCCCAGCAGTGGGGACATACAAGGGTTGATTTCGATATCGAATATATCGCATGCATAGTTATATGCGAATAATTAAGAAATACAACTAAGCCCATATTATTCTCTCTCTGAGATAAAGCTCTGCAGTGCGAGGTTTATAAGCTAGATAAAAATGAATGGAAAAGTTAGCCTTCTACATTTTGTATATATTTTTGTGTCGCCAGACTGACGCATTCGTATTACGACGGAATGTGCCGCTTTGCACTAATAATTTTCATTCCCACAGCGATGAAGTTAGGTCATTAAAATGTGAAAACTTCTCAGAATTATCCAATGAGAAAATAAGCGTATATATAATAAATACTACTTTACAATGTGAAACTACTGTTACTTCTTGTAACAGTAGTAAAAATAAATTCGACTAAAAAATAAGTTGAGTCGCTGTAAATGCATAAACAGCTCTAAAATCAATGGTTTCAACCGTGTCGATGTAAG
This sequence comes from Yponomeuta sedellus, assembly GCA_934045075.1. NCBI lineage: Eukaryota > Metazoa > Arthropoda > Insecta > Lepidoptera > Yponomeutidae > Yponomeuta > Yponomeuta sedellus. The sequence continues at coordinate 864,103 of OW203736.1, read as the reverse complement.
AATATGATCCGTAATTGTATGGAATCAGGCGTAACTTTGCCGAAATCCGTAATACCATTAAAATGTGAAACATACTTTGTTAAATTCCGCCAAAAATCCCACTAGCACCATGCGGTTAGTCATTGCACCGCCCTCCCTCTCCGTTATTCAAGCAGGAGCAAGACACGAACACACCACCACCGACACAGTTCACGGTGTCGGTGGTCGCTTGGTAAAATTTTCACATTTTAATGCTAGGTATATATTCGTAACTTAAAAGGCTCCCTTTATATAAATTTCCCTAACTTAAAGGCGGGTAGGTAGATTACGAGTGGTGACTAAGAAACTAACCTCCGAATATGAAGTAAAGAGCGTAATAATCAAATAAGGTATTTAAAGTAAATTAATTACTAACTTAACTCTACGTTACACTATTTTTATTTTTAATGCACTAACCCGTGCTAAGGAACAAATTTTTAAAAACCTATTTAGAGGCTAAAAATTTCACCCATGCCGGGATTCATGCTCAATTGGTAGAGCGCTGGTACGGATAGCCAGAGGTTGCGGATTCGAATCCCGGCATGGGTGAAATTTTTAGCCTCTAAATAGGTTTTTAAAAATTAACTCTACGTACACGCACAGAAAAACACTACTGTGTCGCCCGTTGCTTCGGCTGCCTGAGTAATCTCAAACGATCATGAAAGTGAAGCAACATAAGGCACGTTCAGTGCATAAATCGGTAACCGTCTACGACTAACGCTAGTGGCATTTTTTCCGGTCGTTTCCGGCCTAGAAAGAAGGTGCCGGCTGTCATGTAATGGCAGTCGTTAAGCCACGTCAGAGGCCTTATGGGCGGATTGATAACTTCTGACAGTAAGGCCCGCCACTGTCTTACAATCCTCCACCAGCCTGGGCTTGGCCCCCGTGGTAGACTAGGAAAAGACCTGTGCCCCAACAGTGGGGACATACAAGGGTTGATATCGAAACATGTTTTAGCCGCAATAGACATGATTAAACTATAAAACAAGCCATATAAAACCTCTACTTTGAAGGACATTTAATAAAACTTCGTAGTATCCCCAAAGTTTTTGTTTGATAACAGAAATTTTAATGATAACAGAAGTTGATGTTGCTTAGACGAAAGTAGGCAGCTGGGAGCCAACAGGCTATCTTTCTGCCACAAAGTTACTTTCAAAGTCTTTTTCTTGACGAATATTTACAAGAACAACACTTTTTCCTCTGTTTTACACGCCAATGAAATAAAAAACAAGTACCTTTAGGAACTTTCGCGGTCGTACGCAGACGCGATTGCAAAATATTGCGTCTCGCCCGGGGCGCCAGTAATGCCAAAACCATTGGGCATTACTGGCGCCCCGGGCAAGACGTATGACGTATGCGACAATATCTTGTTGAATTTGGGTCCAACTTGCTTAGTGTCATTATTTGGGGTAATGCCCATAATCCCCACGTAGGGCATGCGGGTTAAACGGTTTTAATCGCGATTATTTATTAGGTTAGACCGGACTGGACCTGTCCGCGGGCATAGTGAGTGTTGTGTGTCGGTATACATAACACACAGCTGCGAAAAACTAAAAGTGACTACCCACAATTGACTGTACTCGCCACTTCAGTCCACCCATCACGGCAACTGTAACGTCGGGTTTTTGGCGGAATTTAGCAAAGTAATTTTCACATTTTAATGCTTTTATGGTTTTCCGCAAAGTAACGCCTGATTCCGTACAATATTATGTAAGTTTATGCTGTTACATGCAGCCTATGATACTAGGGCAAACAAAATGAATCGATTGAGATATTATCTGTCGGAATTTGTGTAGTGGCTTAGGAGTTATGAGGGAATATCGAATCGGGCATAAAAGCGGTATTTCAAAAGTTGAATAAGCATAATTCATGTTCCTTAATTGCAAATAAATGGTTTTACTTTTTTTACATCTATTTATACGTGCCAAATACATTACCCTCCTTTTGGAGTCCGCCGTAGCCGACTGCGGGGTCATTATCCGAGTAATTAAGTGGCGGTGAAATAAATAATATTCATGGACATATTACACAGATCTCGTTAGCCCTATACTAAGTACAACTAAATGACTCGTGTTATAGGTGCTAACTTGACGGTAGATTTAATACAATAAATACATATATAACATCCAAGACCCGAGACAAACTAGAAAAGTTCGTTTTTTAGTGTGACCCGGCCGGATCGAACCAATATTAAATATTGATATTGATTAATATTTATGGAGTTTGTGTAGCTGAAGTGTTGTGAAATATAAGTTGGTTTCCACTTTCGTGGAAAACAACTTGTATGTAAGTCCTTAGCATGGGTAAGTGCATTAAAAATAAAAATAGTATAATCAAGTGGGTACAGTGATATCGTTCCGATGTAAAACCTAACTGCAAAGTAGGTAGTCGGGGCTGTAAGTGATGCAATTTGCTTAAGTCAGATGTCGCTGCCTGTACGTAATACAGAGAATATTGTAAAGAGGTTCGAAATTTCACTGATGCCGTGAGTCGCCCATTGGCTCAATTGGTAGAGCGCTGGTACGGATAGCCAGAGGTTGCGGGTTCGAATCCCGGCATGGGTGAAATTTTTAGCCTCTAAATAGATTTTAAATAATGTATAGTTTCCAATTTTCTTCCTTTACTTGTTGTATAGTACGATATTCATATTCATATTCATTTATTCAGTCTAGGTAACAACATCGCCAATTTATATTTTAAGTATAAAACAAAAGCAGAAGTTTAGCTTAAATTACAATAAAACATAGTTACAATTTCATAATTAAAACAAATCTGTATAATCAATTAACAGTTAAAATAATATATCAGTAATAATATAATGTCAAATAATAATGTCAATTCAGTTGTTCGTCCAGATATTCATCAACAGAGTAAAAAGCTTTTTCACACACACAGATACATACATACATACATACATACATACATACATACATACATACATACATACATACATACATACATACATACATACATACATACATACATACATACATACATACATACATACATACATACATACATACATACATACATACATACATACATACATACATACATACATACATACATACATACATACATAACCTCACGCCTGTATCCCAGAGGGGTAGGCAGAGACCAGGGACTGCCACTTGCCACGATCCTGATAGATCACCTTCGATAGTATAGTACGATATTACTTGCAAAATTTATTAGGTCCAGGTAAACGGACAGTACCGTATGAATTTTTATTCAATTGAGTGCGAAATATACGTTTTTGCGGCATAAACGTCAAAAAAAGATACGACCGGTATCTTTTTTTGACGTTCATGTTAGATATTGTATAGAATCAGGCGTTACTTTGCGGAAATCGTTAATAGCATTATAATGTGAAAATTACTTTGCTAAATTATGTCAAAAATTCCACAAGCACCACGCGGTTAGTTAATGCACCGCCCTCTCTCCCACTTTTTCAAGCAGAAGCAAGATATGGACACACCACCACCGACACCAATACTTGCCTGAGAAAATACGCGACGCGTTTCGCCTCTGGACTGGAAGAGGAGAGCCGAAGATCGGGCTTAGTGGCATGTCTTGGGAGAGGCCTAAGTCCAGTAGTAGATTGACACACGCTGATATGATCATAATGATGACGTAGCCAAGACTCTAAGTTATTACGTGGATGCTATTAACCTCGTTACCTCATTATCGACCCTTGTATGTCCCCACTGCTGGGGCACGGGTCTCTTCCTGCATCGCAGGAAGGTTAGGCCATACTCCACCACGGGGGCCAAGTCCGGGTTGGTGGAGGATTGTAAGACAGTGGCGGGCCTTACTGTCAGAAGTTATCAAGCCGCCCATAAGGCCTCTGACATGGCTTAACGACTGCCATTATATGACAGCCGGCACCAACGGCTTAACGTGCCTTGCCGACTGGTGTTCTTCTCGACACGCCCGAAGGGCGAGGCGGGGAGGCGCTTACTAGGCGACGGCCTATTTGCGCGGTTGCGCCGCTGTCCGTAGAGACGGACAGGTCCTTGGGTTGGGGCCGGTTGGTCCCTGGGTCATGTCCTGGGTCTTCGAAGCTTCTGTCGTCGGTGAGATCAAGCACTGCCGGGTGGAACTCCATTGGGAGAAGCCCAGCAGGCGATACTCAACCGACGACTCTTCGGTGTCACATCAGGTTCGTCTTCACGCCGCCGGCGAGGTCGAGCCCTGCTGGGCGCCCATCAGCCGGCGGCGTCAGGGTTGTATGTCTGGGGATAAATGGGGTCAGTCGTGGGTGGGAGAGGCAGTCACAGGGCCAAGCAGGTCCCGTGGTAGCCCCCTCCCGTCCGGTGGCCGCGCGTGGTATGGCGCCAGCTCCCGCAGGTGTAGGAAGCCGGAGTTCTCCGAGCGGCCAAACATGGCCTTGGTCAGGCGAGCGATGAAATCGTCCAGGCTCTCCATATGCAGATCCCTTGCAATCGTTGCATTCCGCACGAAGCGCGGGGCGTCCACGATGGTCCGTAGGGCAAGCGACTGCTGTGCTCTGAGTCGCTGCCGGTTGCACTCTTTCACAAGCGCGTACCACGCTGGAGCTGCATATGTGAGGCGCGTCCGTATGTACGCCTTGTAGACGCCGAGCCTCACGCGGAGCGGGAGCCGCGACCGGAGGACCGGCCGCAGGAGGGCGCGGGCAGCGCGCACCTGGTTCACGACGTTGGTGACGTGATGCTTCATCGTGAGGCGGCGATCGATAGTGACACCCAGGTATTTAACCGTGGATGCCCACTCGATGCTCTGCCCCATCATGGTGAGCGGCGTTGGAGGGTTCCGTTGCGCGGTCACCATGATCGCCTGAGTCTTGGCCACGTTGACTGACAATCTCCACTTCTTCAGCCACGCAGGAAGGGCGTCCAGGGTTCTCTGCAGCTTGCAGGCGGCGTGCTTCTTCCGTATGGAGGAGGAGAGGTAGGCGGCGTCGTCGGCGTAGAGCGCCAACATCGCGCCTTCCTCCACGGGGATGTCGTCCGTGTACCAGCTGTAGCACACGGGCGAGAGGCAGCTACCCTGGGGCACCCCGGCTCTGATAGCTCTTGTAGTAGAGAGGGCGTCTTCAACCGCCACTTGAAAACTCCTCCCCTCCAGGAAGCTGCCCACGGTCTTGACTACTCGACGCGGAGTAGTAGATGTGGACAGCTTGTGGAGCAGACCGGGGTGCCAGACGCGGTCGAAAGCTTTCTCCATGTCCAAGAACACTGCTATGGTGATCTCCTTTTTGTTCCAGGCGATCGCCATCTGGTGCAGCACTCTTGCCAGCTGATGACAGGTGGAGTGTTCGGCTCGAAAGCCGAACTGCTCGACGCGTGGCTGTATGTGAGGCACGAGGTGCAGAAGCAGCAACTTTTCGAAGAGTTTCGAGGTTGAGGACAGCAAGGTGATGGGACGATAGCTCCCAGGCTTCAGGACGTTCTTGCCGGGCTTCGGCAGCATGATGACACGGCCGACTTTCCAGGGTCTCGGGAACTGACCGGTGCGGAGGATGCCATTGAATATGCGCGTCAGCGTCGCGATGGCGCGCGGGGGTAGGTGGCGCAGGGCTTCGTTGGTGACTCGGTCAGGTCCGGGGGCTTTTCGGAGTTTCGTTCGGCGTATCATGCGTTGTATTTGACCCGGTGAGAAGACGATGGGGTCCTCTTCGGGGGCTATCGGTCGCGCAAGGTAGTCCTCCAGATGCCTCCGGATCTGCTCCTCGTGCTCATGGTCGTCGCTGGGGTTGGGCTTGAACTGCTCCTCCAAGTGGTCTGCGAAGATCTCCGCTCGGTCTTCGGCCCGGTAGCGTGGGGTACCGTCACCGGCCAGAAGTGGGCGAGTCGGAGGTTTCTGTCCGGAGAGAAGGCGGCACAGGCGGTGGATGTCCGTCCAGTTTTCACCAGCTCCCTCGACCGTGCGGTGCCAAGATTCGGTTGCGGCTGTTTCCAGGGCGGCCGATACGGCTTCCGCAAGGGAGTTGAGCTGGGTTTTCAGGGTTGGGCATCGGGTGCGCTGCCATTGTCTCCGTAGTCTTCGCTTCCTCTCGATCATCGACAGGATGTGTGCGGGGATCTGGCGGCGTCTCCTACGGGGGGTTTCTACACGCGACGCGCGGAGCGCTTCGCCCGCACATGTGGCGAAGTCGTCTGCGGCAGCGTCCACGTCCGATGACGAGTTGACGGGGCGGGTAGGGAGGTGTTTGGACATGTGCGCCGCAAACGCCACCCAGTCCTGTCGATGTCGCTTCCCTGGAGGTGCAGTCCTCGTGGGCTCCTGTGTCAGGGTTAACAGGACGGGCTGATGGTCGGAGATCATGTGGTCGTCCAGGACGTCATTCGTGGGCTGGGTACTGAAGCCCCGGGTCACGGTGAGGTCGATGACGTCGGGCAGGTGCGCTGCCGTGTACGGGTAGTGGGTCGGTACCTCGGGACCGAGTACCTCATACTCGTACCTCTCTGCGTCATCGAGGAGTCGGCGGCCGTCAGGGCATATGCCGTTGGAGTTCCACGCCGTGTGCTTGCAGTTGAAGTCACCAGCGATCAAGGTGGGCAGCGGCGAGTCCAGCAGTTTGTGAAGGTCGGCCACCTCGAGGCGGACGGCCGGCGGCTTGTAGAAGGCAAACACACGGGTGGGTCTGCCGTCTTGGCATATTTCGACTCCAAGGGCGTATGAGGATCGCAGAGAGGTTTCCGGCAGCGGTTGGTGGACGAGCTTCCTGTTCACCAGGACAGCCAATCCCCTGTAGGCGTGTCCTGCTGGAGATGTCTCCTCCTTCCTGTACACGTGCCTTGCGAAGATTGGAAGCGCTCGGAAAAAGCCACTAGCGGTAGTCACTGGTCGGTCACCCATCCTGCACCTGACCGCGCCTGTTGTTGCTGAACCCAAGTAACTGATTCCAATTACTCATAATTGATACAAATCTTTTATAACTAATTCTTTTTTCGTACTGTCAAATAGTCTATTAGCGTCGGGAGTCGCTGATTCCTATTCCTGATTCCTATTCCGATTCCAACCCGGACTTGGTCCCCGTGGAAGAGTATGGCCTAACCTTCCTGCGATGCAGGAAGACCCGTGCCCCAGCAGTGGCGACATACAAGGCTTGATAATGTAACGTAACTTAAAAAAAACATTCCTGAAAAAAACAGGATAAAACTTGATAATTTTGTATCTCTAGCAATTTTATCAAAAACGGCGAGGGATGGTCGAATTTATAATGACCTTGCATGTTAGTAAATTTAGCGAACCGAGAACCCGAGAGTTCACTTGACATTTGTTTGTTTACTAACTAGTGACGTCACAAATCCTGTGCGACGCCATATTGATCAAGAGCGTTTCGGTAGCTTATTGTTAAAATAATATTTATATTGCTTTAGAAGAAATGCTCGAAAGATTACAAAATAATCACTTTCTGAGCACTTATTTAACACCAACGAATAATCTGAGCTGGTTTTCATAAACCTGTCAAATAGCCTATTGGCAAATCCTTTTAATGCAGTGTCAGATCCAATTTCCCTTCGCACATTTGGTGACACGCTACGGAGAAGATAAAATTTAACTTCTCACGGCTTAAGAGATAAGCTCCTTACAAGTCAGACACAGACTGATAGTGTAGTAGGCTAAACCTTTTACACCTGAGTGCTTAGTGCGAGTTCGACAGATCCAATCGAATAACTTTACTACCGCGTTAATCGAGCATTGAGTAGTGAGTATGAGTAAGTTAGCCGTTCGAACTGGCAAAACGCTGTCACAGTACAACTCGCACTCGCGTTTATTCGTGTTTTGGCTGGTAAACGTGTTCACTTCTCAACGTAAACCATTACAACTCGCACTCAGCAATTTTAATTTACATACTTGTCGCTAGGTGGCGCTTCCTTGATGCCATAGAAATATGAGTTTACGTTAACGCGATCGAGCAGTTAAAAAACTCGCACTAAGCACTCTGGTAGTGATGGTATTTCTAAAAGACGCGCAATGCTCATACGATATTATATCGCGATTATTAATTAGGTAAAAATTTTAAGTTTTCGAAAGCCTGGTGCAGTTGTACATATTGTACTTCTATCTTTTCAATATTTAAAAAATACATATGTCACTCATAACTATATGAACGGCTTTCTCACGTGCCCTCACTGTGCACGGAGTTTCACCGCGAAGATAGGCTACTTATGCCATCTTCGCGCCACATATCGGATTAGGGGTCAAAGTGGTCGCCATGGCCGAAATCGGTCGGAGCAATCATCACATATACCGCGACTCGGCAAATGTAGTGTAGGGCGCCCTCTGACCACGTGGGATGACGATCTGCGAAAAACTGCAGGCAGATGCTGGATGCGGCAAGCTGAAGGCGGTATGGCGCTCATTAGGGGAGGGCTATGTCCAGCAGTAGACTAATATAGCCTAAAGAAGAAAAAGAATATACATATAAGAGACGTCCCAGGTGGACATCATCATAATATTCAGCTGGTGTCAGTCCACTGCTGAAGGCCTCTCCCAACTGAACCCACTGAGCCCGATCTTCGGCTCTCCTCTCCCAGTCTCTGCCCACCGCTTTGCGAATGTCGTCGCTCCGGGCGGACATACTTCGACCAAATATGGGATTTATTAGCCGTTTAACCGAATTTGTAATTTTTCTATGTTCTACCCACACAGTGTACGAGTGATGTAACTTTTAAATACAGATAGTATTAAGTAACTTAAACCCTGAATGTAAAGTGAACAAATGCGTCTTTATACTATTTTTATTTTTAATGCACTAACCCGTGCTAAGGACAAATTTAAAAACCTATTTAGAGGCTAAAAATTTCACCCGTGCCGGGATTCGAACCCGCAACCTCTGGCACGGATAGCCAGAGGTTGCGGGTTCGAATCCCGGCACGGGTGAAATTTTTAGCCTCTAAATAGGTTTTTAAATGCGTCTTTTCTAAGCCCGCAATTATTATGTATGGTTTATGTTGGCGTAAGTACCTACTGTCAAATTAATACTGTGTTTCATGTTTCATGCCACAATTTTCCATATAGTTTTAAATACTGGTGAAATTTGAAAACCTATTTAGAGGCTAAAAATTTCACCCATGCCGGGATTCGAACCCGCAACCTCTGGCTATCCGTGCCAGCACGTGCTGGCTGCTGGGGTTCGAATCCCGGCATGGGTGAAATTTTTAGCCTCTAAATAGGTTTTTAAATTTGTCCTTAGCACGGGTTAGTGCATTAAGAATAAAAATAGTATAATTACTGGTGAAATGTTAGGTAGTTAGATAAAGGAATAATTATTATTCACTGTGTAAATGTTAGTTGCACCTATGTTGATGATTAAATAAAGGAATTTGAAATAAAAAAAAAAATAGTAAAGGGGAAGATTAAAAGCAACCGGAACTGGCGTGCGAGCATGCAATGACTAATGAGCGTTGATGAAGCGAAGGTGATCTGTCAGGATCGTGGCAAGTGGCAGTCCCTGGTCTCTTCCGAGGGGTACCTCTGGGCGTGAGGTTATGTATCTTTTCATTCCGAAATTATTTATTTTGATATCAGGGTCGAGCCTCAATACAATCCGTGGTGCACCTGCTCCAATGCTCATTGTGCCCTCACACCTGCACTCTGGAGGACCTAACAGATGCCAACGCTGCTGCAATTGCAGTGGCCAACTACCTAATGGACAGGAAAAATATAAACTGGCATAAAATTGAAATTGTATCCGTATTTTTGAAAAAAATCGCAAAAATATTATAGTCGGCTTTCGGAGTTCACTGCCTCTCGCAAAGTCGTGACAAACACTGAGTTGACGAGAGACACCACGACCATCGTCGACCATCGTATTCGTCGAAACGACGAAGGTTAGGTGTCTAGGGCTAAACTTTAATTAGCTTCGTAAACTCGATTAGTTAGCTTCTTAATGTAATTAAACACAATCCGTTTTTAAATGCGGGTTACGCCGCACATACTACAATTAAATAAAATTATGAAACAATGTCCTGTATCCACTCAAACGTCTTTTGTGGTAGCTGCAGCAGTTCTATAGTTATTAATTTTTTTCTAACAATGGTACCGGCCGCTCGGCGCGCAGAAATGTAATTCGCGCGCGCGGACGTTTAAAGCTTACGTGGCCGCGCGACCCGGACGTTTGAGTGGGTATGGTCGAATTTAAATATATGTAGATCCGAAACACTTTTGTGTTCCGGTTCTCGTCAATATTTTAAAACGCTGTCGTCACACATTTAAAGATATGTAACTAGATTATAAGCTTCACCGTGATAGTATGACATGCAATGTTACTATCTGTTATGTAATACATAAAATAAAAAATAACCTATTAGACCCTTTTAAAATATAACTTGGTAGTGTTAGTGCCACAGAACAATGTCGACTTTCAAGAAGAAACTTTTATCACTTACTTCCACGTACAAGACCGTAAAGAGACACCTGTAATCGTTTCTCCACAAATTGTACATACAGCTGCCGTTTGTGGAACGTAAAAAATGGAAATGCGATCTACTTGCAGTCGGGTGGAATGGATAGGCTTACGCGACGACGCCGATTTGTGAGCCTTTAAGAAGGGTGCGCTTGAAATGATTTGTGCGGCTCTCGAGGATTTTTAGACGGAGCACACGTCAAGAATACAACAGCGTCGAAAATACTTGGACTAAAGAAAAATTATCAATAAATGATTGATCCATCGACTATGAAGCGCTCGTGGCCTAGTCGTACGGAGTGATTGGAATCAATCACTTGAATTAAGCACAGGCGCAGTCAGGTGCAGGATGGTTGACCGTCCTATGACTAAGCTAGTGGCATTTTTTCCGAGCGCTTCCGTGCTTCATAAGGTACGTTAAGCCGTTGGTGCCGGCTGTAATGTAATGGCAGTCGTTGAGCCGTGTCAGAGGCCTTATGAGCGGCTTAATAACTTCTGACTGTAAGGCCCGCCACTGTCTTACAATCCGCCACAAACCCGGAATTGGCCCCCGTGGTGGAGTCTAACCTGCCTGCGATGCAGGAAGAAACCCGTGCCGCTGCAGTGATATACAAGGGTTGATATCGACGGGGCTCCATGTATAGTAACACGTCTTGGCTCCGTATAATGATAGGACGTGCTAAACAAAGCCATTTTTTTAGGAACAGCGCTATATGCGATGTAAAAACTCATTAACAAACATAACAACATTACATTTACAAACAAGCACATACATTGCCTCTGGCCCCACACTAGGATACCCTGTGTCGTGGGAACTAGAAACAACGGCATCACAAACATGTAAACATCCAAGACCTGGTCTTTTTTTTGTGCCCAGCCGGGGATCGAACCCGGGACCTCTCACATGGTAGACAGATGCGCTACCGTTGAGCCAGAGATAAACTCAGGTTTCCTCGCGATGTTTTTTTCACGGTTAGCAAGTTCGATGGCTAATATAATTTCACAAATAAACGTAACTTCCTCCTCTTCTAACCTTCACCAATCTGGACTTGGCCCCCGTGGTGGAGTAAGGCTTCTACTTTCCTCAGGGAAAAGACCCATTCCCCTCGGTCGGGAAATAATGGGTTAATGGTGATGATGTCAACTAGGTGTTACGAAGCTCCATGTGGTAATAGGTTTTGGCTCCGCATATGATAGGACGTATTCATTAAATCTTTATGTTTTTCTTATGAGTTTTCCTGAATGCTGTCCAGCCCAGCCGAATTCTCCTCTGGGATTCCCTCTCGAATCAAAATAAATCAATTTATTTCAACGTAAAAAAATTACATTCTGTTTGCTGAGTGTCAATGTACAATGTAAAATGTAAGCCGCTGCCTTCGGGCCGTTTTGTAGTGGAGAAAAAGGCAGCGGGAAAAAATGCACTCTGACCATCTTTTCGCAAGTCATCTTAAACCAAATACATCATTATATTCTTTTTAATGCACTAACCCGTGCTAAGGACAATTTACCGGGTACAGCAATATCATTCCGATGTAAAATCAAACTGCAAAGTAGGGGCTCGGGGCTGCAAGTGGTGCAAATTACTTCAGCCTGATATCGCTGCCTGTACGTAATACAGAGAATATTGTTCAAAATTTCACTGATGCCGGTGAGTCGGCCATTAGCTCAGTTGGAAGAGAGCTGTCACGGATAGCCAGAGGTCGCGGGTTCGAATCCGGGTGGGTGGAATTTTTAGCCTCTAAATAGGTTTCCAAATACAACAGTTGAAGTTGTCTTTGCCTAGTTGGAGCATCAGTTCTAGGTAGAAATACTGTAAAACAACGTAGAGTAAAGACTCACGGTTCGACTAGTCCACCAATTTGCTCAACGAGCTATGGAGAGAGTATGCTCGTTTATCTCTGCGGGATCGAATCCGAAACGAAGTAATTTGCCAGGGAACGAAAGTGATCGACATAGCTCAATGGATTTGATAACTGGGACCGTTAACCGTTGGGGTAGACTGGTTCTAGAGTGGAGATCGCGAATCAGCAAACGTAGTGGAGGACGCCCTGTGATCAGGGGGACAAAGCTCCAAAATGCATAATTATGTTGCCGGCCAATCAACTTTTTTTAAATATTTTACTATTTGATAAAATAATAATATTGGCCTTTTTTCATCTACTTAATGTACAGCGTCCAGTGGTATCTTCACTCACACTAGATGGGTGAAGGGACGACGCTGCTGTAGTGCCTGGGACATGGTTTTTTTTTTATAGATGGTGTACGCTTGCCCAGCACCTATACCATCTTGACAGCTTACTCGGCCTAGCTCACAGGAAAGACTAGTCAATACGTGCGGAGCCAACCAAGGCGCGGGTTTCCTCACGATATTTTCCTTCACCGTTAGCGTGTGGTATTGCGACTACAACTTTACTACTTTGTTTAATTTCAAAGTTACGTACTAGTCGCGCATGGGTCAAAAAGACCTGGAGGTGCAGAATTTGATCCGTAATTCCTTTAATATTATTAGTTTTAGTTTGCCGCGCTAGATACCTTCAAGTGACTATATAGTGAACTCGTACCTCCCACCTCGGCCATTTCGCCTGCGGCGTTTGAACAGGACGGGCGTGTCAAGTGAGTATGGGTCGTTTAGACCCTTACGCGACGGTTCATGTAAGTGTATTTTGTTACTATGAAAAATATCAATTATTATTGTTTACAGAATGTCTCATATACGATTAGATGCTGCGACTATTGAAAAAATATTATGTGAAGATGAAATCGAAGGGGAAGAATGTTCGGAAATCGAAGATTACTTAGAATTGGACGAACATGATTCTAATTCTTGTCAAAGTTCGGAAGAGGAATCTACTGAGTTTGCATCTCCAATTCCAGTACCTACATCAGATAATTTATTTCAAAGAAGAACTGATCTAAATGATGTACCATTGATCTACGTATCGTAGTAAGATGTCTCAAATACTTGGGAAAGAAGAAATCACATAAAGGTCTCTGCCAAACAAAAAGATTAATTAGAGTCTACCAAACATACCAAAAATGTCTAATTACTAATTTTATAGGACTTTTTTGTGATAGATTTTGAGGCTGATTGTTATAAAACTAAGATAGTCTTATTGTTTATAACCTTATTTTTTTAGGAAGATACTTAGATACTGTTAAAAAACCGGCCAAGTGCGAGTCAGACTCGCGCACCGAAGGTTCCGTACAAACCTGTATTATAGACCTGAGTATTTGGTATGAATTTCAATTTAATACCTCTACGCGTTTATGAGGAAATGGGTAGTAAGTTTAAAATTATTAAAAAAAAATATATTATGTGATGTAACTAAAAATTTATGGTTTTCGTAATTTTTCCTTTATCTATGCTATAAGACGTTGCTTCGTACCAAATTTCAAGATTCTGAGTTCACGGGAAGCACCCTGTAGGTTTTGATTCCCTTGCAAGTGTCAAAAATTTGCGGCATAAACGGCTGTATCTTTTGATTGCGTTGGCTTAGAAGTTTGATTTTTTCACAGCTTCAAGGGACAGTAGACTTGAGTAATTGATATAAATTTCAGCTTCATACCTCCACGCGTTCCTGAGAAAAAGGGTCTTGACAGACGGACGGACGGACGGACAGACGGACAACAAAGTGATCCTATAAGGGTTCCGTTTTTTCCTTTTGAGGTACGGAACCCTAAAAACATAATTATAGTTGTTGATTATTGTTAAAAATAAATAATTACCTATGTTTTCTAAAGTGAAATGTTAAAAGTAACTTTTTTCTAGCACATTTTTAGTAGTATAGATAAAGTTGATTGTTTCAGTAAAACAAATAAAAATGTCAAATCACATTACTTGTTTTATTGTTAAATTTATAACAAATACATTTATTTATTAAAAAATATATGTCTTGTAATTTAAATCATCTATATAATATCGGGGTCTTATCGACCCGGACGCGACTGTTGGTGTCCCAAAATGAAGCGCGAGTACTGGCGGGTTAAAGGCATATTTGCTTGTAAGGTCTCTAAGAGGAGGAGGAATGTCGTTCCAGCATTTTGACGCCGCGAATCTGAAGCTTCCTCGGAAGGCTGCAGTTCGATGCGCCGGTATTATTGTTCTCGACTTGCAACGGTACTTGTTACGAGACCACTCAATCTTGTTGAACAAGTATTCGGGTGTCTCCGACTTGACAACACCGAACAGCAGGCCGGCAAGATGAAGCATCCGTCGTGCGTCCATCTTCAACAGATTTGCGTCGTTCAAATAAGGCGTGACATGGGATCGGGGGGGAATCTTGAAACAGAACCGAGCACACGCATTCTGCACATGCTGTATCAACCTTTCAGACCTGCGTAGCAAACAACCCCCAATCGCCTTACAATGGTAAAAACCGTGCTAGTTAACTCGACGCCTCGCGCGATTCAATCTTCTTCGTGAGCGATGCCTCTTTAATTTGCGCGGGTAATACCCCTGGAATGGCACTGTACAGCTATTGCTTTGTGGACTACCAAAGTGAGGCAAATAACAACTTATCATGCTTATATCATTCTATTGAAAAACGATGAAAGTATTAGACTCTAGGGCCAGGCGGAGCGACGAGCGGAAATGAAGAGCCGAAGATCGGGCTCAGAGGCGTGTCTTGAGAGAGGCCTATGTCCAGCAGTGGACTGGCTCCAGCCGATTATGATGATTAATTAATCAATCTAAATGTTTATTTGTGAACATAGGTATGTTTGCAATACAGGTCTTACAGTACAGTTTAGAGTGCATGTTACACCCAAAACAAATTTAGGTATACATATATCTTTTAGAATGCACATGCACGTTGAACTATGTAATTAATATTTAATATACAAAACCAGTGTGGTGCTGTGTGGTGTCGGCCTAGAAAATAGCACCAACCCATTTTTTTCCGGCGGGTGTCGTAAAAGGCGACTAAGGTACACAAACCGGGGGGTAGGCAGCAGCGCCCCCTGCAGTATAATTCCACCAAACTGCGATCCCCAATCCGCATGCCCAGCGTGGGGATTATGGGCATTACCCCCCAATGATGGCACAACGTTGCGCTATGGCGCTCATTAGGGGAGGGCTATGTCCAGCAGTGGACTAATATAACCTGAAGAAGAAGAAAAAGATACAAAACCAAAAAATTACACAAATAAGTAAAATAATAAGTCATACAATAACAATACTCATGGAGGAAATTTCAAAATGAAATTGTATTTAGATTTATAAAGTAATGTCATTCAAAAATTCGTTTAAAGTATAATATTTCAATAAGAAATTGAATTCATTTCCTTAATCTCACTGGGTATTTTGTTATAATTTTTGCTGCCACATAAGAGGCTTTTTGGCATCAGAAGAAGAAGAAATACATTTATTTATCGCCACACAGCCATATACAAATCGTAAAATAGAGACTAAATTAAAAAAAAAGTAATAAAAACAAACACGATAGAACACAGTAAACGATACGAGCCATGTCCATGCGGCATGAGTCATTGTTGTGTTAGCTGCTGCCTTCGGGTCGTAGTGCAGAAGATAGATAGATAGAAACTTTAACCGTAAATATCTGAAATACACACAAGCCCCTTAAAATATGCATAAAAAGTGAAATATTTTATAAGACAATTAGAAATCAACTGGACAAATGACGTGTTGGCAAACGCCATAGAAAAAGGCAACGGGAAAAAAACTCCACTATGACCATCTTTTCCAAAATCATCTTAAACTTATTACACGCGAGCCTTTAATGATAACATTCCAAAATTGCCATCAATAACTTTAAAAGTCGAACAATAAGTTCATTTTCTTACAAAAGTTGGAAAAACATTAATGTCAGACACATGAAGTTCTCAAGCACAGGCCCAGGCTGGGGACAAAAAAAACCCAGGTCTTGGATGTTTACATGGTTGTAATGTCGTTGTTTCTGGTTCCCACGACACAGGGTATCCTAGTGTGGGGCCAGAAGCAATGTATGTGCCTGTGTGTAAATGTTATGTTATAAATCAGGGCTCAGTCATCACCAGTCTGAACCATATTAGAGGGAGATAGCTGTAGGGATCAACGAACATCGAAAGGTAATAGGACTCTTACCTGGGTTAGATTGATCTACGAGTAGGTTAATTAAGTGCCAATCCGAAGCGGGCACGCGTACTGATTAAGCCCATAATGTCTGTGAGAAAAAGCCTGTGCCCTGTAGTGAGACGTATATCGTCTGCATTATTATTATTATTATTTTTCCCGCTGCCTGTTTCTCCACTACACTACGGCCCGAAAGCAGCGGCTTTCACTTTCACTTTCATGTTACATTGTACTTTATAATTCAGCAAACAGAATGTTAATTCTTTACGTTGTAATAATTTGAATTGAATTGAATTAAGTCTAGTTAAATTACTTAAGATAGCTAGTGGAACCAAGTGATTGGGAGCAATCTTGGGTTAAACAACAGCAGGCGCGGTCAGGTACTGGATGGGTGACCATACCGTGACTACAGCAAGTGACATTTTTCCTAGCGCTTCCGTGCTTTGCAAGACACGTTAAGCCGTTGTTGCCGACTGTCATGTAATGACAGATGTGAAGCCTTGTCAGGGTATTATAGGCGGCTTGATAACTTCTGACTCTAAGGCCCACCACTGTCTCACAACTCTTTTGATTTTTTGTCTAGCAGTCATATTAGACGCCCACACCATAATGGGAGGCCATTTTGGCTAAAAAATCGATTGTAGAAACGAGAAAACAAATCAAATAGCATTATTTTATTTTGTACTTAAAAAAAGCTCTCACTGGATTTATATGTTTTAAAACAATTAACTAATGCTTCGCCATTTAAAGTTATAGTTAAAGTTATAGAAAGCTTATTATCGTATAGGTGGGAAGTGTGGCAGCTGATGTATCCGGTTTAAGATGACATGAGAAAATATGGTCACAGTGAAGTTTATTTTCCGCTTCCTTTTTCTTCATTACACTACAGCCTGAAGGCAGCGGCTTACGTTTTACATTGTACATTGACATTCGACAAACAGTATGTAAATTCTTTACGCTGAAATAAAATTGATTTAATTACATTCAAAAGGTCATCTTTACCTAGCCCTTATACTCTCACACCCTCTATTCTAAATGGTATTACTATTATTATACGTAGTTGCACACGAAATATTTAACTGGACAATTAATACATAAGAAGAGATTTCTTCCAGCAAACCTTAGAGAGTCGTAGAAGCAGTAAAAAGCTATTAAAAAGGGTATTCTAGTAAACCTTTGCCACGTCAGCGAAGGTTTGAATTATTACCGCCCGTGATAAATTAGAATCTTTCCCGCTAAGTCTCAGAGCCTTTTCTTGACGTGAAGTTATGTTTGTAACCGTGATGTGGCGTAAACCGCCAATCGTAAATCGTAAAGTTACTGAATTATACATGTAAAAGTTAGCCAGTAAATAAACCAGGAGTGCGCAGTTCGGTGAAAACTTAAGTACTGCGGTTTGCTGAAAATTGGCGCTTGATTCCCCTTACGCTACCTACCCCAAAAGATAACTCTGCACGGGTAGTACGACCGGCGACGCTATTTGAGTGTTCTAAATGCCAAAGTTGCGACTTTTCAGTACATTAGTGTCAAATTCTGACATTTAAGCGTCACAAATACGTGGTTCGTGCCATTGTACTACCCAGGCAGTTGTCAAACCCTGTCATTTTAGCGCCACAAAACACGTGACTCCTGTGATCGTACTAGCCAGGCAGTTGTCAAATTCTGACATTAAAGCGCCACAAAACCCATGACTCCTGTCATTGTACTACCAACCTAAACCCTGATATTTTAGCGCCATAAAACCCATGACTCGTGTAATTGTAGTACCAAGGTAGTTATCAAACCCTGACATATTAGCGCCGCAAAGCTCGTATTACCCAGGCAGTTATCAAACCCTGACATCTTAGCGCCACAAAACCCGTGACTCGTGTCATTGTAGTACCCAGGCAGTTGTCAAACCCTGTCATTCTAGCGCCACAAAACACGTGACTCCTGTGATCGTACTAGCCAGGCAGTTGTCAAATTCTGACATTAAAGCGCCACAAAACCCGTGACTCCTGTCATTGTACTACCCAGGCAGTTGTCAAACCCTGATATTTTAGCGCCACAAAACCCATGACTCGTATTATTGTAGTACCCAGGTAGTTATCAAACCCTGACATATTAGCGCCGCAAAGCCCGTGACTTGTGTCATTGTATTACCCAGGCAGTTGTCAAACCCTGACATCTTAGCGCCACAAAACCCGTGACTCTTGTCATTGTAGTACCCAGACAGTTGTCAAACCCTGACACCTCAGCGCCACAAAACCCGTGACTCGTGTCATTGTAGTACCCAGGCAGTTGTCAGACCCTGACATTTCAGCGCCACAAAACCCGTGACATTGTAGTACCCAGGCAGTTGTCAAACCCTGATATTTTAGCGCCACAAAACCCATGACTCGTATTATTGTAGCACCCAGGTAGTTATCAAACCCTGACATATTAGCGCCGCAAAGCCCGTGACTCGTGTCATTGTAGTACCCAGGCAGTTGTCAGACCCTGAAATTTCAGCGCCACAAAACCCATGACTCGTGTCATTGTAGTACCCAGGCAGTTGTCAAACCCTGACACCTGAGCGCCACAAAACCCGTGACTCGTGTCATTGTAGTACCCAGGCAGTTGTCAGACCCTGAAATTTCAGCGCCACAAAACCCGTGACTCGTGTCATTGTAGTACCCAGGCAGTTGTCAAACCCTGACACCTGAGCGCCACAAAACCCGTGACTCGTGTCATTGTAGTACCCAGGCAGTTGTCAGACCCTGACATTTCAGCGCCACAAAACCCGTGACATTGTAGTACCCAGGCAGTTGTCAAACCCTGATATTTTAGCGCCACAAAACCCATGACTCGTATTATTGTAGCACCCAGGTAGTTATCAAACCCTGACATATTAGCGCCGCAAAGCCCGTGACTCGTGTCATTGTAGTACCCAGGCAGTTGTCAGACCCTGAAATTTCAGCGCCACAAAACCCATGACTCGTGTCATTGTAGTACCCAGGCAGTTGTCAAACCCTGACACCTGAGCGCCACAAAACCCGTGACTCGTGTCATTGTAGTACCCAGGCAGTTGTCAGACCCTGAAATTTCAGCGCCACAAAACCCGTGACTCGTGTCATTGTAGTACCCAGGCAGTTGTCAAACCCTGACATTTTAGCGCCACAAAACCCGTGACTCGTGTCATTGTAGTACCCAGGCAGTTGTCAAACCCTGAAATTTCAGCGCCACAAAACCCATGACTCGTGTCATTGTAGCACCCAGGCAGTTGTCAAACCCTGACACCTGAGCGCCACAAAACCCGTGACTCGTGTCATTGTAGTACCCAGGCAGTTGTCAGACCCTGAAATTTCAGCGCCACAAAACCCGTGACTCGTGTCATTGTAGTACCCAGGCAGTTGTCAAACCCTGACAT
Source organism: Yponomeuta sedellus (assembly GCA_934045075.1). Classification (NCBI taxonomy): domain Eukaryota; kingdom Metazoa; phylum Arthropoda; class Insecta; order Lepidoptera; family Yponomeutidae; genus Yponomeuta; species Yponomeuta sedellus. The sequence continues at coordinate 844,228 of OW203736.1, read as the reverse complement.
TTTAGCGCCACAAAACCCGTGACTCGTGTCATTGTAGTACCCAGGCAGTTGTCAGACCCTGAAATTTCAGCGCCACAAAACCCATGACTCGTGTCATTGTAGTACCCAGGCAGTTGTCAGACCCTGAAATTTCAGCGCCACAAAACCCATGACTCGTGTCATTGTAGTACCCAGGCAGTTGTCAGACCCTGAAATTTCAGCGCCACAAAACCCATGACTCGTGTCATTGTACTACCCAGGCAGTTGTCAGACCCTGACATTTCAGCGCCACAAAACCCGTGACTCGTGTCATTGTAGTACCCAGGCAGTTGTCAAACCATGATACCTCAGCGCCACAAAACCCGTGACTCGTGTAAATGTACTACCCAGGTAGTTGTCAAACCCTGACAACTGCCTGGGGTTACCCTAACAACTGCGTGGTATTCAAAGCTTACGTCAAAGTTAGTGTGTGTGGTTAAGCAACGACTAATGAATGTTGATTAAGCTAAAGACATCTGTCGGGATCGTTAAGATACGATAAGATGTTTATTAGCATTCTTGTTGTTTATAAAGGTATTAACTAAAATCATAAATATGCATACAAGGCACTTTTGGTGTCTGCAGATTTCTTTAGTTCTCCTAATGCGTAGATGAAACTGGAGAGTTTACTAGCCACCTTTTTTATATGTTTTTTTGCAATTTAAGTTGCTATATATTGTAATTCCCAGGAGAGAATACGATTCTACAAGTTCTATTGATGTTTTATTGAAATCATAATTTATTTCTAAAGGGTTTTTTTGATAGGGTCGAAATTGCATGAATTTAGTTTTAATAAAATTTATTTCCAAATTGTGATCATTGAGCCAGTTTAAAACTTTTGTAAGGTTTAAGTCCAAAAGTTCTACAAGATTATTACCGTCCTGACATGGTACGTTAAGTGATATATAATCCGCAAAAATGGTACACGGTATTTCAATCGATTCTGGCAGATCTTTAATATAAATTAAGAACAATAAACAGCCCAGAACACTGCCTTGTGGTATTGATTGCGTTAAAAGTATTTTCGAAGACCTCGTATTGTTAATTTCACCTGTTGCAGGATTTTGGTATTCAACATCTACCTAATGCTCACGATTTGAAAGATATAATGCAAACCAACAGGATGCATTTCCGCGTATTCCAATCTCATGGAGCTTTTTCAATAAAATGTCATGAAGTACTCTATCATATGCTTTAGACATATCAAGCAGGACACCTATTGCATGTTTTTTATCATTTATGATGTTTAATATGTTATTAATATATTTGAACACGGCCAAAGTTGTTGACCGACCTTTACGGAAGCCATTTTGTTCTTCGCAAAAGATTTTGATTTTTCACAGAAGCAGTAGACTCGCTGATACATAGCTGATTCGAATATCTTGGCAAATGAGAAAATTAATGTTATGGGTCTGTAGTTATTACTGTCATACATGTAATTTTTTTATGTAAGGGTTTGACTATAGTTGTTTTTATTAAATCTGGGACTTTCCCTTTATTAAATCTGGGACTTTCCTTTTAATTCATTTGCACATTCCTTAACTAAGATCGGAGGGATTTCATCACAACCAAAACTACGTTTTGTTTTTAATTTTTTTATTACGTAGAAGACCTCTGTTGGGTCAGTGAGGTTAATAAAGATAGAGTTTTCTGTTGGAAGATGAACTGATTTACCGAAGGGTTTAGGTTTATTTCTTTTTGGGGCACCTACAGAACAAAAAACTTATTAAAGTAATTAGCGATCGTACGGGGGTTCTCAGTTATTTTTTTATTGATAGATAACTTGATATTTTTTCTTCTTCTAGTGACGTTTTTATTTGAGCGTTCTTTTATAATTTGCCACATAGTTTGCCACATGTAACCGTACATTACTTGATTTAAATATTTTTTTCTGCATAGTGAATTTTTTTTGAAGTTTGTACAATCCTTTTTAAAGTATTTTCGTATGTTTTGTAATATTTTTTTAAGATTATGCTATCTGTTCCTGTAACCAATTGTTTTAGTAAACGCTTATTCTTACATGAAATTCTCAATCCTTTAAGCCACGTATTTTTCTTTTTAGGTTTAATATTTATTTTAGTTTTAGTTATTGAGCTATCTAGGATTTCTTGTATTTTATTGTGAAATGCAATATAATTTTTGTTTACATTTTGGGACGAATGTAAATAAATGGACCAGTCTATTTGTTGTAGATTCTCCTTGAACAATTGTATATTTAGCGCTGAAAATATTCTTTTTATTCCGTACCAAGGTACTGCATTCTGTGTTAGTTCTGCTGGTATATTAACTAGAACTCCTTTATGATCTGAAAAACCAAACTCCTTTGTTTTTGCGCTTAAATCTTTATGATAATGTAAATGCTTAGTATTTTCTAAGGTTAACACGAGCAGTAGACATAATTAAAACTGTTTTTATACGGATTTATGCTCGTTTATTAAATTTTTTACAATTTTCATCATCCGGGACCACGGCACCTGAAAAAGTGCCGAAGCGTTGGAAAATTGTAAAAAATGTAATAAACGAGCATAAATCCGTATAAAAACAGTTTTAATTATGTAAATTGCTGAAAACCAAATCTATGCAACTTGAAGTATTTGATGTGACTCTAGTAGATTCATGCACAAGTTGTTTAAAATTAAAACTTTTCATGAGGTTTATCAATGTTGACGTCAGGTTACTTTCCTCTAACACATTTATGTTGAAATCCCCTCCTATTATGACATTCTTTTGTTTATCTTTTGTATTTAAGCACTCTAGAAGATCCGTTAGAAAGCTGAAGAATAGCTCTGACTCTCTATTCCCATTTGGCCAGTATAGAGTTACTATGATGAGGTTTAATTTTGCTATTTTTACTGCACATATTTCGAACACGAACTCCCTACATTTGTTTAATAAGTCCTTACGCTCTATGAAATCGATGTTGTTTTTTAACATTATCGTTCCAAGTGGCAAAAGCTGGTCTCTTCCTTCCCCTCTGGGATACAGGCGTGAGGTTATGTATGTATTATGCCCCGGAGCCGGCGTGCGTGCATGCAACGACTTAGTTAGTTAGACCTGAGATTTCCGCACTTAGCCTCATAGTTGGGCCATTGTACGTAGCAAGCGCTGAGGTACGCTAACACCTCAGAAACTAGGGTTTCCTTACGATTGTTTTCCTTCATCATCAGCGAGTAGTATTGCTACTATAATTTCACAAATGTACATAAATTAGAAAACAAAGTCATTGGTACATGCCGGGGTTCGAGCCCACGACCTCCCGATTGAGAAGCCGGCGTTCTACACCGCTCCGCTACCACCGCTCTTCTAACGCAACGACTTATGAACATTGATGATGTGAAGGTGATCTGTCAGGATCGTGGCAAGTGGCAGTCCCTGGTCTCTGCCTACCCCTCTGTGATACAGGCGTGAGGTTATGTATGTATTATGTCAGGTTCTTTTGTTATGTTAGTGGCAATAAATTCCGTATAATATTGCCTGATGAGCAACGCAGCCGTGTCACATTTGATAAGGGTTGCCCTTCAAAGCCGGAGTGTGGGTGGGTGGAAAAATAAAATAAAAATAATGAACTTTATTAAGCGACGAAACTTTTCAGGCCCTGTTTTAAGTCTTCAAACAAACTTTTCTTTATTAATATCACGGACATGAAACAGAAACGTTTTACATTTCTCGAAGCAAATTAACTTATAAAGTACCTGCAGAGGTTTGTTTGTTGTGTAGTTGTGTAACTATTTACATAAGGACAGGCGGTGTTTTGCAGCAATTTCTTAGAATAGTAACGATATCCTTGGAATTGATTTGACTCGATTGCAAAATGTTAATAAAAAGTTACTTAACAAAATAGTTGCGAGCTTTGAAAATGGCTTTGAATATGAAATTACCTCTAGTTTATGCAGAACATCGTTCATCGTAGCGGGCTACGAATACGAGCTACGGCGTAGCGCGTGCTACGAGACTTGCTACGAGATGATGAAACAAAATAAATAACTTTGACAAAGTTGTTTAAAACGTTGTCTTCTCCAAGATTTTAACCGGATTCAAAAACGAAGAGGTTCTACATACGAGTCATTTAAATATACATAGAATAGGAGCGCAACATGTTCGGACTCTCCCGACCGCTAGCGGCATTTTTTCCGACCGCTTCCGTGTTTCGCAAGGCACGTTAAGCCGTTGCTGCCGGCTGTCATGTAATGGCAGTCGTTAAGCCATGTGGCGTCTTATGGGCGGCTTGATAACTTCTGACAGTAAGGCCCGCTACTGTCTCACAATTATCCACCAACCCGGACTCAGCCCCCGTGGTGGAGTATGGCCTAACCTTCCTGCAAAGCAGGAAGAGACCCATGCCCCAGCAGTGGGAACATACAAGGGTTGATATCGATGCGAGTGATTTGTCAGTCACGTGACAAGTAACCGGCCCCGGTCACTGCCTACACCTCCGGGACACATTTTTTTTTATGTAACCTCGATTGTGTCCCACTTCTGGGCAAAGGCCTCCCCTTTTGTCTTCCTTTCCTCCCTGTTCATGGCTACTTCCTGCCAGTCCGGCAGAAAGGTTGTAAGGTCGTCCCGCCATCTCCGCTTGGGTCGGCCACGTTTGCGATATCCATCGCGCGGAACCCAGTCAGTGACGATTTTTGCCCACCTCTCTGGGCCTATACGGCTTAGATGACCCGCCCACTTCAGCTTAGCGGTTGCAGCTCCAACATCGACAATTTTGGTTCTGGAACGCAGCATTGTATTACGAATCCTGTCAATTCTTTTTTTATAGACACAGACCGCGACACATACATGAATTTATTTGTTAACATTTCTACCGTTTTTGTTGATTTGGTTTTTTAGTTTTATAGAGCTGTTTTAGCAACCTAATCTCGTGGCATCTCGTGTTGCACTACGTTGAATCAACTCTCGTCGAAAAGGGCATGCCTTTTAGCGAGATAAACACAAAGACGAGGTCTTGGTGCAAGGTCTTTACGACCGTGGAAAAGGTCATGCACGTGACATGCTTTACCGATATCGTCGCATCGATACGCTTGCTAGAAATTAATAAAGGAAATCATTGGATTGTCTTCGACGGCCTCGGTGGCGGTTTGGCATGCTGACTGTAAAACCGAAGGTCTCGGGTTCAATCCCCGGTCGGGTCAAACTAGGAAACGAACTTTTCTAGCTTGTCTTGGATCTTAGATGTTCTCAATGTAATTATTGTATTAAATTTATCGTCGAGTTAGCACCTGCAACACAAGTCATTTAGTTGTTCTTAATATAGGGCTAACGAGATCTGTGTAATATGTCCATAAATATTTTTTTATTTTTTTATTTTAATTATGTCCAACGAGAAAAGTCTATGAAAAGTCTGTGAATCCGAAACATATTTTGTTATTATTGATAGATAGAATATTCTTTGTTGTGTGTATACTAGGAACTACATAAGAGACTAAAGGACAGAGTGCTTAGTGCGAGTTTGACAGATCCAATCGAATAACTTTACTACCGCGTTAATCGAGCATTGAGTAGTGACTTTGAGTAAGTTAACCGTTCGAACTGGCAAAACGCTGTCACAGTACAACTCGCACTCGCGTTTATTCCTGTTTTGGCTGGTAAACGTGTTCACTTTTCAACGTAAACCATTACAACTCGCACTCAGCAATTTTACTTTCCATACTTGTCGCTAGGTGGCGCTTCCTCGATGCCATAGAAATATGAGTTTACGTTAACGCGATCGAGTAGTTAAAAAACTCGCACTAAGCACTCTGTTCCCGAATTGGGATTTTCGTGAATATTTAACTGTAGTGTTGTCTCTTTGAATTTCTCAGCAAAGAACGTGGCAGATCGTTACATAATGTAATTATCAATGCAGAAACCAGCCCTTAAACAATAACCTAATAACCTATTTAGAGGCTAAAAATTCAACCCACGCCGGGATTCGAACCAGCGACCTCTGGTTATCCGTGCCAGCGCTCTTCCAACTGAGGTAATAGGCGACTCACCGGCATCAGTGAATTTTCTGTACGTAATACAAAGAGTATTGTAAAGAGTATTGTATATATATATATATATATATATATATATATATATATATATATATATATATATATATTTCACTACTTACACTATTACTTGCTGTGTGGTGTCGGCCTAGAGAATAGCACCAACCCAATTGTTCCCGCGGGTGTCGTAAAAGGCCACTAAGGCACACAAACCGGGGGGTGGGCAGCAGCGCCCCCTACAGTACAATTCCACCGAGCTGCGATCCCCAACCCGCATGCCCAGCGTGGGGATTATGGGCATTACCCCCTATGATAGCACAACGTGGCGCTCTTTAGGGGAGGGCTATGTACAGCAGTGGACTAGTATAGCCTGACGACGACTATTATTATAAATACGGAACTAAACCTAAAACATTCTAATTTAAGACATTCTAATAAAATATTTGAGCCAGATCGCTGCCGGGCCGATCAAGAAGGCTGGCGGCATTGCCTCGCTGTATGCCTAGGCTTATCCTTTGGCCAAAGTAAGCACCAGCCCGGGTCTTCTGAAGTCATTGGTACAAACCCGGGAATCGAACCTGGGTCCCTCGCTTCCGAGTCCATTGTTATGCCCACTGGGCTACCGTTGCTGATTTTAATCATTTCACTTCAATTCAAAATAGAACGTTAACTGCGACTTATGAACGTTACAAGTTTTAAAACCTAGAACTCATCTTCTCCTTATCTTCTAAATACCCCTTCGTGTTCTATTAGCCCTTTTGGCGCAATGTGTAATCAACAGCACATTTTTTGAACCGCGTTTCAGACAAGCTTAGTATAGCCTCAAGGATTTTATAATGAAAACGTATACAATGCTCCACGAAGGATGTATTAACCTTTGCCAGCCTAAATCTTAGCAACGAAACTCTATTTTCATTACAGTACTACACAAATTATAAAAGTCCCTTCGGGAATCTACGTTCGCGCAGACTAGGAAGAAGTGTACCGAAAGTACCCGAAGCTATAAGTACATTCAACATGATCTTTAACCGATACGGTTAAGGTGCAGAATCGATTGCCGCAGTAGCGCTACCTATTTCGCTCACGCTAATATTGCCAAACTAAAAGTCACCTGCATCGATGACGTTGAATCAACCAATAGCAACAAAGACGCGCGGCCTGCCATAAAATGAAACTATCTGATTGGTCGATCAACTTGCACATCCAAAATTTGGTCATCTGCTCAGGTACATCCGCGAGACTTATTTCTTGTGTAGCACTGTACTAGTATTTACATTGTGTTGGCTACCTACAGTTTACTGATATTTTTCCTGACGTACAAACCACCTTATTCATAATGGTCCGCTAACTTAAAACAGCTGCTACAGAGTGTTCTCAGACTTTCTCATTCTGACTTAGGTCAATAGAAGAAGACAGTGAGAATGAGAAGACAGGGTCACAAGGGGGAAAATGTTTTCATAGATTTACTGAGAAAAAGAAAGGACCTATTTAGAGGCTAAAAATTGGCTAAAGGTTTGGGTCATCTCGATGTAAAAACCTAACTGCAAAGTAGGTACTCGGGGCTGTAATTGATGCAATTTACTTCAGCCAGATGTCGCTGCCTGTACGTAATACAGAGAATAGTGTAAAGAGGTTCGAAATTTCACTGATGCCGGTGAGTCACCCATTAGCTCAGTTGGAAAGAGCGCTGGCTTAGATAGCCAGAGGTCGCGGGTTCGAATCCCGGCATGGGTGGAATTTTTAGCCTCTAAATAGGTTTTTAAAATTGTCCTTAGCACGGGTTAGTGCATTAAAAAATAAAAATACTATAAAAAGAAAGGATCTAGAATTTCTTGCGTTGTTGCCGATGGTCTATTAGTTTTTAGCAGGCTGTTGACGATGGCAGTTGCTGGGTGCGCCCCGCTGAAGACAGGGCGCTATGGCACTCATTAGGAGAGGGCTAAGTCCAGCAGTGGACTAACATATAGCCTGAAGAAAAAGAAGATGATGTACTCACCCAGCATTCGTATGATAGCCTTTTTGGACTGCGCCTGCCTTGCCTCACCGTGCACGGACCCGTTAACGCCATTCAGCGTCCCTGGACTGCCGGGCTTATGCGCGTGCGTCGACCTGTGAACAAAACACACCAGTTGGATCCGATATTTCCGCACTTATCCCCGTTCTCAAGCACACTGATTTGAACCTTTTACCTGCCCCCACTGCTGGGGCATGGGTCTCTTCCTGCATCGCAGGATGGTTAGGCCATACTCCAGCATGGGGGCCATGTCCGGGATGGTGGAGGATTTTAAGGCAGTGGCGGGCCTTACTGTCGGAAGTTCTCAAGCCGCTCATAAGGCCTCTGACATGGCTTAATGGTTAGGCCGTTAGTGCCTACATGACAGCCGGCACTAACGGCTTAACGGCTCGAAAAAAATGCCATTAGCGGTTGTCATGGGATCGCCTCAGTTTCATACATACCTTCATACATACATGCATGCATGCATACATACGTACATACATACATGCTCCGCAGTCGTGAAGAAAACATATTGCAGTATAAAACGAAGTTTTCATTCTACGCGAACAATATTATAATATTATATAATAATATTACGTTTGTCGGTCTCCAATTGAAATTTCTAGAGCCAGCACGTACGAGTATTGCCGGCATTATAGCATAAAACTCGATTTCAATCGGAAATTCAATATGGTATACGCGTTTACGCTCTAGTGATTTAAAATGCTCATTTTATACGCGAAAAGTGTGCAAACCAAATAAATTCAATCAACCGCTTCGTTCTCTCAGGTTTACAACATCATTGAAATATTCCTAGTTCCGACATTTTTATTGCATTTCCACGTTTCCTTACATTTTGTGCACTTCCAACTCAAGGCTGGAATGCACTAGCGGGTAACTTTCAATGTGTAAATAATTTTAATCATAAACAAAATAATACGTGTACCAATGACTTTGATATAGTATTTCTCAAACGTCGGGAAATAAGGTAATTACGTTTTACCTAATAAATAATCGCAAGTAGACTCGTTTAGTATATAACTATGTCATGTTATGGCAGTCGTTAAGCCATGTCGGAGGCCTTATGGGCGGCTTGATAACTTCTGACAGTAAGGCCCGCCACTGTCTTACAATCCTCCACTAACCCGGACTCGGCCCCTGGGTGGAGTATGGCTTAGCCTTCTTGCGATGCAGTGAAAGATCCGTTCCCTAACAGTGAGGACATACAAGGGTCGATATCGAAATAGAATGTAAATTCTTTATGTTGAAATAAAGTATACAATTACTGATTTCCTAACTTAGTTCCGGTTTCACTTACTTGATTTCATTTGCCGCAACTCCCCCGCTACCTACAATCTACTCTTAGAACAAGTTTATTACTTAATTTTCTGTTGCTGTGAAAGGACAGAAAATGAAATTAATAAGCCCTCGGTTAACAATTTACTATTTAAAGCCTTATTATGCATTTGATTTTCTTTTGATATTTTTTGTTTCTAAGCAGTAATGTAATAAATGTACGGCTGCCCCCAGTGGGAATGGAACCCACGACCGCTGTCTTGGTAGCTAAGCGCCACAACAGCTAGACCGACGGAGCAGTCAAAGATGTTTAAGATATAGTTACGATAAGTATTCATTGTAAACCGTGTTATTATATATTTTAAGTTGTTTTTGATGAGGCAATAAAATTCTTTTTATTCTTATTCTTATTTTTAAACAATAAACAATATTTGTATTTTGTATATAGAATATCTTAAAAACCTATTTAGAGGCTAAAAATTCCACCCATGCCGGGACTCGAACCCGCGATCTCTGGCTAAGCGTGCCAGCGCTCTCTCAACTGAGCTAATGAGCGACTACCGGCATCAGAGAAATTTCTAACCTCTTTACAATACTCTCTGTATGACGAGTACTTACAGGCATGGGTGGAATTTTTTGCCTCTAAATAGGTTTTTAAAATTGCCCTTAGCACGGGTAATTGGAATATAATTAGATAGAATGTCGTTTGAAAAGTAGAAGTAGTCGATCTTAGTCATCATGGACAGTCCGTGATCTATTTCATGGACTTAAGGGAAATCGTCTTTTTGTTTGTTTTTTATGCGTAATATTGTCAAATAGCTAGATACCTACCCCATAACGTACCTAATGCGCAGACCCATGCGCACGTAGAGGGCCAGGATAATCAGCCCGGGAAGCACGAAGAACAGCAGACTGCTAAGCTCGCACAGATACCAGGATGGCAGCTCCAGCATTGCACAGAAGGCCGACTCCAGCGACCGGTTGCCAGACCCTGTAGAGCAACGGAGAGATTCAACAGAGAGGATGGGTTGGCTTTCAAGTACGTGGAATCCATTGCAAAGTAAACACAATCACGCGCCTTATCACCGGACCTGTCCGCGGACGTGGTGAGTGCTGTGTGCCGGCCCGCTGCGAAAAACTAAAAGTGACTTGAGAGTAAACAGTTTGCCCTCACTACAATATTTGACTGTACTCGCCACTTCAGTCTACCCGTGACCACAGCTACTGAAACGCTGTCAAAACTTCGCATGGCACGCTAAGCTGTTGGTGCCGGCTGTCATGAAATGCCCGTCGTTAAGCCATAACTTCTTGATAACTTCTGACAGTAAGGCCCGCCACTGTCATCCAATCCTCCACCAACCCGGACTTGGTCCCCGTAGAGAGTTATGGCCTAACCTTTCTGCGATGCACAAAGATATCCTTTGCCCCAGCAGTGTGGACATAATGTTCTCCTTATCGAATCCGATGACGCGACCTCAAGGATTGGTTGGTGCGCTCAGATGTGACTCGCGAAACCCAGCCTTTTTTTAAATGTACGGTTACATTGGCCGCAGTGAAGCAGTGACCATGGTCATTGTACGTGTAAGAGTATGTGGGCTTTGGACGGTTTTTTTGGCGCTGACTGTTGGAGCTAACTAACCTGGTGGGTAGTCGTGGTAGCTGACTGTAGTGTAGAGGGCGAAGGGTGAAGCAGCGACCAGCGACACTGCCCAAAGCACGGCAACGATGCGCAGCGCTCGCCGCAGACCAGCCATGGCGTACAGGTGCAGGGGGTGGCAGATCGCCAGGTAACGCTCCAGGGAGAATGCCACGATGGTCAGCACAGACACGTAGGACGCTCTGTTGGCAACAGAAATAACTGCATTGGCCTCTCCATCTACGTGTAGGAGAATAATAATAGGTCTCGTACTAATTGTCGACGAAATTGTGCGTGCAGCCTAGCGTTGAAATAAAACTCAATTTGAAGAATACTGAAGCAACAAAGAACGAAGAATTTATTTACAAGGCTTAGTCTAATATATCACAAAAATTCTGATCGCACAAGTAACGTAATAAAGCAAGGAAAATATTACGACCAATCACAGCACTGCCTACACGCGTGCCCCCCGTGCGCAGCGAAAAAAGAAAACTTGCGAAGTTATATGATATGATTTATACAGCGTCCAGTGGCATCTTCACTCACACTAGCTGGGTGAAGGGACCACTCGGATGCTGTAGTGCCTCGGACATGGTTTCAGATGGTGTAGGCTGGCCCAGCCAACCTATACCATCTGACAGCTTAGTTGGCCTAGCCTACAGGAAAGACTAGTCAATACGTGCGAAGCCAACTAACCCGCGGTTTTTCTCACGATGTTTTTATTTGACGTTATCGTGTGGTATTGCGACTACAAATTGTACGTAACTTTGAAATTAAACAAAGTCATTACATATACATGCCCGCACTGGGGATAGAACCTGGGTCTGTCGATTGCGAGTCCATTGTTTTACCCACTGAGCTACCACCGCTTACTTCTTGTACAAGGGTATCCACATATTTTGATAAATCTAGCTTACACTATTTTTATTTTTAATGCACTAACCCGTGCTAAGGAACAAATTTAAAAACCTATTTAGGCGCTAAAAATTTTTTTAGTTAAATATTTAGTTTTTAATTAAATTTTTCTGGCACGGATAGCCAGAGGTTGCGGGTTCGAATCCCGGCATGGGTGAAATTTTTAGCCTCTAAATAGGTTTTTAAATCTAGCTTAGCTTAGCAACCAAAAATGTACGTACTTGTCTTAATAATATGAGGCCAAGTGGCAAAGTTTTCTACGCATAATGATCTACCTTCAGCCTAAGCAAAGTTTAATTACTTTTATTAGTCTGAATACTTTTTTATGTAGTCTATAAACGTCCCACTGCAGGGCACAGGCCTTCTCTCAGAGAGTACGGGCTTAATTACCACGCGTGCCCACCGCGGATTGGCAATTTCAAGCGCTAAGGCATTTGAACAGCTCAAACACTCAGGTCTTCTCACGATGTTTTCCTTCACAATTAGTTCCTGGATAAATTATTTACGTAAAATAATATACTTACACTATTTTTATTTTTAATGCACTAACCTGTGCTAAGGACAAATTTAAAAATCTATTTAGAGGTTAAAAATTTCACCCATGCCGGGATTCGAACCCGCAACCTCTGGCTATCCGTGCCAGCGCTCTACCGATTGAGCGGTGAAATTTTTAGCCTCTAAATAGGTTTTTAAATAATATACTTGTTATTTTAAATAGACATAATTTGCCCTTGACATCTACGTAATCGCTCGTAACCCCGGCTGCCTGAGTGATCTTACATGATCACGAAGGTTGCAACACAGTGCATGGATGGGGGACCGTCTATGACTAACGCTAGTGGCATTTTCCGAGCGGTTCTGTGCTTTGCAAGGTACGTTAATCAGTTGGTGCCGGCTGTTGTCGATAGATGGGAGTCGTTAAACCAAGTCAGAGGCCTTAGGGCGGCTTGAAAATTTCTGACAGTAAGACCAGCCACCAGTCTTGCAAGCCCCCACCGATCCGGGCTTGGACCCCGTGGTGGAGTATGGCCTCTTCTTAGGGAAGGGACCGGTGCCCCTCGGTGGGGACATAATGAGTTCATGACGATTTACGTAATGAGATGATTTATACAGCGTCCATGAGCACGTTGATGACGCTGCAGAGTCTGAGACATTGTTAAATTTTTAAGAACCTAATTTTAGTACGCTTAGCATGCACGTTTTGACTCTCTCTTGACGTCGAGTGAGAGACTTACGAGTATTTGTCACATCAAAATTACAACCATGGCAGCTCAATATTGTCAATAGACTGCGATCTTGTGCAGGTAAAAGTAGTTATTGCCATATTACATAAGCGTCGTATTTTTTTTACTGACAACACTATAAGAGTGAAAGACATAAGAGTACTTGTCATGTCAAAAATACGACCATGCCAGCTGAGAATCGAGATAGCCAATAGACTGCGGTCTAGTCTAGCTAAAAGTAGTTATTGCAAAGTAGTTATTAAGTAAAAGTGTTTTATTTTTATCTGACAACACTGTAAAAAATGTTACTGATTTATAGTTTTATGCAATGAGTAAGGGAAACTTAAGAAACTAAAATCAAAAAGAAATTAAAGTAAAGATTTTTCCTGTCAAATCTATGCTTTCGAGGCGTCGAGAAGAATTATCTTCACCTCCGTGGGTACCAGACATGACTCAGTCTCATACTCGTATATCTCAGAGGACTTTGTCTCGGTCGTGGTCACCAGGTTAGCGTCGAGACATTTCAGGCTTGACAGAGAAATTGTCATTTTTGCGTAGGGTCTTTTTTGAACGTGGCATGCTAAGTGTTCGGTCCCTTTATTTGATTGCTAGATTTATATATTTAGCTTTTTATCACGTTTTGTATGTTCGTTATATGAGCTTCTTCATCAAGATTTAACTCCTGAAGCGTAGAAAACCATTACCGTCCTAAGACGCAAGTACACAAATTACTTTCTTAAGAAGTTCAGCGTCTGTTGGTGTCTAGACATCTCATATTTATTTTAAGTAACACTTTCCAGCTAACGAGATGCATTTATTTTTCTAGGCGATGTTCAGGATTTAATGTGTCTTGTCTCATCTTTCCCTAAATGTACGCCGGATTAGTGCTTCTGATTGGACGGTTTTTCGTGACAACACCAAAATAGCCAATCAGAAGCATTCGTTTACTCGGATGGCGCACTCGGACCGAGCCCACTAAGACCGAGAAAACCTGGCTTTAAACAAACACAATAACTCCATAATGTTTTTTCTACTTTAGTGTGTAAGTTTGTAAATTTGATTGAACCTGGGTCTCTCGCTTGCGGGTCCATTGGTCTACCCACTGAGCTACCACCACTAAAACTCTCTTTGAAAATTATACTTAATATATTCCTCAGTTTGTGAGTGCATTATGTGTTCTGCTGTCTATGTTATACACAATCAGAGTCTGTAAACGAGCAGTTATGCTGAGCGTCAGTCCTTTTTATCACGCCCCTATTTTAAGCGTACTTGAGTACTTCAATCGAAATTTCTGTATTTTTAACTTGAGTGATGAGTAAAGTCAGATTTATTTACTAGCTTTGCCCCCGGTGTTATCCGTGTTTTATCGATATTCTTGAATTGAAATGAAATGTAAAGGTTTTATTCCAAGTAGCACAGAAACTGCGGCTTAGTGAACGTTGCAATTCAAACTAGGTGTCCATTTCAAAATCTAGATCATTTTGGAGAAAAAATGGACAAAAAAACTCCAAACTTAGTATTTTCAAAGTCCTTAATTAACAAAGTTTACATAATTATTATAAAACATAGAACTTAAAAACCTATAAAGAGGCTAAAAATTTCACCCATGCCGGGATTCGAACCCGCAACCTCTGGCTATCCGTGCCAGCGCTCTACCAATTGAGCCAATGGGTGACTCACGGCATCAGTGAAATTTCGAACCTCCTTACAATATTCTCTGTATTACGTACAGGCAGCGACATCTGACTTAAGCAAATTGCATTACTTACAGCCCCGACTACCTACTTTGCAGTTAGGTTTAACATCGGAACGATATCACTGTACCCACATGATTATACTATTTTTATTTTAATGCACTAACCCGTGCTAAGGAACAAATTTAAAAACCTATTTAGAGGCTAAAAATTTCACCCATGCCGGGATTCGAACCCGCAATCTCTGGCTATCCGTGCCAGCGCTCTATGTAAGGAGGTTCGAAATTTCACTGATGCCGTGAGTCACCCATTGGCTCAATTGGTAAAGCACGAAAGCGCTCGGAAAAATGCCACTAGCGGTAGTCACGGTATGCTCACCCATCCCGTACCTGATCGCGCCTGTTGTTGCTTAACCAAGTGATTGATTCCAATCACTATTAACGTTTGTTGTATACTCACATAAGCTTCTAAACCTATACTTATGTAATGTATAAACATTATCTTCCGTATCAATAAACCATTTCTATTTGTATTATTTCAGAGCTAAACCTGTTACAGCCATGTTTTAGGTTGTCTAGAAGAGATCACTTTGAGTGATAAGGTCGTCATCGCCGTCTGTACTTCAGGTTAAGATATTTGTGTGATTTCCATTTTTGTGTACAATAAAGTGTTCTCTATTTATATCTACAGCCCTCTGTAGATTTTTTAACATTATTTTCAAGGGTAAAGTTACAGGTAACAACCACAGATATATAAACGGTATAATATTATACAAACACCAAACCCAAAAACCGTTCACAAAACATTTCAAAATACATTTTTTTCGTCAATCTTTCGACAAAATAGGGGATGTTTTGGCAAAGGGGAAGATAAAAAGTACCCGGAACCGGCGTGCGTACGGGCAACGACTTATGAACTTTGATGAAGCGAAGGTGATCTGTCAGGATCGTGGCAAGTAGCAGTCCCTGGTCTCTGCCTACCCCTCTGGGATAGAGGCGTGAGGTTATGTTTGAATGTATATGTATTTACCGGACTTATACTAGAAAATGGCATGACAACAGCAGAAAAGCTTTGATACTGTCGCGCTACAGTTCATTCGCTTCGACTTTGACTAAAAGCAACGATATTAGGTTACAATCCGTGTAATCTTCTTCTGTCTAAAATCAGGTTCGTCCGTATAAACTACCAAGAGGTCCCGGGTTCGAATCCCGGCTGGGAACAAAAAAAAAACCCAGGTCTTGGATGTTTACATGTTTGTGATGTCGTTGTTTCTGGTTCCCACGACACAGGGTATCCTAGTGTGGGACCAGAAGCAATGCATGTGCTTGTATGTAAATGTTATATGTTAAGGTTATGTTGTTCATCACAAACCTGTTGATATCTCAACATAACGCTCTAGCCATCTCACAACATTGAGATGTTCTCTGATAGCTGTGTTTAAAAGGTATCTTGTCTACCCTCTGAAACTTAGATTTATACATTTTATAAGTGAAGTAATATTATTATTTTTAAATAGTCTCTCGAGTGTATTAGCAAACTTAACTATAAACCAGTCCTCAAGCAACTTTATACTAACGGTGCATGTTGTGACTGCCTGTAAGTGAGGTAACAGTTAGCTTATTTATAGTAATGGTGTATTGTGAATGTATTGGTGTATATCTTGTTGGTAGTCCTAATAAATAAAATAAAAATAAAATAAATAAATAATCTATTTTAGCCAAATGAGCCAGAAGTAGAGTAGGGGTATGTATGTATGTATGTATGTATGTATGTATGTATGTATGTATGTATGTATGTATGTATGTATGTATGTATGTATGTATGTATGTATGTATGTATGTATGTATGTATGTATGTATGTATGTATGTATGTATGTATGTATGTATGTATGTATGTATGTATGTATGTATGTATGTATGTATGTATGTATGTTCATTCATATATACATAGCGAACACGAAAGAGTACTAATAGTGGTCAGCAGCAGCAGGAAAGTTTTCCAGACGAACGCATATTGTACGGAGCGTACCGAATTCGTTGTATGGACCGTACCAAGTTCGATCGTCTATTAAAATAGTATTACGGCCGTAATTCTAACGTCAGTGATCTTGTTTCAAATATTTACCTGGGTGGGAAGAATTGGCCAGGGACAAGGAGGAGTGGAAATCTAAAGGGGAGGTCTTTGCCCAGCAGTGGGACACAATCATGGATTCTTGAAAAAAAATAGACGTTTTACGTTAAATCAACGGCCGTATAACTCAATAAAGTCCCACCCTGTTTTTTTTTTCTTTTAATAATGGCGTTTTATCTGTTACACGCGACTTCGTCCGCGTTGGTATCAACCATTTGTATGTCCCCACTGTGACAGTGGCGGGCCTTACTGTCAGAAGTTATCAAGCCGCCCATAAGGCCTCTTTAATGACTGCCGTTACTGACAGCCGGCACCAACAGTTAACCTGCCTTGCGAAGCACGGAAGCGCTCGGAAAAATGTCACTAGCGGTAGTCACGGGACGGTCACCCATCCAGCAGCTGACCACGCCTATTGTTGTTTAACCCCAGTGATTGATTCCTATCACTGGTTCCGCTAGGCCGCGAGCGTTTCTTCCGCGTGGCCTACAGAAATGAAACATAACCTTGTGGGTACAGCAATATCATTCCGATGTAAAAACCTAACTGCAAAGTAGGAACTCGGGGCTGTAAGCAATGCAATTTACTTTAGCCAGATGTCGCTGCCTGTACGTAATACAGAGAATAGTTTAAAGAGGTTCGAAATTTCACTGATGGCGGTGAGTCGCCCATTAGCTCAGTTGGAAAGAGCGCTGGCACGGCTAGCCAGAGGTCGCGGGTTCGAGTCCCGGCATGGGTGGAATTTTTAGCCTCTAAATAGGTTTTTTAAAATTGTCCTTAGCACGGGTTAGTGCATTAAAAACTATTCGGGGCAGTAACCACTAATTAAAAACCATGGAAATCGGCCCCGCCGTTCTCGAGTTGAATGTATATTAAGAGAAGGTAGATTAAATTACTCTTCACCGGTTGTAGACCTCAAGTTATTTAAAGGTCTACAACACCACTAATTTTAACCTTCTTCAATCCCTTCACCAATGTAATTGCTAGACGGCACTTCACCCTTGTCATCCGTTTGAAAAAGACAAATTAATTGCTGAAAAAGTACCTCGAGCGAAAATTATAATAAATCATTTAACGCTTCGGACGGATTTTTTTAATCTGTGCAGCAATTAAAATTTTTAATGACACCCCGAGGTAACGAGTTACATTTCTTTCTGTACCCTATATAGGTACAAACTACCTTTGAAACAGAATCGCACAAGACAAATTATGGGCAAAATGGCGTAGTTAATCGACTTAAGAGGACCTACAATGATGCAGCGAGGGCAGGCCCTCCACGAAATGGTCTGAAGACAAGACCCTAAAGTTTAACACATATAAAGTTTAACGTATACGTCCTCGGTGGCGCGACGGTTTGGCACTGTAAAACCGAAGGTTCGATCCCCGGCCGAGTCAAATTAGGAAACGACTTTTCTAGTTTGTCTGGGGTCTTGGATGTTATCTATGTATTTATTGTATTAAATCTATCGTCGAGTTAGAACCTATAACACAAGTCATTTAGTTGTACTTAGTATAGGGCTAACGAGATCTGTGTATTATGTCCATGAATATAAATAAATAAATATAGTTCTTTAATAGAATTAAATAATTATTAATTCTATTGAAACCAACCAATGGTTGCAATTTGCCTCAATTTGGTAGTCTAAAAAGCAGTACAATGTCATTCCAGGGGTATAACCCGCTCAAAGTAAATAAGCATCGTTCACGAAGAAAATGGTATCGCGAGAGGCGCAGAGCACGGGTTGTACCGTTGCAATGCGATCGGTTATAAGGCTATCGATAGTGTGAATGAAACGACCATTACCGGACTAATACGACTCTATTGAACAACTATACATTTTAGAGACTCGCCCCCCTGGTTACGGTGTAGCGGTTTTGGAAAGTAAATTGGCAAGTGTAGGTAATAGTTATGAATAGATAGATAGAAAGATAGAGATAGAGAACACTTTATAGCTTATAAGAAGTTCCGTTTCCTGATTAATTATGTAACAACTGATGCTGTACCTGTTATTTCAGTAAACTAATACACAATTTAACCTATAATTGGGCCTTATATGTAAAATTAAGCTTAAAGTATATTATAAATTTATGTGCATGTTGGGTCACTAAATAAATAAAATACAGTAGCGTGACTGTACCATTTGAGGCCCGTGGCTAATTAATGGGATCCACGTCCCGCAAAAATTATAACCAATCCTCTTAATAAAAATCGTTAAGTTCCACAACATAGTGGCTGCTTTAAAAATTGATCCGTACTAAACATCCTTTTCTTACGAATGCGTTGAAATCTTAATCATTTATTTGAATTTTTATACGCATTCATGTGGTAGAATGTATGGAGTTCCTGAACTTCTGTGAAAAAAATCATATACCGTCTGTTAGGGTTGGCTGGAAGAGATCTCTTTTAGTGATAAGTTCGCCTTTGTAATTGCAATAAAGAATATATATAAAATATAAATATATATAAATGTTTTGTATTTAATGATAAAATGGAACTAAACCTAAAACATTCTAATTTAAATAAAATATTTGAGCCAGATCGCTGTCGGGCGGCAGAGTACCAAGAAGGCTGGCGGCATTGCCTCGCTGTATGGCTAGGCTTATTCTTTGGCCAAAGTAAGCACCAGCCCTCGGGTCTCCTGAAGCGTCGTATTTTGTATTTTGTATTTTTTTTTTGTAAAATCTGTATATTTTACAAAATTTTATTATAATCTAACCTATAATTACTTTTATCTCGGAGCCTGATGAAATAAATTAATGTTGATTAATTGCAGAATAATTGTTAATTTTAACACATACTTTCACACGCGCACACACACACCCAAACACCCACCCACACACAAACACACATACACACACAAACGTATTTCTTTTGACATTGTGTAATTTCACAATTTTAGGGAAAATCCTCTTTTTTCAGTGACACGACTTTACGCTCTGAGCCGTTTTAGTTAAACACTCCCTATTTGAGAGAAAGGTGACCCGTGAAAGTCCCAAAGGTATTATTCTGTGTCCGTTGCTATGAGAAGGAATTGGTGGCCTCTAGCCTCGTTATATTTGTACAGCGAGGTGGGGACCAGAGACACTACCGAAACGAAGCCCCTGATAAAGTTCAGACTTAGACAAAGTGGATCATTTAGATAACAGCTGCCCTTTTTGAATCTATGCAAACACGGGACATCTAGAGAAAAGGTGCTATTACAGTAGGGTTCTAAAACTACAATAATACTAAAATAATAAAGATAGACACAAAAAAAGAAGATTGGGTCCCACCGCGTAGCTGAACTAGAATAATAACTTTCACACAACACAATCACTCGACCTAGTCCCAAACTAGGATACGCTGTACACCCAGATTGATGCCTCTTTTACGGTGGCCTCAAATGGGAATCGAACCCACGGCCTCTGTCTTGGTAATCAAGCGCCTTAACGGCTAGATAAAACGAAACTTGCTGTGTGGTGTCGGCCTAGAGAATAGCACCAACCCAAATTCTTCCCGCTGGTGTCGTAAAAGGCGACTATGGGACTCAAACCGGAGAGTGGGAAGCAGCGCCCCCGGCAGTACAATTCTACCAAACTTCGATCCCCAACCCGCATGCCTAGCGTGGGGATTATGGGCATTACCCCCTAATGATGGCACAACCTTGCGCTCATTAGGGGAGGGCTATGTCCAGCAGTGGACTAATATAGCCTGAAGAAGAAGAAGAAAACGAAACAGTCGGCCAAAAAGACGATGCAGAAAAAACTGTATTCATTTTTTATATATTTAATTGTTTCTAAACAATTAAGATTTATGCACGCCACGACTAATAAATTTTGATGAAGCTAAAGAAATCTGTTGTAAGGGATTCAGATGAGAACTGGATCTCAGTGATTGGAAAATTGAATAAAAGAGGAAATACGGAGAGAACACGAGGCGGTTATGTTAGCACAGTGCGCGCGGGTCACTCGTAGTCTAGGCAAACTGAGTGATTGGAATCAATTACTTGAGTTAAGCAACACAGGTGCGGTCAAGTGCAGGATGGGTGACTTTCCCGTGACTACCGTTAGTGGCATTTTTTCCGAAAGGTTCCGTGCTTCGCAAGGCACGTTAAGCCTCTGGTTCCATGTTAGAGGCCTTATTTGCGGCTTGATAACTTCCGACAGTTGTGTGGAAGTTATTATAATTATTACTAGTTGTTATTCTAGTTGAATCGCTTGTGGTCCAGGCTGCCTGAGTGATCTCAAATGATCACGAAGGTTAAGCTATACAGAGCGCGATCAGTCATGGATGGGTAGACCATCTATGACTAACGCCAGTGGCATTTTTTCGAGTGATTCCTTGCTTCGCAAGACACGTTAAACAGTTGGTGCCGGCTGCCATCTACAGATGGCAGTCGTTTGTAACGGTGCAAACCTCTGTACACCATTTTTATTTCTATCTATCATTTTCAAATATTTAAATTATGACACACATTTTTCGATTTCCCTCATTTTTCATCACTACAACTCTACCCTTCGATCAGATCTGACTATTTTACCAGCTTATCCGTTTTATCCAGTTTTCTGTTTTATTATTAATAATACAAAGTCGTTTCAGTTTCTTATTATTTGTACAGGATACAGCATTACAATGGCGTCCAACGTGGTTTTTTTTTACGTTAAGCCAAGTCAGAGGCCTTAGGGCAGTTGGAAACTTCTGACAGTAAGACCAGCCAGTCTTGCATGCCTCCACCAATCTGGACTTGCCCGCCGTGGTGGAGTATGGCCTATACCTTCCTCAGGGAAGAGACCCGTGCCCCTCAGTGGGGACATAATGAGTTGATGATGGTGATGATGATGATTCTAGTTCAGCTACGCGGTGGGACCCAAACTTCTTTCCTATAAGTAATTGTTTTTTTGTGTCTATCTTTATTATTTTAGTATTGCCATTGTACGAAGCCCACACAACAATATGAATTGAAATGTTTGAGAATAGGCCTATTTTTTACATCGAAGACACGTATATCGGAGCTCAGTTGTAATCATTGTCCCAGCAGTAATGACATAAGCCAATATGTCAATATGCCAGTCGCAGGTCCCCGCCAGTGGCGCGATTTTGCCACGTCGGCCGAGTGACAATGCTTCATGATTGACGCCCCAACCGTTACGTAATAATTACTGTGCATAGAATAGAACGCTTGTATGATAGAGCCGGAATTTATGTAGAAGATCCCTGAGTCTACACAGAGCTTAAAAAAATCGGCGAGAAAATATAGAAAGAGATGAAAACATTCGCCAAGACGTCTTACAAGACAAGCAAATAATATTTTTATACAACATTATAGAACAAAATGGAACGAGGAGCTTAGTATCTGAGGGTGCCACTATGTACAACAAACTGCCGAAAGATATAAAAGAAGCCAAATCTCTACTCATTTTTAAAAAACTACTTAGAAACCACATTAGAAAGGACTCTTCAATAGACAAAAAATAAACCTAAAAAATTTTGCGTACCCAATATAATTAATGAAAGCGCAGCCTTACATCGATGTAACTGGATCGTAGTTTGTGCTAAGGACTACCCTCTATTATTGTTTTAATTCTAATAACTGTCTGTCGATATTGTATTGTTACATACTTAACTAATTGTTTCTTAAGTGAATTTATGTATTCTTTTTGAGAAATAAATATCTTAAACCTTAAACCTTAAGATCCTGAGAAACCTCTAAGGGATAATAGTCAGACTCGCGCACACTAACACACACATACACATACACACACACTAACACATACATACACACACAGACACGCACACACATGAGCAAATCAGTTAAATATAAATTGTAAAACCAACATACAGTTATGTACTAACACTAGAATAAAAGTACTAACTTTAAGTGGACATAATTATATACTTTTTAATCGTTATCAACCCTTGTATGTCCCCACTGCTGGGGCACGGGTCTCTTCCTGCATCGCAGAAAGGTTAGGCCATACTCCACCACGGGGGCCAAGTCCGGGTTGGTGGAGGATTGTAAGACAGTTGCGGGCCTTACTGTCAGAAGTCATCAAGCCGCCCATAAGGCCTCTGACATGGCTTAACGACTGCCATTATATGACAGCCGGCACCAACGGCTTAACGTGCCTTGCGAAGCACGGAAGCGCTCGAAAAAATGCCACTAGCGGTAGTCACGGGACGCTCACCCATCCTGTACCTGACCGCGCCTGTTGTTGCTTAACCAAGTGATTGATTCCAATCACTCGGTTCGCCTAGGCCACGAGCGCTTCCTATACCTATACTTTTTAATATTTGAAATAAATTAATTGAAATTGAGTTATGCAGTAAACAAAAAGTAAAAATGTAGTGATTTTGATTGATTTTCAGAAGTCTTTATTTATATAATAATAATTAACATGTTACAATATAAAACACTGTCTTAAGTGTAACAATCTGTATTAGCACTATTTTTCGGGTGAAGCACCCATATAAAAATTTTAAGATATGTATGTGGTTAACATTATTATGCCATGTGATTATAGTTAAATTATGGTAGTGTTATTGTAAAGGTCGTAGGTACAATTCAGAGTGCATTGTTACCTTTTAAATACAATGTAATCGATGTTTTGAGAAAAATTGAGTGAACACTCATTACGGCTATGTGCCGATAGCTAATCGATATGGATTACCAGTAGTAGAAAAAAAAAAGGTATTGTAGTTCCCTTAATTTCTATAATATTTTTAATTTTAATGTGGATGGAAGGTAGTGCTAGAATAATTCTGTCTAATTCGGTCTAACCAAGAGTCAGGGGAAGCGAAACCAACTATGTTGATTTAAAAACGAAAAAGAAAAAAATGTAGTGTTTTTTTACATTTAGCTGAATAAAAATCTACAATCCAACAAACACACATTTCATAATAAACGTAGGTACCCCACATTAAAATGCATAGCAGAGGACCTTCTAGGACCTCCACTTAGAACGGTGTTAGGTACAACAGGACGTGAGTAGCGCGCAGAAACTCAGCTCAGCTAATATTATGTACGCTGAAGATCATAATTAAAGAGTTGAGTTTTCGATGAAAGCTTCGGTCCCTTAAACTGCTATTGCCCGTGCTCCAAACCTTTTTAAGTCTCTAAAAACATTGATGATTTTTTTAATGAATTTATGTACTATGACAATGATCTAGGAATGCAACTGAGAGGAAGTACAATATGAACGCAAACTAACTCGTATTAAACGGGTCAAATCGCGATTATATATTTAGGAAAAATGTATAATTTTATTACCTTAATTCCCTGCGTCAACTGCAACGCTGCCGAAACCTCGGGAATTAAGGTAATTACGTTTTACCTAATTATTCAACATGCGGGCATGTACCAATGACTTTGTTTAATTTCAAAGTTTAAAAACCTATTTAGAGGCTAAAAATTTCACCCATGCCGGGTGAAATTTCACTGATGCCGTGAGTTGCCCATTGGCTCAATTGGTAGAGCGCTGGTACGGATAGCCAGAGGTTGCGGGTTCGAATCCCGGCATGGGTGAAATTTTTAGCCTCTAAATAGGTTTTTAAATTTGTTCCTTAGCACGGGTAAGTGCATTGAAAAGAGTATATCCATTTATTTCCAAGAACAAAGGGCATCTTACATTTACAACAAAAACATTAAACTTAAGGACCTAAGAAAACAGAAAACATGAATCTCAGTATTTTTCATTACATTGCATAGTGCACTTACTCGTTTCACACTTCACAAACCCACCCACACACAGACACCCACCCACCCACACACACACACACACACACACACACACACGCACGCACACACACATAAACACATAACTCCGTACACTCTTCAGTCATCATAACTATACAGGAATGTTAATATTCTCTTCTACTTTAATATTTTTTTAAGACTGTAAATGAAAATTCCTGACTCTTTGTTAAGTTACTATATTATACTCGTAATTTAAAGTTAATTGCTACTATGTTTATAAAAACCTATTTAGAGGCTAAAAATTTCACCCATGCCGGCATTCGAACCCGCAACCTCTGGCTATCCGTGCCAGCGCTCTACCAATTGAGCCAATGGGCGACTCACGGCATCAGTGAAATTTCGAACCTCTTTACACTATTCTCTGTATTACGTACAGACAGCGACATCTGACTTAAGCAAATTACATCACTTACAGCCCCGACTACCTACTTTGCAGTTAGGTTTAACATCGGAACGATATCACTGTACCCACATGATTATACTATTTTTATTTTAATGCACTAACCCGTGGTAAGGAACAAATTTAAAAACCTATTTAGAGGCTAAAAATTTCACCCATGCCGGGATTCGAACCCGCAACCTCTGGCTATCCGTGTCAGCGCTCTACCAATTGAGCCAATGGGCGACTCACGGCATCAGTGAAATTTCGAACCTCTTTACACTATTCTCTGTATTACGTACAGGCAGCTGACTTAAGCAAATTGCATTACTTACAGCCCCGACTACCTACTTTGCAGTTAGGTTTAACACCTAAATAGGTCTTTTTAATTTGTTCCTTAGCACGGGTTAGTGCATTAAAATAAAAATAGTATAATTATTATGTTTATGTATGGGTTTTTTAAAAGAGTTCATTTGCCATATTATGCAGTCGGATAAAAAAACAAATTAGTGTGACTTGTTGTATTTTCACTCGACTACGAATGTAAAGGTACGTAGTTAATTATGTATAATAATGATAATTTGCGAAATATATACCTAAATAGTTTGTTTTTCGTACGTGAGTATGCGATATATTTAAATATGTTATTATTTATGCCCACACAGCAGCCAAGCGGTTGGACCAATCTGAACAAAGCATTAAAAAGCTTCAAATCAACATTAATGGACTAAAAGATTTGTCAGGATCGTGGCAAGTGGCAAACTATGTTATTAACCTACTCCTTCAGGATACAAGCGTAAATGTAAACTAAACTTCGAGCCATATCGACCCTTGTTTGTCCCCATTGCGGGGACACGGTTCTCGATGCAGAAATGTTCATGCTATAATCCACCACGGGGGCCAAGTCAAGGTTGGTTGAGGATTGTAAGACAGTGGCGGGCCTTACTGTCAGAAGTTATCAAGTCGCTCGTAAGGACTCTGACATAACTTAACTACCGCAATTATATGACAGCCGGCACCAACAGCTTAAGATGTTTTGCGAAGCACGGAAGCGCTCGGAAAAATGCCACCAGCGATAGCCATGGGACGGTCACCCATCCTGCACCTGACCTCGCCTGTTGTTTCTTAACTAAGTTGCTCAATTCCCATCACTCGGTTCGACTAGGCCACGAGCGCTTATTATTATTAAACTAAAGTTATTGTAACAAAAATTCCAAATGCCAAAAAGTCTTAAGCAAGGCTTACATAAGTTAATTGAATTCAAAGCTTCAGACAATCCTTGGCGACCAAACTCGACCAAACTTTTTACTTTAAACTTCTTGAGGTTCAACGAGGGCGTCGCCAAATGAATTCAGTGAACTCATTAAGACAGTCGGGTTTTTGTTTTAATATAAGCTTTTTTCATCTGCCTGTAACAGTATTTCGACAGGATCGAACTAAGCTTTTTGGTTTAAGCTCTTGTAATGTTTGGGAAATTTACGAAGCCTATTAAGTTGAAGAAGGACTATACCTACAAGATGGGACACAAACATTGAGGCTACGGAAAAAATAAGAAATTAAGGCAATACAATTTTATGACTCATACAAGATTGTTTTAGTTGTCATAAATAATTTTGTAACGATTCATTAGTTCGATCCGGTTAATTAATTAATTATTACGAAAAATAATTAATTAATTAACCGGACCCTCCCCAGAGGCGCCGATAATCTGGGCGCAGTAATTGGCTTTTAGGTAGTGTTTTAAATAAATTAATTTATACATATACTTAGTTATACTATTTTTATTTTTAATGCAGTAACCCGTGCTAAGGACCATTTTAAAAACCTATTTAAAGGCTAAAACTTCCACCCATGCCGGAATGCGAACCCGAAACCTCTGGCAATCCGTGCCGGCGCTCTATACAACGGAGCTTATGGGCGACTCACCGGCATCAGTGAAATTTCGAACCTCTTTACACTATTCTCTGTATTACGTACAGGCAGCGACATCTGGCTAAAGTCGATTGCATCACTTACAGCCCCGACTACGTACTTTGCAGTTAGGTTTTTAAATCGGAATGATATCGCTGTACCCACATGATTATACTATTTTTATTTTTTGCACTAACCCGTGCTAAGGAAAATTTTAAAAACCTATTTAGAGGCTGAAAATTCCACCCATGCCGGGATTCGAACCCGCGACCTCTGGCTATCCGTGCCAGCGCTCTATCCAACTGAGCTAATGGGCGACTCACCGGAATCAGTGAGATTTCGAACCTCTTTACACTACTCTCTGTATTACGTACAGGCAGCGACATCTAGCTTAAGCAAATTGCATCACTTACAGCCCCGACTACCTACTTTGCAGTTAGGTTTTTACATCGGAATGATATCGCTGTACGCTGCGCGTACGGAAAAAGCCACTTTATTGCCAGGTGTGGCATAAAATATATTTTTATGGTGCATTTAGGTCCTCAAAAAATATACTAAAATACTTTTTGGTCTAATGGAAGAGTTATTAGCGTTTAGGACTTACTTGAAAAGAGAGTCAAATAGCGGATTGTATAACATTACTTGTATTTAAAAATCATGGTTGTAACCTTTTTTTCTGGTTGTGTCTGTCTGTCTGTCTGTCTGTCTGTCTGTCTGTCTGTCTGTCTGTCTGTCTGTCTGTCTGTCTGTCTGTCTGTCTGTCTGTCTGTCTGTCTGTCTGTCTGTCTGTCTGTCTGTCTGTCTGTCTGTCTGTCTGTCTGTCTGTCTGTCTGTCTGTCTGTCTGTCTGTCTGTCTGTCTGTCTGTCTGTCTGTCTGTCTGTCTGTCTGTCTGTCTGTCTGTCTGTCTGTCTGTCTGTCTGTCTGTCTGTCTGTCTGTCTGTCTGTCTGTCTGTCTGTCTGTCTGTCTGTCTGTCTGTCTGTCTGTCTGTCTGTCTGTCTGTCTGTCTGTCTGTCTGTCTGTCTGTCTGTCTGTCTGTCTGTCTGTCTGTCTGTCTGTCTGTCTGTCTGTCTGTCTGTCTGTCTGTCTGTCTGTCTGTCTGTCTGTCTGTCTGTCTGTCTGTCTGTCTGTCTGTCTGTCTGTCTGTCTGTCTGTCTGTCTGTCTGTCTGTCTGTCTGTCTGTCTGTCTGTCTGTCTGTCTGTCTGTCTGTCTGTCTGTCTGTCTGTCTGTCTGTCTGTCTGTCTGTCTGTCTGTCTGTCTGTCTGTCTGTCTGTCTGTCTGTCTGTCTGTCTGTCTGTCTGTCTGTCTGTCTGTCTGTCTGTCTGTCTGTCTGTCTGTCTGTCTGTCTGTCTGTCTGTCTGTCTGTCTGTCTGTCTGTCTGTCTGTCTGTCTGTCTGTCTGTCTGTCTGTCTGTCTGTCTGTCTGTCTGTCTGTCTGTCTGTCTGTCTGTCTGTCTGTCTGTCTGTCTGTCTGTCTGTCTGTCTGTCTGTCTGTCTGTCTGTCTGTCTGTCTGTCTGTCTGTCTGTCTGTCTGTCTGTCTGTCTGTCTGTCTGTCTGTCTGTCTGTCTGTCTGTCTGTCTGTCTGTCTGTCTGTCTGTCTGTCTGTCTGTCTGTCTGTCTGTCTGTCTGTCTGTCTGTCTGTCTGTCTGTCTGTCTGTCTGTCTGTCTGTCTGTCTGTCTGTCTGTCTGTCTGTCTGTCTGTCTGTCTGTCTGTCTGTCTGTCTGTCTGTCTGTCTGTCTGTCTGTCTGTCTGTCTGTCTGTCTGTCTGTCTGTCTGTCTGTCTGTCTGTCTGTCTGTCTGTCTGTCTGTCTGTCTGTCTGTCTGTCTGTCTGTCTGTCTGTCTGTCTGTCTGTCTGTCTGTCTGTCTGTCTGTCTGTCTGTCTGTCTGTCTGTCTGTCTGTCTGTCTGTCTGTCTGTCTGTCTGTCTGTCTGTCTGTCTGTCTGTCTGTCTGTCTGTCTGTCTGTCTGTCTGTCTGTCTGTCTGTCTGTCTGTCTGTCTGTCTGTCTGTCTGTCTGTCTGTCTGTCTGTCTGTCTGTCTGTCTGTCTGTCTGTCTGTCTGTCTGTCTGTCTGTCTGTCTGTCTGTCTGTCTGTCTGTCTGTCTGTCTGTCTGTCTGTCTGTCTGTCTGTCTGTCTGTCTGTCTGTCTGTCTGTCTGTCTGTCTGTCTGTCTGTCTGTCTGTCTGTCTGTCTGTCTGTCTGTCTGTCTGTCTGTCTGTCTGTCTGTCTGTCTGTCTGTCTGTCTGTCTGTCTGTCTGTCTGTCTGTCTGTCTGTCTGTCTGTCTGTCTGTCTGTCTGTCTGTCTGTCTGTCTGTCTGTCTGTCTGTCTGTCTGTCTGTCTGTCTGTCTGTCTGTCTGTCTGTCTGTCTGTCTGTCTGTCTGTCTGTCTGTCTGTCTGTCTGTCTGTCTGTCTGTCTGTCTGTCTGTCTGTCTGTCTGTCTGTCTGTCTGTCTGTCTGTCTGTCTGTCTGTCTGTCTGTCTGTCTGTCTGTCTGTCTGTCTGTCTGTCTGTCTGTCTGTCTGTCTGTCTGTCTGTCTGTCTGTCTGTCTGTCTGTCTGTCTGTCTGTCTGTCTGTCTGTCTGTCTGTCTGTCTGTCTGTCTGTCTGTCTGTCTGTCTGTCTGTCTGTCTGTCTGTCTGTCT
Organism: Yponomeuta sedellus; assembly: GCA_934045075.1. Lineage (NCBI taxonomy): Eukaryota > Metazoa > Arthropoda > Insecta > Lepidoptera > Yponomeutidae > Yponomeuta > Yponomeuta sedellus. The sequence goes on along the minus strand of OW203736.1, from coordinate 814,678 downwards.
GTCTGTCTGTCTGTCTGTCTGTCTGTCTGTCTGTCTGTCTGTCTGTCTGTCTGTCTGTCTGTCTGTCTGTCTGTCTGTCTGTCTGTCTGTCTGTCTGTCTGTCTGTCTGTCTGTCTGTCTGTCTGTCTGTCTGTCTGTCTGTCTGTCTGTCTGTCTGTCTGTCTGTCTGTCTGTCTGTCTGTCTGTCTGTCTGTCTGTCTGTCTGTCTGTCTGTCTGTCTGTCTGTCTGTCTGTCTGTCTGTCTGTCTGTCTGTCTGTCTGTCTGTCTGTCTGTCTGTCTGTCTGTCTGTCTGTCTGTCTGTCTGTCTGTCTGTCTGTCTGTCTGTCTGTCTGTCTGTCTGTCTGTCTGTCTGTCTGTCTGTCTGTCTGTCTGTCTGTCTGTCTGTCTGTCTGTCTGTCTGTCTGTCTGTCTGTCTGTCTGTCTGTCTGTCTGTCTGTCTGTCTGTCTGTCTGTCTGTCTGTCTGTCTGTCTGTCTGTCTGTCTGTCTGTCTGTCTGTCTGTCTGTCTGTCTGTCTGTCTGTCTGTCTGTCTGTCTGTCTGTCTGTCTGTCTGTCTGTCTGTCTGTCTGTCTGTCTGTCTGTCTGTCTGTCTGTCTGTCTGTCTGTCTGTCTGTCTGTCTGTCTGTCTGTCTGTCTGTCTGTCTGTCTGTCTGTCTGTCTGTCTGTCTGTCTGTCTGTCTGTCTGTCTGTCTGTCTGTCTGTCTGTCTGTCTGTCTGTCTGTCTGTCTGTCTGTCTGTCTGTCTGTCTGTCTGTCTGTCTGTCTGTCTGTCTGTCTGTCTGTCTGTCTGTCTGTCTGTCTGTCTGTCTGTCTGTCTGTCTGTCTGTCTGTCTGTCTGTCTGTCTGTCTGTCTGTCTGTCTGTCTGTCTGTCTGTCTGTCTGTCTGTCTGTCTGTCTGTCTGTCTGTCTGTCTGTCTGTCTGTCTGTCTGTCTGTCTGTCTGTCTGTCTGTCTGTCTGTCTGTCTGTCTGTCTGTCTGTCTGTCTGTCTGTCTGTCTGTCTGTCTGTCTGTCTGTCTGTCTGTCTGTCTGTCTGTCTGTCTGTCTGTCTGTCTGTCTGTCTGTCTGTCTGTCTGTCTGTCTGTCTGTCTGTCTGTCTGTCTGTCTGTCTGTCTGTCTGTCTGTCTGTCTGTCTGTCTGTCTGTCTGTCTGTCTGTCTGTCTGTCTGTCTGTCTGTCTGTCTGTCTGTCTGTCTGTCTGTCTGTCTGTCTGTCTGTCTGTCTGTCTGTCTGTCTGTCTGTCTGTCTGTCTGTCTGTCTGTCTGTCTGTCTGTCTGTCTGTCTGTCTGTCTGTCTGTCTGTCTGTCTGTCTGTCTGTCTGTCTGTCTGTCTGTCTGTCTGTCTGTCTGTCTGTCTGTCTGTCTGTCTGTCTGTCTGTCTGTCTGTCTGTCTGTCTGTCTGTCTGTCTGTCTGTCTGTCTGTCTGTCTGTCTGTCTGTCTGTCTGTCTGTCTGTCTGTCTGTCTGTCTGTCTGTCTGTCTGTCTGTCTGTCTGTCTGTCTGTCTGTCTGTCTGTCTGTCTGTCTGTCTGTCTGTCTGTCTGTCTGTCTGTCTGTCTGTCTGTCTGTCTGTCTGTCTGTCTGTCTGTCTGTCTGTCTGTCTGTCTGTCTGTCTGTCTGTCTGTCTGTCTGTCTGTCTGTCTGTCTGTCTGTCTGTCTGTCTGTCTGTCTGTCTGTCTGTCTGTCTGTCTGTCTGTCTGTCTGTCTGTCTGTCTGTCTGTCTGTCTGTCTGTCTGTCTGTCTGTCTGTCTGTCTGTCTGTCTGTCTGTCTGTCTGTCTGTCTGTCTGTCTGTCTGTCTGTCTGTCTGTCTGTCTGTCTGTCTGTCTGTCTGTCTGTCTGTCTGTCTGTCTGTCTGTCTGTCTGTCTGTCTGTCTGTCTGTCTGTCTGTCTGTCTGTCTGTCCGTCCGTCCGTCCGTCCGTCCGTCCGTCCGTCCGTCCGTCCGTCCGTCCGTCCGTCCGTCCGTCCGTCCGTCCGTCCGTCCGTCCGTCCGTCCGTCCGTCCGTCCGTCCGTCCGTCCGTCCGTCCGTCCGTCCGTCCGTCCGTCCGTCCGTCCGTCCGTCTGTCTGTCTACCTGTAAGTCAAATTTGTACGCTTTATGGCCAAAACATAGACATAACTACTATTTCTCTTTAATTTTGCAACTCAACTGTTGAACCCTTACCTAAATAAATGCATCTTGTTTTACTCGCGAAAAACATAGATCTTTTTTTTTCCGCAGTCGGAGAAAAGGTTCGCGACACAGCAACAGAAGCGCGGCAGTAATTAATTCGTAATTAATCACCCTCTATAGATACCTACTGACGAGGTGATTGAATCCGCATCCGTTTGTTAGCATTTAATTGCTTTATTGTATCACAATTCGGAAAGGTTTATGTACCTAATTTAAATTGATTTGGGAACTGTGCGGATCGAATTTCTTAACACATCTACATCCTTCATGGGCCATTGTCATACGCTTCTACAATAAAATCCCTGAAGATATATTAAGCTTGCCTGAAACGCGATTCAAAAAATATGTTAAGCACACTTTGAGCCAAAAGGGCTACTATAAAGGATTATTTAGATGACAACGAGGTCTGGAATTAAAGGTACAAAGCATGAGTTCTATGTTTTATAGTACGAGTAATTATGTAAACTACGTTAATTACGGACTTTGAAAAGACTAAGTTTGGAGTGTTTTTGATAGAGGATTATTTAGATGACAATGAAGTCTGGCTTTAAAGCCAATACAATGCATGAGTTCTATGTTTTATAATACGATTAATTATGTAAACTAGGTTAATTACGGACTTTAAAAAGACTAAGTTTGGAGTTTTTTTGACCATTTTTCTCCAAACTGATCTAGATTTGGAAATGGGCACCTACGAGTTTGTTTGTATTTACCCTCGTAGTTTGGATTGTAACGTTTGTGGCAACATTGTAATTATCGTTCACTCACGGGCACGATGGATTTCCATCGATTGACCGCTCACTCATTCAATTCAATCATTCACTCGGTAACTCGGTCAATCGTTCTTCTCTCCGCTACGTCTGTGACAGCAGGACGTGCTCGTGGGATTTTTGGTTATAAAGAGACGCTATAACCTCAGGTGAATAGGAAACTATTTCTGATTGTCATTGTATTTGCTGTTGTGTGCTGGTGTGAAATAAAAGCCTTAATTTTGTAAAGAGACTGACGTTATTGACGCCGCCATCCTCTAAAGTGGTGACCCCTGACAGAACACTGTCACGCGAGGTTTTTGTTACGCCGCCGCTCCGTCGCACCGCGTTCATACGATGACGCTCATCAGAAAATGGGGCTAATCGGCCCTGCCCCGCTGCTGCTCCGCTGCCACGCCGCGCCGCCCTGCGCCGCTAGGCGCTTACTTCAGCGCGCCGCCACGCGGCCGCCGCACTGCGCCGCCACGCGGGCGCCGCCCTGCGCCGCCAAGCGTTCGCTCCATCGCGCCGCCACGCGGCCGCCGCACCGCGCCGCCCACGGCAGCCGCCGCCACGCGCCACCGCGCTGCCACACGGCGCCCGCGCCACCGCGCTGCCACACGGCGCCCGCTCCGCCGCGCTGCCACGCGGCACCCGCGCTGCCACGCGGCGCCCGCTCCACCGCGCTGCCACGCAGCCGCCGCCCCGCGCCACCGCGCTGCCACGCGGCGCCCGCGCTGCCACGCGGCGCCTGCTCCACCGCGCTGCCACGCGGCCGCCGCCTCGCGCCACCGCGCTGCCACGCGCCTGCCGCGCCCGACCTTTCGTGCTGCCCGCCCTGCTAAGCCCACGCTGAGTGCCTGCCGCGCCGACGCGGCGCGCGCCCTCTGAGCCACGCCGCTTGTGCCCGCCGCGCCCGCCGCATCGGCGACGCTCGCACCGCTTGCGCTGCTCGTGCCTGCGCCGACGTTGCGCGCGCCCTTGTGCCACGCTGCTTAAGACCGCGTCCGCCGCACCGGCGCCGCCGCACGTGCCGCTCGTGCCAGCACTTGCCGCGCCGGCGCCGTTTGTGCCGCGCCGGCAGCACTGGCATCACCTGCACCTACACCTCACGCCGCGCCGCGCTGAGTGGCGCCGTCGACGACTGATCCTCCGCCTACGCGCACCCGGCACCCGTTGCTGCGACGTGCGACGCGTCCTGCCTGCCATCCGGCCACGCGCGCCCGGATCGATGGCCGGCTGCCACGGGACATCGTGAACCTCGTTTACAACGGACGCGGGGTAACCCTCACTGTATTTCGCTAACTTTATACTTAGATTATCCTATTTTTAGGTTATTTAGTTAGTGTATTTACCAATCAAAATGTTGCCAGTAACGAAATCACTTGACAGTAGTGTGCAGGACGGTCGGGATAGGTATGAGGGACCGCAGGTTGCCAAGGTGGCATGTAAGCTACCACCATTTTGGTCAGGAAAGCCAACCTCGTGGTTTAGTCAGGCAGAGGCATGTTTCGCCTTAGCTGGTATCACAGCGGAGGACACTAAATATAACCACATTGTGGCCAGCCTCACCGAGTCCGTGATAGACGTGGTAGAAGAGGTAGTGAACAACCCACCGGCCGAGAACAAGTACACTCATTTAAAGTCAGAGCTAATAAGTAGGCTCTCATTATCTAAGGAAAAAAGATTAGCACAATTGTTAGGGGATGAGGAATTGGGTGACCGGAGGCCTACCCAGTTTCTCAGACACCTTCGGACCTTGGCAGGGACTAGCATAGGGGACGACTCCATTGTACGCCAGCTGTGGCTCCGCCGCCTGCCGGAGCATATCCAGGCCATACTGGCTGCTCAGGCAGACCTACCATTAGATAAGGTGGCCGAGCTTGCAGACCGAATCGCGGAGGTTTCGCCCTCTACCAGAGTCATCTGCGCGACCACTGCTCCGGACCCTCTTCAGGACCTTGCCCGCCAGGTAAGTGAGCTGACTCGCCAGGTGGCAGCACTGCAGAGAAGCAGGTCGCGCAACCGATCTCCATCAGCGACTCCAAACCGATCCAGAGGGGCTACACCAACGCGAAATGGATGGTGTTGGTACCACAAACGTTTTAGAACAAAGGCCACAAAGTGCACTGGTAATTGCAGTTTCACGGAAAACACCCGGAGCAGTCAGTAGTGGCGGCTACTGACTGTCTTCCTGCTGGCCGCCGCATCTTCGTTACCGAACAACGCACTAAACGTCGGTACCTCATTGATACTGGATCGGACCTCTGCTGCGCACCTCGCAGCTGGTTCCCAGGTCGCAAGCAGTCGCAGGACTATGGCCTAACCTGGTTCCCAGGTCGCAAGCAGTCGCAGGACTATGGCCTAACAGCTGCGAATGGCAGCAGCATTAGAACATATGGTTTGGTTTCCCTACATCTCAATTTAGGTCTTCGACGCGAGTTTGTGTGGCAGTTTGTCATAGCGGATGTTGACATTGCCATAATTGGCTCAGATTTCTTGGCTCATTACCATCTTCTGCCGGACTGCCGTACCAAGAGGTTAGTGGACGCTTCTACTGGACTCTCCTCGCCTGCTACCAGCGCTACAACTGACCAGGCCAGTATTAAGTCCATAATCTCCGGAAACTCGAGTTTCACACAATTGCTAGCCGAGTTCCCCGATATAACTCGCCCGCACGGCCTCCCAAGAGTGATCAAACATGAGACTGTACACCACATTAATACTACTAGCGGCCCACCCGTCTCCTGCCGTCCCCGCCGCCTGGCTCCTCAGAAACTTACTGAGGCCAAGAAGGAGTTCGAGGACATGGTGAGTTCCGGGACAGCGAGGCTCTCCAAGAGTTCATGGTCCTCTCCATTGCATATGGCCCCTAAGAAGGAAGACGCCTGGCGTCCATGCGGCGATTACCGCGCCCTGAATGCCAGGACCATCCCTGACTGCTATCCGGTACGGCACATTAATGATTTTTCTCACAATTTAGCCGGAGCCACGATATTCAGCACGATAGATTTAGTTAAAGCCTATCATCAAATCCCTGTGAGCGACCCTGATATTCCCAAAACAGCTATCACAACCCCCTTTGGGCTTTTTGAATTTCCTTTTATGACATTTGGTCTGCGCAATGCCGGCCAGACGTTCCAGAGATTTATTGATGAGGTTACTCGGGGACTGCAATTCTGTTTTCCTTATGTCGATGACATTTTAGTCTATTCAAAGGACAAAAGTCAACACATAGAGCATCTCCGAATTCTTTTTCAACGTTTGCAGGATTATGGGGTCGTAGTAAATCCAGCTAAGTGCATCTTAGGAGCTAGTGAGGTATTATTCTTAGGTTTTCATATCACCGCAGAAGGTACTCGTCCTCCCCCAGACCGCATAAAAGCCCTTGTAGATTATGCCCCTCCCAAAACTGTTCAAGGCATGCGTCGATTTCTGGGAATGATGAACTTTTACCGTCGTTTTATCCCTCACGCTGCTAAGAATCAAGCACCATTGATTAACGCACTCACGGAGCTCCAAGGGAAAGGTGCGAAGCCATTCATATGGACACCTGACCTCCTTCAGAGTTTTGCGGCCTGCAAGGAGAGCCTAGCTCAAGCTACCTTGCTGCAGCACCCCGTGCTTGACGCTCCGCTCGGTCTTTTCACTGACGCGTCGAGCATCCACATTGGTGCTTGTCTACAACAGTTGGTTAACGGTCAGTACGTCCCTCTAGCTTTCTTCAGCAAGAAGCTTACACCGAAGCAAATTGAGTGGCCGGCCTACTACCGGGAGCTGCTCGCCGTTTACGAGAGCGTGCAACATTTCCGGCATATACTGCAGGTCCAGCATGCCACGATTTTCACTGACCACAAACCGCTGCTGTACGCTTTCGTCCAGCGGCGAGAAAAGCTACCCCCTCCACAGCTTAACCAGCTATCCTTTATCAGCCAATTTACCACGGACATCAAGTATATAAAAGGTGAGGACAATGTGGTAGCTGATACGATGTCACGTATAGAAGCCATCGCGCTCGAGCAGGACTACGAAGCCCTAGCAAAATCACAGGAGACTGACACCGAGCTCGCAACACTGACTGGTTCCTCTGGACTGAGCTTGACTAAGGTAAATATTCCAGGAACCAATGTCTATGTCACTTGCGACGTATCCTCGGGAAAAGCTCGCCCGTACCTAACTCCCTGGTTTCGCCGTGCGGTGTTCGACAAGTTGCACAACCTGAGTCACCCCGGCGCAAGGGCAACAACCAAGCTGGTTACCGAGCGGTACGTATGGCCATCAGTTAGGAAGGACTGTAGAGAATGGGCCCGGTCTTGCCTAGCATGTCAACGCAGCAAAGTGTCGAGACATATCTCAACGCCGATGGGCAGCTTTAACCAACCATCTGGGCGTTTCATGCAGGTTCATATAGACATTGTAGGTCCCCTACCAGTTAGCAACGAGTTCCGCTGCCTCCTCACTGCCATAGACAGAGCGTCCAGATGGCCGGAAGCATGGCCCATGCGCTCCATCACAGCAGAGGAGGTTGCTGAAACATTCACCCGGGAATGGGTCTCTCGGTTCGGCGTCCCCGTGACACTAACTACAGACCAAGGTACGCAGTTTGAGTCGGATCTATTCCGCCGCCTCATGGTCCAGTTTGACACCAAACGGGTAAGAACCACTTCATATCATCCTTGTGCCAATGGCATGATAGAGCGCGTGCACCGACAACTTAAAGCGTCCCTTATGTGCCACGAAGGCGCATGGACCAAGGCCCTACCTTTGGTACTGCTGGGTATGCGTGCAGCCGTCAAGGAAGACCTGAAAGCCACTGCAGCTGAGATGCTGTATGGCGAACCCATCCGCCTCCCTGGTGAGCTACTAGTTCAACAAACTAACCCAACCTCCGTCGACAACCCAGCTGATTTCGTCGTACAGCTACGGCGGAAAATGGCTGCCATTCGTCCGGTACCTGCTGTACATCATACCACAAAAACGCCATTCGTTTTTAAGGAACTGGCCACGGCGACACACATCTTTTTACGCGATGACACCATCCGCCGGTCCCTGCAACCTCCATACACAGGGCCCTACTCGGTTATAGGGCGTTCCAGAGATGGTAAAACCATTACTATCAGTCTAAAAGGTAAAACAACAGTAGTTAGCGTAGACCGTGTTAAGCCAGCGTTCCTGGAACGGACCCCGCAGTCAGGTCATGGGGACCAGCCTCCCCCGCAGCCGGTTTCTGCCAAGCAGTCACTCGTGCCACCAACCCAGGTGGGCTCGCCTTTCTTGCAGCCTACCATGGACCCATCCCCGGTCCAGGTAGCGCCGCCTCTACCTGTGGTCCATTCGCCTGTACCGACCCTACCTGCATTCATTAAACGCACCCGTTCAGGGAGACAGGTTAGGTTTAAAAACATAAAAGATTGGTAAATACAGTAATTAGGCATCTTGTATTCTTTTCATTTCACAAAGGTGTAACACATGTTGTGCAGGAGTATAGTTATGTAAATACTCAAAGGTAAATAAAACAAAGTTTGTATAATTTTGGAACAATATTTAATAATTTTGTTTTTGTATCCACAAGAGGTCTTTAATAATAGGCTTGCATATATTAAGTTAGGATATGTTATAGTAAGTTAAACATGTCATGTTGTTTAACTCCCTACTGTGTCTAAGCAAGGCTGTATGCCTGATTTTGCTGTGTTTAAGGTAATATTAAGCTCGCTACATTATAGTCATACATACCTTTTATGCCATTCTAAATAATATGTATTGCTATGTTTTCTGTAATATTAAGTTCGCCATATACAGCCAGTATACTTACCACATAAGTCTAGGTAAACATTTGCAATGTAACCTTTATAGTATATCCCACTTACCATTCTCCGTAGGGGGGTGGTTGTGGCAACATTGTAATTATCGTTCACTCACGGGCACGATGGATTTCCATCGATTGACCGCTCACTCATTCAATTCAATCATTCACTCGGTAACTCGGTCAATCGTTCTTCTCTCCGCTACGTCTGTGACAGCAGGACGTGCTCGTGGGATTTTTGGTTATAAAGAGACGCTATAACCTCAGGTGAATAGGAAACTATTTCTGATTGTCATTGTATTTGCTGTTGTGTGCTGGTGTGAAATAAAAGCCTTAATTTTGTAAAGAGACTGACGTTATTGACGCCGCCATCCTCTAAACGTTCATTAAGCCGCAGTTTCTGCGATAATTTGAATAAAACCTTTTCATTTCATTAATGATTCGCGATACTCATACACAGTTACATATAAAACGGGTGTAATCGCGATTATTTATTAGGTAAAACGTATTAGGCATTAAAGTTTTAGATATATTACTAGGGTTTTAGATATATTATTAGAGATAGGTATTTCACCTAATAAATAATCGCGATTAGACCCGTTTAATATGTATTAACTGTGTATGAGTATCGCGAATCATTAATGAAATGAAATGAAAAGGTTTTATGCTGATGGAAAGTGATGGAACATCTTCATCGGCTGTTTTAGTAAGTTTTATTAAGCCTATGTGGCAAAGGCTGTACTTCATTTTATCGATTCGATATATTATATTAACAGAGCAATAGCTGATATTCAAGGATACGTTACGTGCAGACTATGGGCCACCGCTATGTATGGTCCATTAGAGGAGGCATTTGGATGATTCACGTAGCAGACAAGGAAGTGACCGCTTGGATTAACGGCATCCCTTTCGTATTTTAACCCGCTGTATACTTTACTTATGTGACCATACAGAAACTAAATAAATAGTAACGCTAAGTTATAATAGTAGCGCTAATGGTGAAAGAAAACATCGTGAAGATAGTTTTGTGTCTGGGGTGCTAACTGGGGTGCTAAGTGCTAGATCATAGAATGATCTGAGGGTGCTAATAACTCGTCGTCAGGCTATACTAGTCCACTGCTGGACATAGCCCTCCCCTAAAGAGCGCCACGTTGTGCTATCATAGGGCTCATTGTGCCCATAATCCCCACGCTGGGCATGCGGGTTGGGGATCGCAGTTCGGTGGAATTGTACTGCAGGGGGTGCTGAACACCATACCCCACACCCCGTTTGTGTTCCTTATTCGCCTTTTACGACACCCGCGGGAAGCATTGGGTCGGTGCTATTCTCTAGGCCGACACCACACAGCTAATAACTCATCGCGTGTGAAATTATGCTCACCAATTATGCGCGGTGGGCACGCGTGGTAATAAAGCCCACTCTCTCTCTGAGAGAAGGCATGTGTCCTGTCCTGCAGTGGGACGTATCTAAGATATATGAAATTGACTAAAAAGTAGTAGAAATAGATAAAAAGTACCCGGAACCGTGCATGCAACGACTTATGAACGTTGATGAAGCGAAGGTGATCTGTCAGGATCGTGGCTAGTGGCAGTCCCTGGTCTCTGCCTACCCCGTTGGGATACAGGCATGAAATTATGTATGTATGTAGTAGAAATAGAAAATAGTTAGATATTGTATAGAATCAGGCGTTACTTTGCGGAAATCCATAATAGCATTAAAAAGTGAAAATTACTTTGCTAAATTCCGCCAAAAATCCTACAAGCACCATGCGGTTAGTTATAGCACCGCCCTCCCTCCCACTTTTTCAAGCAGAAGCAAGACATGAACTCACCACCACCGACACCAATACTTGTGTGAGAAAATACGCGACACGTTTTGCCTCTAACACGAGGCATCCTCAGGCTCACAGGAGTGTTAACCACTTAAACGTCCGGGTCGCGCGGCCACGGAAGCCTTAACCGTCCGCGCTCGCGAATTACATTTTTTGCGATTGTTTTTGCACATTTTTGCACAGTACCATTGTTAGAAAAACTGTAATAACTATAGAACTGCTGCAGCTACCACAAAATAAAGTATACTTCCGAATAGCTTATGAAATGCACAGATAAAGCAAAAATTACGGCTCCAAGTAACATTTTATAATGAAATTCAATAGAATAAATTAAATCAATTGTGGAAACATGGCGTGACGCGGCGGTAATTGAAAATGTCAATCTGTCGTTGTATGTAACACAATTCACTTTTTTTTGTATCTAATCATAAAGTGCAAATCCTTACAATTATTTTGATATATAATACATTGAAAAATAATGAAAACTTACATTTTAAAAGCAGATTGAAGTCACCTCACGTAATAGATACGAACTGATTTTGTTTTGACACCGAAGCTTTTTTTTATTCGGAGACTTGGCTATGACATCAAGCATCAATTGAACGAATAATTTACCACAGATTATTGTAATAGCCGATTCGAGAAGTTATTTGAAAGTTTTCATTCAAAAAAATCGATTTTACTGACGCCAGTCCGCGAAGTAACTATAGTTACGTAGACGTACAACGCTACTTTTTTTTGAGTAGCTGCAGATAATACTTCAGCAATAGTACAAAGCGATATCAAATCAGACATGAATAAACTTGAAAGCGATATCAAATCAGACATGAATAAACTTGAAGTATTATGTGAGAGCAGCAATAATACTCTGAAAAACATTATTTTATTCTATAACCTGTGCATCGTCTCAGCCTTCATCGTAATCCTATTACACGAGAGACTTTTGAGTTATTTATTAATAGGTTTACAAAGCTTCTAACCCATGCCAGTCCTTTTAATAAATGACTTAGATGTATCTTCTTTGCAAGCAAATATCATTCGTTTTATTCGTTTATGTTTATTAGTTCTATTTTAATTTAACAAAGTGCTGTTTTGTTATACCTGGTAAAGACTGCTTTAAGTCTTAAATGCTAAATAACATCTATTGTGAGAGCCACGTTTTTTAATGTAGCTTATAAACGTCCCACTAGAGGCGCTCGTGGCCTCGTCGAACCGAAGGAATCAATCGCTTGAGTTAAGCAACAACAGGCGCGGTCAGGTACAGGATGGGTGACCGTCCAGTGACTACCACTAGTGGCGTTTTTCCAAGCGCTTCCGTGCTTCGCAAGGCATGGTAAGCCGTTGGTGGAGGCTGACATGTAATGGCAGTCGTTAAGCCGTGTCAGAGGCCTTATATATTCGGCTTGATAGGTTCTGATAGAAAGGCCCGCCACTGTTTTACAATCGTCCACCAACCCGGACTTAGCCCGTAGTGGAGTATGGCCTAACCTTTCTGCGACGCAAGAGACCCGTGCCCCTGCAGTAGGGAGATACTAGGGTTGATATCGAAACGTCCGTTGCAAGCACGCACGCCGGTTCCGGGTATAGTTAGTTAGTTTGTCCTGTGGTTTCCGCACTTAGCCTCAGAGTTGGGCCATTGTACGTAACAGGGCTGTGAGATCACTCCAGCCATCCAATTTCTTTCCAGAAAGCCAGCAGTGCACCAATGTTACTGCTGGCCTCCCGAAGGGATCCCAGCTTTCCGATGGTGGCTGTCCGTTGCACTTCCACGCCTTCACACTGGATAGTCACGTGGGCGGGTGTTTCATCTTCCTTGAGGCATCCTCGGCACAACGGGCTGTCAGTCAGTCCCATGGTGTGGAAATGTTTATTCAGTAGGCAGTGGCCCATCATAAGTGCCACAGCTATGCGCAGATTGCATTTCCTCAGACGCAGCAGGCTGCGCGTGAGGCGCTTTGACATTTTCGGTAGAGCCTCTCATTTCGTTTCCGTTTCCCATAGTTCGACATGCTGTGCTTCTGTTTGCAGCCTTAACCATTTGCGAAACTGGTTGTATGGTAGTGGGAGTAGAGGTTCGGGTCCTTCTACTGTACCGTTCCGGGCATAATAGACATACTTAGTATTTAGCTAGTTATATATTTAATGGGTCTAATCGCGACTATACAGTTTACGTTTTACCTGATAAATAATAGCGATTAGACCCATTTAGTGTATAACTACATACGAGTATTATTGTAAATAGCTTACATATTATGTTGACTATTTATAATAATTGTTTTTTAATAATATTTTAAATAGAATCGAGTCTCGCATTTTTTCAGAGTTTTTCCCGAACTTCAATGACTAATTTCGTTATGATTTAATTATTATAGAATAGAATAGAATAATCTTTATTTGGCACATAAACACAAACTACAGTAAGACAAACTTCACATAAAACTTAACACGTATAGGTATGTACCAAAAAGGTCTCCGCTCAGCTTTATGCCATGGTTGAGCCACGGCGCTGATTTTCAGCGGATGCCTTACACTTATATACTAAACACATAAAACATTATTTCGAGTTTCGGACATTAAAAACATTCGAGATGAACACAGGATACGGAACAATAATTTATCTGTGAGTCTTTTTGGTTAGTTGGTAATAAGTATAATAAGGTCTACTTATACTAGAACATTATATCGATATGACACAGAGTAGGCAATTACTTGATTATTTATTTTAATCAGTATCACATTCGGCTCACTCAACTCAAACTCAGTACGCAAGTGAGATTTTAACACAACCTAGGAGATCTTAATATTATATGCGTAGAAACAAATGGTTATATTAAGGATAACAATAAAAAGCCAATAATAGGTAAGGAACAACTTTACTGCAGGTCCTTTTGCTTAACGAGTAAATATTTTTTATAATTTAATTTAAAACAGCCTACTGAAGGGGACTGTCTAATAGGTGGAGGGATATTGTTCCAGCATTTCGCGGCGCAGTAACGGAAACTTCCCCGAAATGCTGATGAATGATGGGATGGGCAGACCATTCTTAATGGGATACGAGACTGACGTTTACTAAAACTTAACTTGTTGTATAAGTATGTAGGTTGTTGTTTTTCAATCACACCGAAAAGCAGAGTTGCAAAATGCAGGGCTCGCCGTGACTCCATATTAAGTAAATTATTACTATTTAAGTAAGGAGTAATATGCGCTCTCCGTGGGATAGTGAAACAGAACCTTGCGCATGAATTCTGCACTCTCTGTATAATTTTTTTAGTTCTTCCCAGCAGACACCCCCCAATAACGGTATCAGCATAATTTAGCTTTGACAAAATAAGCGATTCACAAAGATGGATCCTCGTGTTTACGTCTAGGTGGTTACGTATTTTATAGAGAACACGAAGTCTATAAAAGCAGCTTCTTACGGTTTCAAGTACATGTTTTTCAAATTTTAAACCGTCATCCATTATCACACCCAAATTCCTCGCCTCTGTTACCTGTTCGATTTTCACGCCTCCTAAGTTGAGCTCAAAATTATGACTGTTAATTTTTTTAATTTGCGTTTTACTGCCGATCGCAAGAAACTTAGTTTTAAGAGGATTTAAAGCTAGACAATTTTTTCGGGACCATTCTGATATTTGATCTAGTTCTTTATTAAGTTTTACAATTTCCTCCGTCGTTTCTGAGGGATTAAAAGATCTATAAACCTGCAAGTCATCAGCATATACGTGATATTTACTGTCGATTACAATATTTGCTAAATCAGCAGAGTAAAGGATAAAAAGAATAGGTCCCAAAATAGATCTCTGGGGGACACCTTTATTCACTATTGCAGTGCTGGAGTATTTATTAATGCCTCCACCCCCACAAACCTCGACCCTCTGGGCACGATTGCTCAGGTAGCTAGAGAACCATTTCATTGAAACAGTGTCAAAACCATAATATGCCAGTTTTGATAACAGTACAGTTGGACTTATAGTGTCAAACGCGCGCGAAAAGTCAAGTAAGACCAAAATTGCTCCCTCACCAATATCCTGCCCTGCTAGGATATCGTCAACAACATCCAAAAGAGCTGTCGCCGTACTTCTACCCTTCCTAAAACCTGACTGTTTCGAAGGGAGAATATCGTTATCCTGTAAGTATTCTGTTAATTGCATTGACACAACTTTTTCTATAATTTTGGACATAAGAGGCAGAACACTTATTGGTCGAAGATCTTTTAAATCTACTGGGTTATTGATTTTAGGAAGAGGTCTCACTTTAGCGACTTTCCATGCATCGGGAAATATTCCGGACTGAATAGATCGATTAATAAGAGAAGTGATTATACCAAGCGTACGTGGCATTGTCAAAAGCACCATATCCAGAGTGATACAGTCGAAACCTTGAGCATTCGTTTTAAAGTTCTTTATGATTTTCATAATTACGTCTTGATCTACTGTTTTGAGACTGAAAGTTGAAGCGTTAAAGCGGTTAAACCAGTAGTGCGTTAATAAAGATATATCGATAGAACCTTTATCAGGAATATTAAGGAAATGGTCATTAATGCAGTTTGGGTCACTTAAATGTTCAGGTAGGTCAGTTTGTCTTTTGTTAAAGTCTGCTACATTACGTTTAATATTTTTCCATAGTTTTCGTGGATCACTATTGACGTAATGCTGGAAATAAGCTGTTTTTTCATTATGAATTGCCACTTTCACAATTTGTTTTAATTCTTTGTAATAGTTTTTATCAGTGTCTAATTTAGTTTTATGGCTTTTGGCATGGGCTTCATTTCTGAGATTTATCATGGCTTTCACTGTTGGTGTTAGCCAAGGGTAGTTTAAGTCTTTTGCATATATGGTTTTTAAAGGTGCGTGCAAATCAAACAAATTTACGATATGAGTGTTTAGAGTGAACAATGTCTCATTTACGTCTTCGCTCAACAGACCTTCCCACTGTATGTCATTTAGGTCTGCATTAAAAGCATCCATATCGATATCTTTAAGGGGCCTGTAGATAATCCATCGAGGGTGTGGTTTGGGCTTTTTAATGTTAATCTCGCACGTTAAGAAAGCATGGCTACTCAGTTCAGGCACATAGTTAATACAAACATTACCTACTTTAGTCCTACTAAATATTAAATCTATCAACGTCTCTGAGTGATCTGTAAAGTGCGTCGGCTCAGTTACGTATTGACATAGGTCCATACATGATGAAAAGTCATTTAGTTTTTTAGTACTGGCATCTTCTATTTTTAGCATGTCTATGTTAAAGTCGCCCAGCAGAACAATATGATCGAATGCCGAAAACGAACTCACAGATTCCGTTAGTGCGTCCAGGAATGTATCAACATTCACCCATTGCGGACGGTACGCTGTGCCTATAACAACTTGAAGGCCATTCAGTTTAATTCTAATCCACATTTGCTCAATGGAAGATGGTGGATGCTCGAGAAACCGTACATATATACCTCGGCGCAGGTAGAAACCAACGCCACCACCACGGGCACGGACGCCGGGAGGACGCGGCAAGTGCCGCAGTCGATAGCCGGGCGGTAACGGCGCGCGAGCCTCCTCGCCTGCGCGTAACCATGTCTCATTAATTGCCATAATGTCCACCGAATGCTGCTCCATAGCCAATAGAAATTCATCATGATGCGTACCCAGAGAACCCGGATTCAGAAGACCTATAGAGATGTTTTTACTTGTAATAAACTGAATTATGTAGGCATATGATACTTGAATGAATCTGCAATTAATCAACAATTTTCTAAGAACTGTGATATGGCGTTGATTTGGTCTGAATATAGCAATAAAGAAATGACTCGACGCGCTGTATACCCTTCGAAACAGGCCTTTCTTGAAACCTAATGTGTGCATTATTAAGACATCATAAGAGTGATTCGTAGGAACAAAATATGAGATCTCACTTATATAACTAAATATTATTATGAAATAGAGTCTATAATTAAAAGACTTTAATAAACTTTGCATATTACTAGTAGACTTTGGCTTATAAATAGACAAAATACTTATACTAGCGAGTTCTGTAGACCTAACTAGGCAGAAACAAAAATTTTTAGGTCCTCCTCGTTACGCAAAGTGTATCTCTGCGAGGATTGATTCTTTCGAGTGAAGATTCGTCCATCCCTTGTCCATACGTATCTCCAGTTTGCATTCCGGCCGGCGTCACGAGCTTTGGCAAAGAGCGCTCGATTGATTTTTGTTAGGCGCTCATTTATAAAAAACCGGCACGGCTCGTGGAGAGGGAGTCCGAGCTCGGTGGTGGTGGCGCCACGACGCACACGTGCGCATTTTAGCAGCTCGTCGCGGAGCGAGCGCCGCATCAGTCGCACTACGATAGGGCGCGGACGCGCCGCTGGAGCACCCTCTAAAGGGCCGCGCTTCAGCCCGACGCGCACCGCACTCACCACATCGCACTCCTCAAGCACCATTCACACTTTTGCCGCCGCGGTCATGATTAGGTGGCCAACAGACTCGCCTTCATATTCCGGGATGTTACTCACTTCAATGTCGTTGGACAACAGCTCCTGGTCCCTCTCATTAAGTTGCAGCTGAAGATCATTGATTTTTTTATTTAGCTCAACGACATCATGTGGTGTGGACGTGGTCGTGACTATTTTTCCCTCGAGGATTGTGTAGTCCTCTCTTAGCTTCTGGTTTTCTTTACGTAGGACCTCCATTTCCTGTTGAAAGCTATCCTTGAGTCTACTAATGATGTTGTTGAATTCGCTCATTATGACTGACTCAAAGCTACTCAACTTATCGTCCAGCAGCTTCTCCATCTGCTGGTATGACACTGACTGAGTCTCAGTTGCGTCAGGTGTGGGTGGCAATTCTGGCGCAGGTGCAGCAGATGGGACAAGCGAGGCAGCAGTCGGGGTAGGCGAGGTACCTGTCGGGGTCGCCTTTGCTGCAGTCAACGCACCTGCTACGGAATGCGTAGCAGGTGAAATAGTCTGCGTAGTAGTGATAGGGTCAGGCCGCTGCTCGAACTGCTTTCTCGTTGGTGTGTCGTCACCTCTCATGCGGCTATTCCGCAATGTGACATTTTCGCACTCATCACATCGCCACTTCCCCTTATTAAGCTCTCTATAAAACGCAGAAGTCATATTCAGGCAGAGATAGTGATAGCGCCGGGAACACATTTTGCATTTGAGAGCCTCATTTGAGGGAATAGTAAGATTGCACGCTTCGCATTTCATCTTGGATTCAGTATGGTAGAAATTTCTTTTCGTCGGTCTGGTCACACTTGCCGTGTGGTAGAAATTAGGGATTTTGGTCTGGTCACACTTGCCGTACAGTAGAAATTAGGGTTTTTGGTCTGGTCACACTGTAGTAGATATTATTTTCTGCATTCTGGGAACATTGGACAGAAGTTCAGCTATCTGACACTAGATGGCGTTATCTGTTATAAAATACTGTTCTGATAGGTTTTTGCGATCTTTTTATGACTGTTTATCACTATCTTGTATTATTTTTAATCTTATTTAGTCACTAATATTGGTATGATATTAGTTTTGCCGCTACGATAGATAACGCACTTTATATTTCTTTGTCACTAATCACAAACGTCCGTTAAACACTACTTGTTCATATCAACTTTTAACACTTTTATATTTATATTTTGTGCTGGATAACTCTTACACTATATTCTTGGTGTTTACTTCCCACTTTTCACTATTCGCTTGTAGAAAAATCTTAGTGTTTTATTATTTTTGATGAAAAAATATAAGAGCTATTTGAAATTGGTGTTTACTCGGCCAGGGTTGCCAGCCTTCCTTTAAAAATAGTATATTATTAACGTATATACTATTTTTATTTTTAATATGTACGTAATACAGAGAATAGTGTAAAGAGGTTCGAAATTTCACTGATGCCGTGAGTCGCCCATTGGCTCAATTGGTAGAGCGCTGGCCCGGATAGCCAGAGGTTGCGGGTTCGAATCCCGGCATGGGTGAAATTTTTAGCCCCTAAATAGGTTTTTAAATTTATTAACGTATAGTTTTCAGATTTTTCCCTGTATTTGTAGTATAAGGTAACTTTACTTACCAAATTTTATAGTTAGCTTCGTAATTAGTATGGCAACGGAAAGTATGGTTTGAATTTTGATTCCCTTCCTTGAAATAACTCTTTTGCGTTATCAACATTCATTAGTCGCAGGCACGCATTGCTACTTTTTTATATAAATTTAACTACACTATTTTTATTTTTAATGCACTAACCCGTGCTAAGGAACAAATTTAAAAACCTATTTAGAGGCTAAAAATTTCACCCATGCCGGGATTCGAACCCGCAACCTCTGGTACGGATAGCCGAAAATCAGTCCCGCGGGATTCTAGCCTAGCACCGTAATTTGATATTTCACTTCTCACGCAAAACGCGGAGCCGTACAATGTATCACTTAACACGAACATTGAATCCTAAATTTCACACTTCCAGTGACTATGCTTCGCAAAAAGGTCTTTTGACGGCATTTTTGAACCCAAATGGTTCAACTCAGCTGTAGCGTTAACATTCCAAACGCACTGCGTCTGTTTTTTACTTTTGTAAGGTCGTTTTGCCGCTGACAGTACTCTCCATTATTTTAAAAAACCTATTTAGAGGCTAAAAATTCCACCCATTCCATGCATGCTATTACTTCAGCCATATGTCGCTGCCTGTTCGTAATACAGAGAATATTGTAAAAAGGTTTGAAATTTCACTGATGCCGGTGAGTCGCCCATTAGCTCAGTTGGAAAGAGCGCTGGCACTGATAGCCAGAGGTCGTGGGTTCGAATCACGGCATGGGTGGAATTTTTAGCCTATAAATAGGTTTTTAAAAATTGTCCTTAGCACGGGTTAGTGCATTAAAAAAAAAGAATATACTCTCCTTTATGTTAAAACTAGCTGTTCCCCGCGGTTTATCGAATTTCCCATGGAAATAGCATATTTTCCCACAGTAAAACGTAGTCTATGTGTCAATCCAGGGTGTCAGCTAACTCCATACAAAATTTTACTAAAATCGCTTCAGCTGTTTAGACGTGAAGAAGTAACAAACAAAGACTCTCACAGACTTTCGCCTTTATAATATTACGTAGTGTGAGCGTGATATGAATAAGCCAGGCGATAGCCAGTGAATTTGTGCAAAAACGTCTCGCAACAATTAGAAGCGCAGAGCTACCCATAGGCAAATTGTACGACCGACAAACCAAATCGTTCAGCTATTAAATATCTATTAATAAATTAAATATCTGAATGATTTAGGTTGTCTGTCATATAACGTATTTCTTTATTTCTGGACAAATAAGGTCGGTTTTACCTATTACTCTGCCTCCGGTGTGTAATCAACAATGTTATTACGGCAGATTATACCTAACAATAAAAAAAAAATTAAAATATGGGTTCTAAAAACCTATTTAGAGGCCAAAAATTCCACCCATGCCGGGACTCGAACCCGCGACCCCCGGCCATATGTGCCACCGCTCCTTCCAACTGCCGAGTCCCCCATTAGCTCAGTTGGAAGGAGCGCTGGCACGGATGGCCGGAGGTCGCGGGTTCGAGTCCCGGCATGGGTGGAATTTTTGGCCTCTAAATAGGTTTTTAAAATTGTCCTTAGCACGGGTTAGTTCATTAAAAATAAAAATTGTATAAATATGGGTTCGTCATCGATATCAACCCTTGTATATCCCCACTGATGGGGCACGGGTCTCTTCCTGCATCGCGGGAAGCTTAAGCCATACTCCACCACAGAGGCCAAGTTCGGGTTGGTGGAGGATTGTGAGACAGTGGCCTTACTGTCAGAAGTAAAATATAACGAACTATCGTGATTCTGAAACTTATATTTTCAGAGGCCTTATGGGCGGCTTCATAACTTCTGACAGTAAGGCCCGCCACTGTCTTACAATCCTCCACCAACCCGGACTTGGCCCCCATGGTGGAGTATGGCATTACCTTCCTGCGAAGCAGGAAGAGACCCGTGCCCTAGCAATGGGGACATACAAGGATTGATAACGAAAAACATAATAAATTAAATGTAGCTGCCAAAATATGAAATGCGTATTTTTTAAAACAAATCGACAAAAGTTAAAAACATAACCGTAAATCGTAAACGTCCTTCAATACAAATCAAATCACATCACACTATCACACCAATATTAAAAAGGCAAAACTATGTGAGTGTGTATGTTTGTTACTTCTTCACGTCTAAACGGCTGTTTTACGTCCCTGTACAAAAATTAAGTAATTGAAAATGAATGTATTTGTATCCAAAATTAAATTTGTCACGGACAGAGTGCTTAGTGCGAGTTTTTTAACTACTCGATCGCGTTAACGTAAACTCATATCTCTATGGCATCGAGGAAGCGCCACCTAGCAACAAGTATGGAAATTAAAATTGCTGAGTGCGAGTTGTAATGGTTTACGTTGAGAAGTGAACACGTTTACCAGCCAAAAGACGAATAAAGGCGAGTGCGAGTTGTACTGTGACAGCGTTTTGCCAGTTCGAACGGTTAACTTACTCCAACTCACTACTCAATGCTCGATTAACGCGGTCGTAAAGTTATTCGATTGGATCTGTCAAACTCGCACTAAGCACTCAGAAAATACATAATAGATATGTAAACTTTATTGGTCGGCAGACAGTCGTTAAGCTATGTCAGAGGCCTTATGGGCGGCTTGATAACTTCTGACAGTAAGATCTTCCACTGTCTTACAATCCTCCACCAAACTGGACTTGGCCCCCCTGGTGGAGTATGACCTAACCATCCTGCGATGCAGAAAGAGACCCGCGCCCAAGCAGTGGTGACGTGACGTTGATATCAATTAAATTGCATTACGTATGGCATTGTAACAAAGTCGGAAGGATTTACCTGCCGCCGTGGACTATAAGTACCAAGCCAAGCCAACTCCTTTTTTCCTTAGGACCGACTACAGCCTACCATTTTCCGCTGAATATATCCCTATTGTTCTAAACATACCAATGCTGGAATTTGGTAGTGAGATTTTACGAACCTGTTTGTGGGCGGGCGCATCCGTGGCACGAATCGAGTTCAAAAGAGCTGTTGTCGTGTCGCTCCACGCAGTTCAAAAGGACGGCAAACGGTACGCGCCACCGAGCGTGTTAGCATTGCAGGTGCCTCGATAACATCAGGCAAGTCGTGTGGTGTGCTACGTTGACGTGTGCTACGTCGTAGTGTGCTACGTCGTAGTGTGCTACGTCGTAGTGTGCTACGTCGTATTGTGCTACGTCGTAGTGTGCTACGTCGTAGTGTGCTACGATGCATCCGTATAAAGTTCATGAAAATATGTAGTGCAAAGCATTTCGTTGCTCGGGAAAACAAAATAAAAACAACGTTTCGCTCGTTGCAAACTTTTGTGTAAGGTTTGATGTGAAAGTGAAATTGTCTTTATTGCCAACAAATCGCACTAATATTACAAAGGCGAAAGTTTGTGAGTGTGTAAGTTTGTTACTTCTTCACGGCTAAACGACTGGAGCGGTATGAGGTTAGCACAAACTTTGAATTTTATTTTTATTTTATAGGTAAGCCAACAGCCCTCTTATAAAACACTTTTGCTTAATTAGGGTGTTCGCTCGAGAATCGATCGCGCGACGTAATCATGAATCTGTGGTCATTCATTCATTACTCTGTCGTTCCGGTGCCGTCGCTCGTGCCGCTCGCTCGCTACTAATTTATCTGCACACATTCGCACGGTGACATACGCGCGTGATAAATACTCTTTGGAATTCTCGTAAAGTGATAGACATTTGGTGACATCAGCTCATCCATCACCGCTCATCATCTGCCCAACAGCTAAAGCGAGCCATCATCCACCATCACCAAGTAAGTCCATTCACTTCACCTCCAATTCCGCTCTCTCAACCAGCCCATCGTGAGGTAGACCTAGCCGACCCTGGCTAACTACCATAGGGTATAAAAGTTTCAGCCTCATATAGATTAACATAATAGGCTACGTTTTTTTCTTCTTCTTCATAAACCTTTATGTCCCCACCGAGTGACACGGGTCTCTTCCCTGAGAGAAAGTATAGGCCATACTCCACCACGGGGGCCATGTCCGTTTTGCGCTTTACTGTGGAAAAATGTCTTATTGAAATGGGAAAATCGATAAACCGCGGGAAACACCGCGGGGCACAGCTAGTATTACATAAAGTACAATATTGTATACATATTTTTTTAATGCACTAACCCGTGCTAAGGACAATTTAAAAAAGCTATTTAGAGTCTAAAAATTCCACCCATGCCGGGACTCGAACCCGCGACCACCGGCCAACCGTGCCAGCGCTCTCCCGACATCAGTGAAATTTCTAGCTGCAAGGTGGGTGCTCGGGGCTGCAATTGATGCGAATTGCTTCGGCCAGATGTGTCTGCCTGTACAGAGAGTGTTGTAAAGAGGTTTGAAATTTCACTGATTTTAGTGGTCGCCCATTAGCTCAGTTGGGTGTGCGCTGGCACGGTTAGCGAGAGGTCGCGGGTTCGGGTCCCGGCATGGGTGGAATTTTTAGCATCTAAATAGGTTGTTAAAATTGTTCTTAGCACGGTTTAGTGCATAAAAATTCATATAATCATAAACTGTGGAGAAAATACTCTCGAGGAAACCTGAGTGTCTGAGGTGTTCAACAATCTCAGCGCTTAAAATTGCCAATCCACGGTGGGCACGCGTGGAGATTAAACCTAAACTCTCTCTTTCTAAGAGAAAACCCATGTTCTGCAATGGGACGTATATAGGGTGATAAAGGGCTAAAATAAAAGCAAGCTCCGTATTTAGATTTATAATACAAAACCCTTTCAAGGCAAGACGGACCGACATCGACAGCAAAAAGACAGCGAAGACTAATAAAAGAAACAAAACTACCCAACGACGTATTAAATGTAAATACAAGACGTTACAATATTTATTATTAAACATTTGGGTCATCATGAACATCATCAGGGGACAAAATAATGGGACCACGAGAAAACACCCCGCTATACTAGTCTTCCGCTGGATATAGCCCTCTTCTGATGAGCGCCATAGCGCCCTGTCTTCAGCTTGCCGCACCCAGCTTCTGCCTGTAGTTTTTAGCAGATTATAATCCCACCACCACCGTCATTTATTTGGGTAATTATCTCACACTTTAGACGAACCGAACGACACCGCACAAGCCTAAATCCGTCAAGCCGTTAAGGCTACACCATTTTGCTGCCTGTACGTAATACAGAGAGTATTGTAAACAGGTTCGAAATTTCACTGATGCCGGGTAGTCGCCCATGTTTTTTAGGCCCATAGGTTTTTAAAGTTTATGATTGCGAGTGATATTGCTACAATAACTATATCATAACTATGTCATTGTGGTACATAACCCTCTTTGCGCGAGTCCGCCTCGCCCTTACTAGGGTTCGTCAGTACTTTGTAAGCTTTTCGTTTGAAGTAGAAGAAAGTCTTTGTGGGTAAAAAGGGCCCCTCCGTCATTTAATGGTTGCTCAGTTCTTGAGAGCAAAAGCGAGAAAATCGGCGAATACGTGTTTTCTAGTATTTTTAATAATCCGCGTTGCTCACCCATATGTTAAACGGGTCTAATCTCGAGTCTCGATTATTTACTGGTTAATATGTAATTGCTTTATTTCCCAACGTAAATTCAATTCAATTTATTTCAACGCAAAGAATTTACATACTGTTTGCTGAACGTAAAAATGTTTCGGTAGCGTTACAGTTGCCGTACTGCCAGTCTTCTGCCTTAGAAATATCAAGAAAAACCTTCTTATCATCAGCATATAGTAAAAACTTACACTTTTTAAATACAGCGTAGATATCGTACAAATATGCGTTATAGAGCAATGGGCCAAGGTGTGAACTTTGCGGAACACCAGAAGGTATGTCTATGTAATCTGATTTGTGGCCACCCACTACCACCACTTGCTGTCTATTTGATTCGTACGATGTGATCCACCGATACAGGTCGCCGCAAACCCCCAAATGGTAAAGCTTGTGGTGCAAACCTCTTCATACCATATTTATTTCTTTTTCTATCTATCATTTTCAAATATTTAAATTACGTCACACATTCTTCGATTTTCCTCATTTTTCATTCATTACTACTTTACCCTTTGATCAGATCTGACTATTTTACCTGTTTCTCCGTTTTTTTATCCAGTTTTTTTTTTGTTTTAAAATTACTGCAAATATCTACAAATAAAACAACACCTGAAGTCGTTCCAGTTTTTATTATTTATAAATTATAAACATCGTTCCAAGCTTACGAAGAAGAATGACATGATATACCCTGTCAAAATCAAACAATTACTTCGTAACATTACTTCGGACATAAATAATATGACCCAATAAAAAAAATGTAAATTTTATAACAGGTATACAAATTATTTATCAACCAATCGAACTATTTTATTCAAAATTACACATAAACTGTGACTAGTTGAACTACAAGTTACACAAGGTGTCCATTTCAAAATCAAGATTTTTTGACCTTTTTTTTACTTTATACTCAATACTCAATAATTTATTGCATTCCACAAGTATATACAGAAGACATAGCTAAAAATATGGATCTTTGTGGACCCTGTAAAGCACGCAATATTATAAATTATAGTAGGCCTTTATAAATTAGGCCTATGACATTTTAATTCTAATTATATTGTACTATTATCAAACATTATTATAAACTTATTTTAGCATTAAAAAGTTAAATTTACTTTGCTGAATTCCGCCAAAAATCCCACAAGCACCATGCGGAATTTTTGGCGGAATTTAGCAAAGTAATTTTAACTTTTTAATGCTATTATGGATTTCCGCAAAGTAACGCCTGATTCTATACAAAAACTTATTTTATAAGTTATTATATAAGTTTTCTAACATAGTACCAAATAATAATTTTTCTCTATAAAATGAGGCCACGGTGTCTGATTCCCTATCCAGCAATGAACCGCTAAGTGTAAATACCCGCCTGCCTAGATTTTATATGCCCTAAATTACAACAATAGAGCTGGTGAGTGCTGAAAACCAGTGTTGGTAACCACTTAGTGGTAACCGATATACTAGCTTGGCCTTCTCCCATTACCAAAATGGTTAGACGCAGTCTAAAAATGTCGAATTCCTCTTACTGTTTCTATTAATTACTAGCTGCTGCCCACGACTTCTCTCGCGAAGATATTTTGATTTGTATTTGTTAAAGAGCGGTGGTAGCGGAGCGGTGTAGAACGCTGGCCTCTCAATCGGGAGGTCGTGGGTTTGAACCCCGGCATGTACCAATGACTTTGTTTTCTAAGTTATGTACATTTGTGAAATTATAGTAGCAATACTACTCGCTGACGGTGAAGGAAAACATCGTAAGGAAACCCTAGTGTGAGGTGTTAGCGTACCTCAGCGCTTGCTACGTACAATGGCCCCACTATGAGGCTAAGTGCGGAAATCTCAGGTCTAACTAACTATGTGTTTGTTAATGATTCGCAATACTCATACACAGTTAGTTATATTAAACGGGTCTAATGGCGATTATTTATTAGGTAAAAGCAATTGTGAGTGTGTGTGTCGGCCAGCTGCAAAAAATTTAAAGTGACTACCCAGAATAATTAACTGTGCTCGCTACTTCAGTCTGCCCTTGACCACGGCGACTGCAACGCTGCCGAAACGTTGGGATTTAAGGTAATGACGTTTTACCTAATAAATAATCACGTTTAATATGTAACTATTTTGATATGTATAGGTCTGGGATAAAAAGTAGCCTATTTGCTATCCTATCTATCACTGTGCCTTTCATCACAATCCATTCAGCCGTTCTGACGTGATCACATTTCACATTTATAATATTATTAAGATACCTAGATAGATACATAGAGAACACTTTATTGTACATACAAATGGAAATTACGCAGATATTTCTTGTAAGAAAGATTGTGTGTTTTGATAAGAAACGATTTCTATTTTAAATATGTATGTGTTTAGTGAGGAATGGCGCAATAAAAAGGAGGCCTATGCCCAGCAGTGGGTTGATGTGGGCTGATTATAGATTATAGATGATGTGTTAAGTAATCCTTCGTGCAACGTGCGCACGCAGTAGTTCCAAAATACAACCATATTGTGCATAATTATCACTTTGGTAATGCCTACTTCCGCACCCCGCCTAATGGCGTATTAGAACACGGCATGACCCTCATTCCGGATGTTGCAACGCGCACGCAACACACGCTTCACAGACAAATGTGACAACACGACTTTCGCTCTGTATACACGGTATAAAAATAACCCCGGCTCGAAAGAAATACACACAACAAAATTCTATCTTACACTATATGTCTTAAAGTGCTCGTGGCCTAGTCGAACCGAGTGATTAGAATCAATCATTTGAGTTATGGGTGACCGTCCAGTGACTACCGCAATTTTATCGAGCTCTTCCGTGCTTCGCAAAGGACGCTAAGCCGTTGGTGCCGGCTGTTATGTCAGTCGCTAAGCCATGTCAGAGGCCTTATGGGCGGCTTGATAACTTCTGACAGTAAGGCCCGCCACTGTCTTACAATCCTCCACCAATCCGGACTTGGCCCCCGTGGTAGAGTATGGCCTAACCTTCCTACCATACAGGAAGAGACCCATGCCCCAACAGTGGGGACATATAAAGAGTTGGTATCGATCGATACCGATGTATGTTTACTCTGTTCTTTTGACAATAAATGTAGTTTGCTTGACTTTTACTAAAGAATGTACATAAATTACAAACATAACAAAGAGAAAGTATTCTTTATCCATAAACTTGAGGTTGGTAGGTACGCAATGACATTTTTTGTTACTAAAATAACAAATGGTATTGCGGTTAGCAGTAAACCAATTTCCCGCCGAGTTAGTCATTGTTATTACATAATAAACCGAGCAAATTTTGCGCCTCAGACTACACGCACCAAAATACTAATTAATTACGATGTGATCGCATCAAGGACATTAGATATTGGATATATCTACTCTACCATACCTTTGAATTTTGTTTAATAATATTCATACATACGTACATAACATCACGCCTGTATCCCAGCTTGCCGCATTCAGCATGCCTGCAGTTTTTCGCAGATCGTCATCCCATCTTGTCGGAGGGCGTCCTACTCTACGATTAGTATTAAAATCAAAATGAAAGTGTAAACTCTTGACTTGGAAAAAGCCGCAACTTGTAGTGTGCAACACGAGTATGACTTTGAAGATACGAAAGCCTAAAAATGCTGACTTTTAGAGTTTTTTATCTTCATGCTGACTAACTTCGGAGTTTTTTTTTTTTATTTTTTTTTCCAAAATTATCTAGATTTTGAAATCGACACCTAGTTTGAATTGTAACGTTCATTAAGCCGCAGTTTCTGTGCTACTTCGAATAAAACCATTTCATTTCTTCAAGGATACGAAAAATGCTGACTTTTACGCTCAATGTTGTTTTTATTAAGCTTACAAACTTCCACTCCAGGGCACAGGCCTTCTCTCAGAGAGGGAATATGGGCTTCAATACCACGCGTGCCCACCGCGCATTGGCAACTTCAAGCGTTGCGGTATTCGAACACATCTGATACTTAGGTTTCCTCACGGTGTTTTCCCACAAAGTTGGCGAGTGGTATTGCTCCCATAACTTCACAAATGTTACTAACTTAGAAAACAAAGTCGTTGGCCGTACAATGTGCTTTGGGGAAGCTATCGTGCAGAGCGTAAGTAAATTTACACCCACAGACTCACACTGGATAATGTATTGCTGAGTGTGTAGGTAAATTGTCAATGTTCTTTTTGTGAATTGTTCATTCGTATTGTTTACTTTTGTTACTATAGGCTGCTTAATATTGGTTTTACTATGTGAGTGTGTGAAAATACGAATAAATAATTCATTTATCATAATTGTTGTCTCTTTGGCACTTGGCTAGAAGGGAAGACGGCCGGTGGACCAGGGCAGTATCGGATTGGTGGCCAAGGGAGGGAAGGAGGTTGGTAGGCAGATCACCGACACGATGGTCAGACGACATCGTGAGGGTTACGGGTCAGAGATGGATCAGGTTAGCACAGGACCGTGAGGAATGGCGCAATAAGAAGGAGGCCTATGCCCAGCAGTGGGTTGATGTGGGCTGATTATAGATAGAAATGTTGTCTAATTCTAAATAAATAAAGCGCTCGTGGCTTAGCCGAATAAGCGATTGAAATCAACCACTTGAATTAAGCAACAACAGGCGCGGTTATGTGCAGGATGGGTGACTGTCCTGCGACTACCGCTAGTGGCATTTCTCCGAGCGCCTCCGTGCTTCTCACGGCACGTTGGTGCCGGCTGTTATGTCAGTCGTTAAGCCATGTCAGGGGCCTTATGGGGGCGGCCAGATAACTTCTGACTGTACGGCCTGCCACTTTCTTACAAGCCTCCACCAACCCGGACTAGGCCCCCGTGGTGGAGTATGGCCTAACCTTCCTGCGATGCTGGAAGAGACCCGTGCCCCGACAGTTGGGACATACAAGGGTTGATATTGAAATATTGTCTGGAAGAGATCACCTTTAGTAATAAGGCCACCGTCTGTACTCTTAGGTTAAGAAATATGTGAGTAATTTACATTTTTATGTACCATAAAGTGTTATCTATCTATCCATCTATCTATTGTAATAAATCACTCCTATTGTTTTTCCGGCACTAGCCCTTCCACTCTTCGCATCAACGTGGGTTAGCTGGAAGAAAATTCTATCTGGTACTAAGCTCGCCTTTGTATAAATTTGTGTTTGGTGCAATAATAAATTTTTATTCATTCATTTATGCCATTATAAATTGCGACCCGTTTTACTAATCGGTATTTCACTCCTTCAATAAAAATCCAACACAGATCGACCGACGAGCGCCGAATAAATTCATTAGTGTGTTATTTCAACAATGTGGTTCTTCAGTGCAGAGTGCGGGAGTTCTTATTTACTTAGGGGCTTAGAGCCGATTATTTACGCAGAGGAAACTTCCAGAAAGAGGGGTGAATTGGGTTGGGTTTCGATCGGTAAACTGCGCGACTGATTTACCTTAGCCACTTCTCGGACCCTAAAACAAGAGCCTTCAACCATTGCATCCTGCCAGTAATAGCATACTCATATATTTCGCTCACCCAATCCTAAACGGTGAAGAATCCTAAACTAAGAAGTGCTCGTGGCCTAGTCGAACCGAGTGATTGGAATCAATCACTTGAGTTAAGCAATAACAGGCGCGGTCAGGTGCAGGATGTGTGACCGTCCTTACTGCGATGCAGGAAGAGACCTGTGCCCCAACAGTGGGGACATACAAGGGTTAATATTGAACTTTAAACGGTTCCGATTCGAAACTTGTCTGATAATTATTAGTGAATTCTTTATTGCACCAAGTAAATATTGTACGATAGGCGGGCCTAATACCAAATATATTGTTCTAACCAACCAATGGGTGACGATACAAGATGGGGGTAGTGCCAAACCGAAAATTAAAGAAATGCTGTTTTAAGTAAATTAAAAAAAAAAACTATATTAAGTAGAACGACATACCTATGATATGATAACAAAATAAAACATAATACTTATAATCGATATCAACCCTTGTATGTACCACTGATGGGGCACGGGTCTCTTCCTGCATCGCAGAAAGGTTGGCCATACTCCACCACGGGGGCCAAGTCCGGGTTGGTGGAGGATTATAAGACCGTGGCGGGCCTTACTGTCAGAAATTATCAAGCCGCCCATAAGGCCTCTCATAAGGCTTAACGACTGCCATTATATGACAGCCGGCACCAACGGCTTAACGTGCCTTGCAAAGCACGGAAGCGCCCGGAAAAATGCCACTAGCGGTAGTGACGGGGCGGTCACCCATCCTGTTGAAAGCGCCTGTTGTTGCTTAACACAAGTGATTGATTCCAACCACTCGATTCGAACAGGCCATGAGCACTTGTATGAAAAAATACTCATTGTTTTTAACAGCATTTTTTGTTACATCATATTTAGTAACACTCGCATAATCAACGCCTTCCATTGGGCACTCTTATTTGACAAAATCGTTCAAGAAGTTTAAACACGCGCAAATAACATTGATACAACCGTTCTCTGCCTTGGCAGTGGCAAAAAGTTAATAATATTGGCAGTCGGAACAGAAAATGAAACGGCCAACGTGCGGCGTCTTATCCGATTTAGTGCGTGAGCAAAGATCCTCGACGAAGAAGGAAATAGCCGTGAGGATTTCCGCCCCTGTGAAAGAAACTAAACTTTACGCAGCTACTTAGGTGTGTAATCTGACCGTTATTGACAACAGACAGAAGGTCGGCTTTCGGTAACTAGTTTTGAATTTGAATAGGCTACTTAGTTTGTGAAAATCCGGTAGCAGAGGTAGATAGCACCAGAGAGAGAGAGAGAAAAGAAGAGAAAGAAAGAAGAAGAGAGAGAGTACGGCACGTTAAGCCGTTGGTGCCGGCTGTCATGTAATGGCTGTCGTTAAGCCATGTCAGAGGCCTTATGTGGCTTGTTAACTTCTGACAGTAGACCCGCCACTGTCTTAGAATCCTCCACCAACCCGGACTTGGCCCCGTGGTGGTATGGCCTAAACTTCCTGCGATGCAGGAAGAGACCCTTGTCCCAGCAATGGGGACATACAAGGGTTGATCGCTGATATCGCTGATATAAAATATTCGTACGCATTTAAGGCGGGACGTGGCGATCTGAAACCTGAATGAAAAACTAATGTAAGTGTACATATGGTTTAAAAATAATTGCTTTATGTTTATGATTGTTATGATTATAGAGAGGTTAACTTAGAACCTAAAGACCAAGGCATTTAACCAATGCATTCTACCCATCCTCACGTACGGTGCCGAAACGTGGACGCTCACAAAGGCTAACATGGAAATAATCCAAGTCGCACAGAGAGCCATGGAGCGAGCCATGTTAGGCATTTCACTTGTTGATCGAGTGCGCAACGTTGCAATCCGACAAAAGACCAGAGTCGAAGATGTGGGCACACGGATCACAAAGTTGAAGCGGAGATGGGCGGGACACCTGATGAGACGGGATGACGGAAGGTGGACAAGGGCAGTCACGGAGTGGTGGCCAAGAACCGGTCGTCGTTCGGTGGGTAGACCACTTGCCCGTTGGAGGGATGACATTAAAAAAGCGGCCGGGGGTAAGTGGTCGAGATTGGCTAGGGACCGGGAGAGTTGGCGTGAAATGGAAGAGGCCTATACCCAGCAGTGGGTTTCATTCATGGGCTGGATAGATAAGTTAGAACATCATGGCTGACAGTCATGTGACCAGAATTACTTTCCAGCTTGATGAAAATTTATTAGATATTGTACAGTGCATATTTTTATTTGATGGGATTATTGTTTCATGACACCTATATCACTGTTAATGTCAATGATATGTAATTTAATTTGGTTTTCTAGTTTTCAATATAATATAATATAATATAATATAATATAATATAATATAATATAATATAATATAATATAATATAATATAATATAATATAATATAATATAATATAATATAATATAATATAATATAATATAATATAATATAATATAATATAATATAATATAATATAATATAATATAATATAATATAATATAATATAATATAATATAATATAATATAATATAATATAATATAATATAATATAATATAATATAATATAATATAATATAATATAATATAATATAATATAATATAATATAATATAATATAATATAATATAATATAATATAATATAATATAATATAATATAATATAATATACTATAATATACTATAAATTACATTATTAAAAGTTTTTGTCTCTTACCCTTAATTATTTTTACTGTGATTTCTGTGAACAATAAAGATTATTCTTTATAAATATCATATAATGTATTAATAAAAAAGTATCATATAATGTATAAATATAAGCAATACCTACTGTCTACTTCCTAGAGAAGTTCCAAAGAACAGTAATGTAAGTGTTGAAATGTCAAATGTATAAGTAATGTTTAGTACTTTACGTACATTATGTTTGTCAGAATAACATTTTATGTTATCTTATCTTAAGCTATATAAATAAGTTTATCTTAGCAATGCCTTGACCAGGGCCCATAATGTGAGACTTAAAGCATGTGTAACATCATTGTATTATACCATTATGATCGCTAATAAATGAAAATGAATATGAATATTCTATCTACCTATCGACCTTAACACGGTTTGTTCAATTAGATTTAAATATGATTTTTGTGCAAGACCACGTTGTGGATTAGAATTAATTATAATTCACGTCGAACTGTAAACAGTATTCGAGGACATGAAAAATGAGAATCGACGAGGAAAATAATTATAAATTTAATTAAACTTCTCAAAATTTTTCTTCGTCGCAACGGTGTCGTTTTATCATATTTCGAAAGACAATTGATATCAGATATCCTTTTAGTCGTTTTTTCTTCCAAATTCTGATAATACGATATCTAATAAGATCAACGGGAAAAGAATCAATATATTCTAAAGAAGCTCCGGTCCACTTAGGGTCGGTTTCTCAATTGAAAATTTTACTAAGCACAACTAAACATCGATTCGTCTTCTCTAAAGCTTAATTTTCGTGTTGTATTATTTTTTGGGTGTTGGCAAAGTTTAATTTTCATTCCTCATACGTTAGTATGGAAGTTACTCCTTCAGCCTGGATCGTCGTTATACGACGCTAGTCCCGCTTTGGCATGTCAAAAGTCTCGACTTTTCATTTTCACTACATTAATTGTCAAATTCCGATATTTAAGTGCCATAGTATTTCTTTATGATTCGCGATACTCACATAGTTATATCAGGGGTTAAAGTATGAAATTGCCGTTTTATTGCAATAGGTTCTTTGAATTGACATAGAATCTTCATGGTTTGAGGTTTTAGAATGAAACTTTTTACAAATGGTTTCTATGATGTTTTTTTTTTTAAAAATGTGAAACATTTGAATCTCTCCAAACGCAGCATTGATATTGCGGGCTGTTTCTGCCGCGTTAGTTCCGCGTCGGAACTCGTATTCAAAAATCACTCGAATTTTCGCAGTATCCATTTTTAAAAACCTATTTAGAGGCTAAAAATATCACCCATGCCGGGATTCGAACCCGCAACCTCTGGCTATCCGTACCAGGTACATCCCGGCATGGGTGAAATTTTTAGCAGCTAATTAGGTTTTTAAATTTGTTCCTTAGCACAGGTTAGTGCATTAAAAATAAAAATAGTGTAAGTATCCATTTTTCTTGTCTAAATTGAATAACAAAAACAATTGAAAGTCGATATTCAAATGTTTCACATTTTTTTTAAAAGAAACATCATAGAAACCATTTGAAAAAAGTTTCATTCGAAAACCTCAAACCATGAAGATTATATGTCAATTCAAAGAACCTATTGCAATAAAACGGCAATTTCATACTTTAACCCCTATTATTAAAGGGGTCAAATCGCGATTATTTATTAGGTAAAACGTTATATCGTTATCAACCCTTGTGTGTCCCCACTGCAAAATAAAGATAAAGATAAAGATATATTTATTTGCTTAAACATGTGTCAATAATATTACAGTAACATGCATTATCAAGGTCTTAAATTATAACATTGTCGTCATATATATTTTGGTCCAACATGTTTTGCCGAGAGTAGCGTGCAAATAGGAGAGGCTCGCCATCAACATCAAGTCATAAAAAGTATGTCGAAATACAATGTCAGATTAAAATTTGTCATTTAGAAATTCATTGAGATTATAATAACATTTGTCAATTAACATTTTTTTTAACCTTATCTTAAATAAATTAGTATCTAATTGTTTATAACTTGATGGTATTTTATTATATATTATAGGAGCCATGCATATAATGCTTTTGCCCAATAAAGCTGTCTTCGCCGGCTGTAAACGTAATTTACTTTCATCACGTCTGTTTCTGATTACCGTTGCAGACAGACGTGGAAACAGTTCAGGGTTACTTTTTACGAACACAGCTACTTCAAATATGTATAAAGCCGGAAGTGTTAGAATAAGGTGTGTCACAAATACATGTCTGCAGGTGTCAATGGGTTTCATGTGAAACATTGAACGTATACAGCGTTTTTGCATTTTAAAAGCTATTTCTTTGTTTGTTGAGTTTCCCCAAAAGATAATGCCATATCTAAATACAGATTCAGCGAGGCCATGATATGCTGCAAGTAATGTATCTGTACTAACTGATGAACTTAGTTTGAAAAGAATATAAGCAGAACTACTAACTTTTTTACTTAATTCATCGATGTGGTGTTTCCAGTTCAATTGTCTATCAATTGTTAGGCCTAGGAAACGGGCAGTTTCCACTTTATTTATTATTACATTTTGATAACTTAATTTAATGTCAGAAGGATTTTTTGGTCTTTGATTAAAATGCATTATATTTGTTTTACTTAAATTAATTTTTAAATTGTTATTTTCAAGCCACGATATTTTTGATGTCAAAGAATTGTTTACATCAGATTCATAATGATTTATGTCCATATTTTTTTTTATTGTCACTGTACTATCATCAGCAAATAATGTCATTGGTTGAGAGGTTGCTTTTGGTAGATCATTTATGTATATAATAAACAACAGAGGGCCTAATACGCTGCCTTGTGGCACTCCGTATCTTAAATTACGGAATTCGGATCTGTACATTACTTCTTTTTTTGTTTTGAGATCGATCTTTGATACTTCTGTTAATTGTTTCCGATCAGAAAGGTAAGAAATCAATAGATCTAAAATATTGCCCCTTATTCCATAAGCTTCGAGTTTACTGGCTAGAATTTTGTGGTCTACGTAATCAAACGCCTGTGTCATATCGCAGTATATGGCACACACAGGGGTTCTTTTGTCTACCGCACAGATCACATTTTTTATAAATTCGTAAACAGCCAAATTAATTGTTTTGTTTTGTCTAAAGCCTTTCTGCTCGTTACATAACATATTATTTATTTCAAAGTATTTATTAATTTCATTGTACAGGTATTTCTCTATTACTTTAGAGAAAATAGATATTAGTGCAATAGGTCGATAGAATTCCATCAGTTCTCTATTTTCTTTTTTAAATAAAGGTTTTACAACAGTAACTTTGAGGTCTTTTGGGAAAGTTCCATTTAATATACTTAAATTGATTATGTGACTTAGAGGATGGCATATGTATTTGTTTACAACTTTAATAATTTTAGTATTAATACCATCGAAACCTACACTATTCGTATTCTTCAAATTATTTATAATTTTAAAAATATGCCCGGGTGTGCTAGGAGGCGTGAACATAGATTTTTGTGGTTTATCAATACCTGATGTTATTTTTTTACCAGCTTCTGGTACGGGTTTTATTTTGTCCACAAAATAATTATTAAACGCACAAGCAATTTCTTTCAGGTTAGTGATTTCATAGCCATTAATGTTAATTTTAGCTATGGATTCTCTTGGTATATTCGGTCTCGATTTATTAATCACTTGCCATGCAGTTTTCGCTTTGTTCTGTGACATATTTATTTTATGGTCGTTTTGAGCGCGTTGTGTCAGTCTTATAATTTTCTTTAATAATTTAGCGTATGTATAATATTTTGATTTATTGGTTTCGTCAGGTTTCATTCTATACTTCCATAATAGGTCTCTCTTTCTTTTTGTGCATAGTCTTACACCCTTTGATATCCATTTTGGCTTAGTAATAACTTTCATCATAGTCAATTTTTGTGGAAAACATTGGTCATAAAGCAGTTTAAAAATATCCATAAAGTTACCGTATGCATAATCGGGTTCATTAGAGTTATACACTTCAGAAAATGAAATGTTTTTTATGTATTTTTCAAATTTATCTATGTTGTTTTTGCTGTAGTCTCTAGTGAATTTGCGCCAACATTTTATTTTAGTAATTTTTTTCACAGGTATTTTAATTAATTGGGCTGTGTGGTCCGATAAACCAAGTTCCAACACTTCCGTCTTACAAGGCCTTTTATAATTATGCATAAAGTTATCAATACATGATTTACTAATTAATCGTGTTGGCTGCCGTAGAGCCATTTTTAGGTCATAATTCAATAGCAAATATTCAAGATCTCGAGTGGCATTATTATTTTTAAGCACATCTATATTAAAATCTCCAGCAACCAAAATGCCATTACAGTTAATCTTAGATGTCATTGTTAATACTTTTTCTAATCGATCAAAAAATATATTTAAATTATTCAATCTGTAAATGCAAATTATTATTATCTTATAGTCAATTAATTCAATGGCACGGCACTCAAATACATTAGGTACTGCAAACTTTCTTATATCAGGAATCTCTCTCCATTTGTGTTGGTTATTCACTATTATGCAGGCTCCGCCTCTTTTACTTAATGCTCTGCAAAAACTAGATGCCAATGAGTAGTTTGGAAGTTTCAGAAAATTTTCATATCCAGCCATTATAAAGTGTTCTGTAATGCATAAAACATCGATATTTTTTTCCTGTTCTGCTAGTTCAACCAGATTAATCGTGAGTGAGTCAGATTTGCTTAGCAATCCCGCGATATTTTGGTGAAGTATATATAGATGTTTAGCCTCGAAAAAACACCGAGTTTCCTTTAGATGTTTCTTGCGCGGCTCCAGACTTTTTTTGCTGACTTATTTGCTCCACTTTTTTCTTTTGTAAGTATTTAATATATTGTGCTAAACCTGTAAAAAATGTTAGCATTCCTCTCTTGTTCACCAGTCCTCTGTGTGAAAACATGTCATATGATAGGTCATAGTTTGAGTCGAATGTGTAGGCGTATTCGTAAGTATTTACATCTATATACAGAAGATTGTTGAAGAGTTCAACTCGTCCATTGTACAGTCTTGTGTCATTGCGAAGTCTAAAGGCAGGGAAACACAATATTATATTGGTTTGTTTAATATTTTCCAGTTTTTTTCTGAGTTGCACAACTAAGTTTGCAGGATCAGCGCTGGCCTCAAAATCTCCCTCACTTATTAGTATAATACAATAGTCATTCATACCGAAACCCTCTATTTTTTGTTCGATTCCATGTAACATATGGCTCAGATCTCCTCCGTGCATATTATACCGAATTGCATTATATTCAGAGTCGAAGTTGGCTTGGATACAATTTAACATTTTGCTGTTTTTATTGCGGTCATCGCATATTACGCACAGTTTATTTTTCGTTATTTGCTCTGTGTTTTTTTGTTCATTCATTTGTACCGTTGGATTCTGGTCAGTAATTTCTTTTTGCGTTATTAAGCATGATTTTGAGTTTTTTGGTGATTTTTTGTGTTTTGTTTGTTTAGGTTTTGTTTTGTTATCTGCTTTTACAGGTGTTCGGCTTATCTCTGTCTGAGTTTCTTTATTCCTTACATATTTTATAGATGCTGTTTTCTTTGGTGTTAGCGTTTTTGCTTTTGTCTTTATAAGAGGGCTACTTGTAATTTGCTTGTAAACGTCATTTTTCTTTAAGAGTTCTTCGTTAAGCCGTTTTAAAGTCGTGTTTTCTAATGTCAGAGATTCAATTTCGACGTGCGCGCTTTTTAAGTCTGTCGATACTTTTTCTAGCTCTTCTCTTAGGTTTAGTAATACGTCATTATTTTCGTCGTCTGATATTTCAGGTAGACTACTTCTGGTGCCATCTAGTGGTTGACCTAAAGAAACACTTTCATTTGTGTTTTCCGAATGTGTCCGCCTGCGTCTGAGTGTAATATTCTCAAAGAAATTCATTGTCTTATTTTAAAATGACAATTTCTTGAGAAACAAAAATTGTACCACCACTTGGGTCTCGATCCGGGTGCACGTTCAATGAGCGCGTCGGAGGGCAACTTCAT
This sequence comes from Yponomeuta sedellus, assembly GCA_934045075.1. Lineage (NCBI taxonomy): Eukaryota > Metazoa > Arthropoda > Insecta > Lepidoptera > Yponomeutidae > Yponomeuta > Yponomeuta sedellus. The sequence goes on along the minus strand of OW203736.1, from coordinate 776,363 downwards.
GCACGATCAGCCACGGGGATGTTACAAGTTGCCTTCGAATTACGCGTACATATTCAGCGTAGATGAAATAGCCCGAGAAGATAACAGTTAGTGTACTTTGACCCGCGACGTTATTAGATTTTTTGTAAACAAAGCACTTTTAACACTTATCTTTCCGTAAGTTTATTTTACACTTTAAATTAACTTTTACACTGTTCACTGTTGTTCTAATCACCACTCTTTGGTGTTATAGCACATAAACTGTCAGACATATCTGAGGTATTTTTTGTTGTTAAATCCTTGATTATACAGTTCACAAACAATACTGGAGGATAATTGATATATCTTCGATACACTTTGATGGTTTTTACACATTGAATACACTTTATAATATATTAAATTATTTTTTCAAAAAACTTCTCCACGGAACTTGACTTATAGTGCCGACGGTGGCGCCCTCTCTCCCTAGGGCAAGGGTCTCTTCCTGCCTCGCAGAAAGGTTAGGCCATACTCCACCACGGGGGCCAAGTCCGGGTTGGTGGAAGATTGTAAAACAGTGGCGGGCCTTACTGTCAGAAGTTATCAAGCCGCCCATAAGGCCTCTGACATGGCTTAACGACTGCCATTATATGACAGCCCGCACCAACGGCTTAGCGTGCCTTGCAAAGCACAGAAGCGCTCGGAAAAATGCCACTAGCGGTAGTCACGGGACGCTCACCCATCCCGTACCTGACCGCGCCTGTTGTTGCTTCACCAAATGATTGATTCCAATCACTCGGTTCGCCTAGGCCACGAGCGCTTCGTAAAACGTAATTACCTTATTTCCGGACGTTTCGGCAGCGTTACAGTTGCCGTGGTCTCGGGTAGACTATACTGTAACGCTGCCGAAACGTTGGGAAATAAGGTAATTACGTATTACTTATTAAGTAATCGCGATTTGAACCGTTTAATATATAACTATTTAAGTGCCACAAAAGGCGTGACTCGTTCCAACGTACACGGGGCTGGAGACGTTTAAAAAAGAAGTGCAAGAATACGATGACGCTAGTCGCACGTATTTCATATCAAAAGCCTCGGCTTTTCACTACATTCATTCTGAAATTCCAATAATTAATTGCCACAAAACGGGTGACCACGAGTCAAAAGTACACCGGGCTGGGCATGTTTAAAAAAGTGTAAGTGAGCCTTAACGGACTGAACGTAAATAGGCTGATTATATATGGGATATTAAACGGTTTATGCATGCATATTAAATATTCAAATATCTTGCTTACTATTGTTCGATTAGAAACGCTGGTGTCCTAGTGGAATCGAGTGATTGGAATCAATCAATAGGGTTAAGCAATAACAGGCGCGGTTAGGTGCTGGATGAGTGACTGTCCCGTAACCACCGCTAGTCACATTTTTCTGTGCTTCGTAAGGCACTTTAAGCCATTGCAGCTGGCTGTCATTTAATGGCAATCCTTAAGCCATGTCAGAGGCCTTATAGATAGCTTGATAACTTCTGACAGTAAGGCCCGCCACTTTCTTACAATCCTCCACCAACCCGGACTTGGCGCCCGCGGTGGATAATGGCCTAACCTTCCGGCGATGCAGGAAGAGACCCGTGCCCCAGCAGTGGGGATATACAAAGGGTTGATATTATTGTTTAGTTGCACGACTACCCATCTTTTAGCTTCTCTTTTTCGTCAATGGAAGAAGTTACTTTTAGTAATAAGACCGCCAACTGTACAGAACTGTTTTTGTTTTTAGTCTCTTATGTAATTCCTGGTGTACATACAATAAAGAATATTCTATTTCACGGTCTCTGTGGCGTAGCAGTAGCGCATCTGCCTACCATGCGGGAGGTCCCGGGTTAAAACCCCGGCTGGGGCAAAAGAAAAACCCCAGGTCTTAGATGTCGCTGTTTCTGGTACCTACGACACAGGATATCCTAGTGTGGGACCAGAAGCAATGTGTGTGCCTGTATGTAAATGTCATGTTATGTGTTACGTTATGTCAAACGGTTGGGCTAACAACAAAGCCCGGGAGGGTCAGCCAGCGTCGCAAACACAACACGTGCGACCTACAAAGATGCAGGACCCTTATCCGTGGCAAGGCAGTGACCCCTAAAACCGCGTTGGCGCAAATTGGACCGTGATGGCCTTATTACGTATTTGAGATCAATATGAGGAACGGCGCATATTTCGTCATGGAGGTAGAGATAGATAGAGAACACTTTCGTGTTTGTATTCAAAAAAATAAAACAAACACGATTTTTAAATCTAAGTTTTTCTGTGTGTAATTCTTAAAACATCTCAAATGAAACAGTCGTTGGAAATAACAACTAAGCAGTGCCTGAAATAAATGCTCGATTTTCGGATATTGCCAATGAGAAACTTTAATGACAATAGGAAAGTGTTAGGTCCTTACATATGGAAACGGACTGTGTTTTCTTTTGCGACACCACCGCCATACACATAATTAAGCCTTCAAGCCGTTTCTGCAGCACTGGTGCCACGGTGGAACTCGTATTCGTAAATAACGCGAAATTTCAAATTCTCCATTGTGCGAGATGAGCAACGCCCAAGAAAAAACAAATGAATAAAAAAACAAATTAATGACTGTTTTCGAAATTCAAATATACCATCTAAATTTGAATTTGAGAAACCTTAAACAAAGAGGAGATATTTCAGATCAAAGTGGCCAGTACGAGGAAACGCCAATTTCATAATTATGTAAGGACCTAATATTTTGATGTAGGTGCATAACGTACCTGGATTGCATTGCGTGTTATAATGTTAGACTTATTATGTTTTATCGTTGTTTTTCTAATACCCACTGTATCCTGTTTATGCTTTGTATATTTACGAGTGTGTGTGTATGTGAATAAAAGTTATCTATCTATCGAAAGAACAAGAGAAGAATGAATGTCAATATATACAATGAGACCTCCTATCGAAAAAAGTCAAAAGTCAAAGGGTTTTCTGTGCATTCGTAGACCTGGAGAAGGCCTATGATAGAGTTGTGATGAATGACTTGTGGTCGGCACTGTCTGTGTATGGGGTGGACAGCATCTTGCTGCGAGCTCTGAAGTCTCTCTATCAAGACTTCAGGGCTTGCGTTAGAATAAATGGGGCCGTATACTGACTGGTTTAGCATCCGCAAGGGTGTGAGACAGGGTTGTGTCGCATCCCCGTGGTTGTTCAATTTATTTATGGATAGTTGCCTGACTGATCTGAAAGAGAATGAATGTGGGTTAAGGATGGGTGAGCTACTTGCGAAATGCTTGCTGTACGCCGATGATCAAGTGTTGTTTGCATCGTCGGTCGAAGAATTGCAGGCACAAGTCACGGTAATGAATGAGGCTTTTAAAAGGAATAGTATGAGCATGAATGTGAGTAAGACGAAAGTACTGGTCTTTAAAAAATATGATATAATGACTGAGTGCAAGATAACGATTAGAGGCGAAAGACTGGAACAAGTAAAAGAATTTGTCTATTTGGGGAGCCTGTTTACGAGGGATGGAAAGTGTGAAGGTGATATAGAAAGAAGAGTAAAAGCGGGAAATTGTGTAAACGGTGCCTTGCACTCCATTGTGTGCAGCCGAAACATCTCCATAAGAGCTAGATTGGCTATTCATAGTGGCGTGCTGGTCCCAAAACTTATGTATGGTAGCGAGACTTAGGTGTGGCAAAAGAAGCAAGAAAGTAGAATTAATGCAGTTAAAATGAGGTCCTTGAGAAGTATGTGTAGTGTTACTTTGAATGACAGGATACGCAATAGTCTGATTAGAGAACGTTGTGGACTGAAAGAGTATGTAGTGACTAGAATTGAGAAAGGAATGTTGCGTTGGTTTGGACATGTGGAGAGGATGAAGGAAGAAAGATTGACGAAACAAATATATATTGCAAATGTGAGTGGAAGAGCTGGTAAGGGACGTCCCAAGCGGACTTACATTGACGAAATAGGGGATGTATTAGCAAAGGGAAAGATAAAAAGTACCCGGAACCGGCGTGCGTGCATGCAACGACTTATGAACGTTGATGAAGTGAAGGTGATCTGTCAGGATCGTGGCAAGTGGCAGTCCCTGGTCTCTGCCTACCCCTCTGGGATACAGGCGTGAGGTTATGTATGTATGTACCTCCTATCAATGAACTTCTGTGAAGGCTATACTATTTTTATTTTTAATGCACTAACCCGTGTAAAAACCTAACTGCAAAGTAGGTACTCGGGGCTGTAATTGATGCAATTTACTTCAGCTAGATGTCGCTGCCTGTACAATTGTACATAATACAGAGAATAGTGTAAAGAGGTTCGAAATTTCACTGATGCCGGTGAGTCACCCATTAGCTCAGTTGGAAAGAGCGCTAGCAAGGATCGCCAGAGGTCGCGGGTTCGAATCCTGGCATGGGTGGAATTTTTAGCCTCTAAATAGGTTTCTATGAAGGCGTAGACAGTAATGAAAACATAACGCTGCCGCACGCTCAAATGTCGCGCTTTCCGCTAGCCACATTAATGAGTTGTGACATTTTTGCGCGACAAAATACGAACTTTCATTAACGCATCGTATATCACCGACGCAAGTAATAGTCTGTTAGCTTTTAGAATATACCTCAGGCTCTAGAGTAGCAGTACTGATGATCGAGTTCTGATTTCGAAATTTAAGCCGCGTTTTCACGGTCTTTGTGGAACTTGATCGAGTGCGTCATCCGAGTAAACTAATGCGTCTGATTAGACGCTTTTTCGTGACGCAACCAAAATAGCCAGCAGCATTAGTTTACTTGGATAGCGCACTCGGACCGAGCGCACTAAGACCGTGAAAACCTGGCTTAAGTGTCTTATTAGTTCCGATATTTCTATTACACGAATATATCCGATTCTATCCGATAGTAGCCGAGGTATATTCTTAAAGCTAACAGACTATACTATTGTATTGTTTTACATCGGGAAACAGTTATAGAGACGACAGTTACAAAAAAAATTGTTACCATCGGCGGCATTTATGCAAATATCTTTTAAGACCTGGGAGCCAATTCTAACTTCATTAGCAAATAATTCGTATACGATTCTTAAGACTTACGACTTGAATTTTACATAAAAAGACCAGCGAATGACAAAATTTGTATTCTGAAAGCCATGCTACATTGAATTCGAATGAGAAAATAAAAGTCTAATGATTCGGTTGAGTTATCTTATGTTATTTTTATGCGACAAATGTATAGGCCTTCGAATAATTTGCATACGCTTTCAATTCGCATGGGCGAGAATCGGCCCCCTGGTAGTCTGTGCAAGTACGAATATTAATATTCATAATATAATATAATGCATCGGAACGGAACGGTACGGAACGGAACGGAACGGAACGGAACGGAACGAATCGGAACGGAACGGAACGGAACGGAACGGAACGGAAAGGAACGGAACGGAACGGAACGGAACGGAACGGAACGGAACGGAACGGAACGGAACGGAACGGAACGGAACGGAACGGAACGGAACGGAACGGAACGGAACGGAACGGAACGGAACGGAACGGAACGGAACGGAACGGAACGGAACGGAACGAAGCGGAACGAATAGAAAATATTTATAATGACTACCCACTATTGACAAACAGTTATTGGTAGAAGTTATTGGCTTGCAAATCTACTGTCAGCACAGTCGACAGAATGGCAACCTTCACATGTTAGTTGCAACGTCTTCCTTATCGTAACCGATAAGAGTATGAAAAGGTTGATGTGCTGTCGATCGCAGCTCACTCCTAAACCGACGCAATGGCATAAGCAAATATCGGTCTCCAGGGAACGCAAACTTTGGAATCGTCATCGAATTCGCGTTTCAATTCCCGGTCCCGATTGAAAAAGTTCCCAGCCCTATTTGCGCAGTCATATCACGGAACAAATGAAGCCGGAAGAACAAATACGCTCTCAGAACCCTCTTCAGCCCAATGGAGTGAAGTTAGATATTGAATATTGTAAAATCGAATTTTCGATGAGAGCTCTCTATACTATGGGTAATGGTGCCTGGTAATCGGGGTGTGCAAAATCTAGAGGTTGTAATGTTCTAAGCCTACTCTATCTAAAAAACAGTGTCCTAGGCATTGCAGCCTCCGAATGGTCCCTTCAACTCTCTAATGTGAGCGAAGGTGCCCTTGGCCGCTGTATAAATCATCTCAGTTGACACCAACCCTTATATGTCCCCACTGCTGGGGCACGGGTCTTTTCCTGCATCGCAAGAAGGTTAGACCATGGAGGACAATGAATGTACATAACATAGAAATGCTGTGTGGTGTCGGCCTAGAGAATAGCACCAACCCAAATTTTTCCCGCGGGTGTCGTGAAAGGCGACAAAGGGACACAAACCGGGGGGTGGGCAGCACCGCCCCCTGCAGTACAATTCCACCAAACTGCGATCCCCAACCCGCATGCCCAGCGTGGGGATTATGGGCATTACCCCCCGATGATGGCGCAACCTTGCGCCATGGCGCTCATTAGGGGAGGGCTATGTCCAGCAGTGGACTAAACTACCCTGAAGAAGAAGAACTTAGAAAATAAAGGACCGGGACCGATTGAGAAGCCGGCGTTCTACCGACTCGCTGCCACCGCCACCCCGATGCCACCGCTAACATACGGGTATACTGGTACTTGCTCTGACCGTTAAAAGGTTTAATTATTATAAAAGCCTTTGCATCTACGTAATGAGATGATCACTCGAGGTAAGCAACAAGAGGCGCGGTCAGGTGCAGGTAGGGTGACCATACCGTGACTATCACTAGTGGCATTCTTTCCGGGCGCTTCCGTGCTGCCGTTGGTGCCAGCTGTCATGTATTGGCAGTCGTTAAGCCATGTCAGAGGCCTTATGAGCGGCTTGATAAGTGACAGTCAAGTCTGTGTTACAATCCTCCACCAACCTGGACTTAGAGGCCTAACCTTGTAACGGTGCAAACCTCTTTATTTATATTTCTTTTTCTATCAATCATTTTCAAATATTTTAACTATGTCACACATTTCGAAATTTCTCTCATTTTCATCATTACAACTTTACCCATTGTCTAGATCTGATTATTTTACGTGCTTATCCGTTTTTATCCAGTTTTATTATAAAATAAAGAGTACAAATAAATCAAAGTTGAAGTCGTTCCAGTTTTATTTACAAATGTCTTACAACATCACAACCTTCCTGTGATGCAGGAAGAGACCGGTGCCCCAGCAGTGCGGACATACAAAGGGTTGATATCTATATCAAAACCGTTTAAGATATATTTGTAACGCTATACGGTAACAAAAAGAGAATTGTGGTTTGTAGGTAAGTTAGGCTACGCGCGCACGGGTTACTTTTGTCACCGTGACTGTTTCGTCACTCTTCTCGAGACCGTAGATATGTATGGAGATGCGCGTATGTTACGACGTGACGACTGGGTGACATTTCGCGCATCTCACATATCTACGGAGTGACGAAACAGTCACGGTGACAAAAGTAACCCTTGCGTGCTTAGCCTTAGATGTTAAAAAGTCCTTTCAAACTTCCACGGACATACTGAAAGTTTTTAAAACCGGCCAGCAGTCGCAACGCGAATGAAAAGTTTTTCGTTTTACATTTAAGACGTCTCGGCCTTCATAGAGGTTTGAAGGTGCTAATGATCGGAGTTCATTTATAATTTGTTGTTTCATTAATCACCGATTGGTGTGGAGGTGGCCGCGTTATGCTCGAGAGAGGATGCTCCGTATGTTGACCGTACAATTAAGGTTTTTCTGCTGCTGTAAGAAGTAACTAATGTTTTCGCAATTAACTGCAATAATGGAATCTTGTCAACGGATTGGCAATTTCATACGCTAAGGTATTAGAACACCTCAAACGCTAAGGTCCTCACGATATTTTCTTTAAAGGTCCACGAGTGGTATTGCTACTTCGTAGTCCACTGCTGGACATAGCCCTCCCCTAATGAGCGCCATAGCGCCCTGTCTTCAGCTTGCCGTATATTGCTACTATTACTTCACAAATGTATGTAAGACCAAGTCATGGTTGCATGCAGTGTTCTATCGCTCCGCTACCACCGTTTCGTGGTAATTAGGATCATACTCTCTCTCTCTCTCTCTGAGAGAAGGCCTGAATTTCATCACTTATGTTATTTTTAAAATGTTTTGAGAAAAGATCAGAGTTTTAAAACTCAAGAATGCAGTTTTTCCACTGCTTTTATTATTATTAATACGTTATTATTATTGCACATAAGTAAAAAAATACAATGGCAATGTGGGTGACTTAATGCTATAAGCATTTTCTACCAGTCAACCATAGATGGTGCAAGAGATTAAATGGTAGGCATTCGAAACAAAACTCCATTACAAATTCGATCTGGGGCCACTTCCTTAGGCCATTGTGTCCGCTAACATTACGTAAATTCTTCACGTTTAAATACATTCGGATTACCGTCTTTCAGATGAAATGCGTCGCTCTGTGTCCTAGTAAGGAAGGCTGACTCGAGAAATTTTTCGCTCCGTGATTTATCATGTCCTTTTAATGAGTCGGCAAAAAAGTTACTGTAGACTTCCCCATGTCGTGCTAATGCCTTAATGAGTTTTGAGTCGTAGCAATCACTGATGAGTTGCTCGAGGGACAACCTTTACGACATTAACTTAAGATAACATCAGTGTGGCGCGTGATGAAAGCTATAAAAACCGATCTAAAAAATAAACAACATTGGTTGTGAACCGAACTACTAAATAGGCGAGACTTAGGTACCTTTGAGTTACGATGTCGAATTTTGCGTCACTTGGTTTTTTAGGGTCCCTTGCTTCAAAAGGAAAAACGGATCCCTTATAGGAAGGACTTTGTCGTCCGTCCGTTCAGCTTTCCAACCTTCCGTCTGTCTATCAAAACCCTTTGTTACCAAAACGCGTGGAGGCATCGAATTTAAATTAAAACTTTATACTTATTACGTACGAGTACGATCACCTGAAGTGGTACAAAAATAAAATTTACAATTTAACACAAAAACAGTTAAGGCCATCTATACCGCTAAAAAACTATTTCTACGCTCGAGGGAATCAAAATTCATAAGGAACTTCAATTTTCAATTTCAAACGATAGGAAACTATGATATTTGACATGTAATAACGTCAAATACAAGAAAAAATCTAGTAATTATAAAAAATGTGTTTTTTGAAGTTTGGCAAAAATGCGAAACTCGACTCCTAAACTACTCATATTTATGTAAGTTAAGTACTTAAGTACGGACGAAGGAGAAGAGAAAAACTTGGCTGGAATTACCATCCCTAGCCATGAACAGAGATAAACGGAAAGCCCTTGTGTCAGCACCAGACTCCACGGCGGAGTAAAGGGGCCAAAGAAGAAGAAGAAGTAGAATTTCTACGAAACTCTCAGTGCGTGAGTCCGACTTGCACTTGGCCGGTTTTCGAGGCTATACTGCAGCCAAGTAACAAGACTAATAAATGACTCAGGAAATCTCAAACTTTACCGCGAGAGAAGTATAAAAATATTACATTGCGGCGTCAAGCCACATTGTTCGGTTGATACAAGTGGTGGTAGTGCGGTATGTTCGCTACATAGTTTATTTTAGCATATTTCATTGCGTTAATTAAGTGTCACTATTTGTAAACGGAGTTCGTGCTTTGCCGCTCTTGAACGCGGTTTATCTGAAGCTGTAATGTAGTCGCAAAAATCTTAAATCAAGGTTTTCATTAATCATACATGCTTTTTGGTCCTTCGAGCCGGTAAACTTGCGACACATTCTAGAGGTTGTGAGGTCTAATCGCGGCGTGTAGCAATCAATGTCTTTATCTTGTTAGTTACGTACAGTTGTTAATTTAATCACTTTGCCACTCGCTAACCGTAAAAGAAAACATCGTGAGGAACTCCTAGTGCCTAAAGTGGTAAAATATACTTCAACGCTTGCTAAGCACTTGCTACGTGGCGCAACTATGAGGTTTAGTACGGAAATCTCAGGTCTAACTAACTACAAAGGTTGATATTGAAAGAACTAACTACGCCCAGATTCAGACCCACGACCTCTCGAAGGTAAAGTCAGCATTCATTCATTCATTCATTCCACAGTCAGCAGCGGTATTGATTTAGTAAATCTACAACAACTTTTTTAAAAACGAGGCTACATATTTTATGTACGTAATAAAGAGAGTATTATAGAGAGGTTCGAAATTTCACTAATGCCGGTGAGTCGCTCATTAGCTCAGTTGGGTGAGCGCTGGCACGGTTAGCTAGAGTTCGCGGGTTCGAGTCCCGTCATGGGTGGAATTTTAAGCCTCTAAATAGGTTTTTAAAGTTGTCCTTAGCACGGGTTAGTGCTATATAAATAATATTTAAATAAATAAATATTCATGGACATATTACACAGATCTCGTTGGCCCTATACTAAGTACAACTAAATGACTTGTGTTATAGGTGCTAACTTGACGATAGATTTAATACAATAAATACATAGATAACATTTAAGATCCGAGACAGACTAGAACAGTTCGTTTACTAGTTTGACCCGGCCGGGGATCGAACCCTAGAACTTCCGTTTTACAGTCAGCGTGCTAAACCGCTGCGCCACCGAGGCCGACAATTATATACTCTAATTAAAACTGTTTTTATACAGATTTATGCTCGTTTATTACATTTTTTACAATTTTCCAACGTTTCGGCACTTTTTCAGGTGCCGTGGTCCCGGATGACTGAGGTGACAGGTGTCTTTTAGAAATCATTAACGGTTAGTTTACTACCCTCGGCAAAAGTTACAAAAGTTAATTATGAAGTTACGTTCCAAAACGTTACGTTAAGTTCATCCGGGACCACGGCACCTGAAAAAGTGCCGAAACGTTGGAAAATTGTTAAAAATTTAATAAACGAGCATAAATCTGTATAAAAACAGTTTTAATTATGTCTACTGCTCGTGTTAACCTTAGAAAATACTTTAATTATATACTCTACTAGAATTAATCATACAGAGTTTGTTCACAGCGTGAAGGTAATGCTGAAGCCGATTTAATAAAAGCGATTAGGTACAACCGCTGAGTGGGATGTCCTAACTGATAACTGTGAAGTATTCGGTAATTGGTCATCGTTATCTTATCAATTGTACCCACGCCAATATGCGCATATAGAATATTTTTCATTAGATAACATGTCACATAACTTAGATACAATCTTAAATCCTGTTGTCCTCATCAGGGAAAACGGAAAGCAGAAATTTATTTTAACCTAACGAATTTACATTCTCTGAAACTTTAGTGAGCGCAATACATTATTAACTTAATAAAAACTGTTTTTTTTGTAAAATAGTTTTTATTATATCTAGTGCTCGTGTTAACCTTCGTTATCAACCCTTGTATGTCCTCACTGCTGGCGCACGGGTCTCTTCCTGCATCGCAGGAAGGTTAGGCCAAACTCCACCACGGGGGCCAATTCCGGGTTGGTGGAGGATTGTAAGACAGTGGCGGGCCTTACTGTCAGAAGTTATCAAACCTATCGAGGGTAGCCGGCATCAACTGCTTAACGTGCCTTGCGAAGCACGGAACCCCACGGAAAAATGCCACTAGCGTTAGCAATAGACGGTCACCCTACCATGCACTGCAGTGAAATTTCTCCAAACTGTGAGCCCCAACCCGCATGCCCAGCGTGGGGATTATGGGCATTACCCGCTATGATAGCTCAACGTGGCGCTCTGTAGGGGAGGGCTATGTCCAGCAGTGGACTAGTATAGTCTGACGATGAAACAAAATAAATATGACAGTTGTTACATCCAACAATTAAGGGTCGTGTTCTTTTATTTGTTTTCATCTCTAGTGAGTTGTCATATTGTCAGTTTCTCTCATTATAGGGGAGAGAATTTCACGTTTATAAATAAATACAAATTTTAGCATTCATACCTATATAAAAATCTCAATTCGCAGTGTTTGTTATCGATGTCTTTAGAAACAGCTTCACCGGGTTTTACCAAAAAAATTGTGTATATGTGGTAGGTTTGAAAATAGTTAGTATGGCAAAACAACGTTTTTAATACAGTTGCTCAAAAAGTGGCGTATTGCAGGGACGTATAGCGTTCTAGATGTGGGCTATTACACACTCGTGCTTCTTTTTTACCTTTCCTGCACTCGTGCGTTCTCTTTCCCAACTGTTGATAGTACATTACACAACTAGGGTGGTAATACAAAGAAAGTCCGAGATCGCAGAAGTTTGCGGCCCGAGCTGCAAGCGAGGGACGTAAATATGCGATCGAGAGCTTTCTTTATTACCTCCCATGTTTTGTACATCTTTTTATGTCTACACTTGGCCAGAAAGCGGCTTTTTCCGTACACGCAGCGTGCGGAAAAAGCCGCTTTCTGGTCAAGTGTGGCATAAAATAATGTCTTTTACAAAAAACCAACCATGAAGTTTTAACTAAAAGAATTAATAGAAGTTTTTATGATTCACGCAAATACGTATATTTCTAAAAAGAAGCTACTAATTTGTTTCATTACTTTAAATTTTATTTTCATTTCATATCAATAAAAAATTCTACTGAAGACTTGGCTGTATGGGCATAGTTCCCTTTGCCTATTTCCAAATAATTTTATTTTAATAAATTGCTTCATTTTTTTGCAACTGTAAAAATAGTCGTTCAGTACACGTGCGGAACCGTCATTGCAATGCTGCGCCTCGGCTCGGGTAGACATTTGTCGGAACTCTTTACAATGACAGCCTTTCCGCATTTGTAATAAAAAATTCTATTGCGGTAGTTTGTAAATTTATAACATGGAACCAGATTAAAATATATTAAACTTAAACTTTGGCCTTTGCATCTAAGTAACGAGATGATTTATGCAGCGTCCAGTAGCACCTTCACTAGATGGGTGAAGGGACCACTCGGATGCAACAGTTCCCGAAACATTGCTTTTTATATGGGGAGTAGGTTTGCCCATCATCTATACCATCCTGACGGCTTAGTCAGCCTAGCCCACAGGAAAGACTAGTCAATACGTTAGAGCCCACCAAGCCACGGCTATTGGCTATACATATTACTTTTCTTGAGTTACACCCGTGATATTAAATTTTTCACTGACTGAACAATGAAAATAGCAGACTTGTATATTTGGTTATACTTTGTCTCAAGCCGTCATGTCGAACCAAGTGATTGGAATCAATCACTTGACAACAGGCGCAGTCAGGTGCTGGATGGGTGACCGTCCCACGGCTACCGCACGTGGTATTTTTTCCAGCCCTTCTGTGCTTTCTAAGGCACGTTGAGCCGCTGGTGCCGTAATGGCAGTCGTTAAGCCATGTCAGAGGCCTTATGGGCGGCTTGATAATTTCTGACAGTAAGGACTGCTACTGTCTTACAAACCTCCACCAACCCAGTATTGGCCCCTTTGGTGGAGTATGACCTAACTTCCCTGCGATACAGGAAGAGACCCGTGCCCAGCAGTGGGGCTATACAACAGTTGATATCGATATTTTGTCAAAATTTAAAGAGAAAAAGTCGCAGGTCTCAACTACTCGGGTTTGTGCCCATTTGCACCCTTCAGGTACGTAACTTTAAAAACAAACATTACTTGTTGTGTATGTAAACGCACAAGTTAACGACACGCTGCGATATTTGAAAATCCGGTGAAATTGGCCTCGAATAACTTCGATCTGATTCCCGAATGAGTTCGCGTCTGCGAACGACATTTCTCAAATTTCAAGCGAACATTACGCAATTTAATGCTGGTATATTTAACGTCAACTCGGTTCTCAACTCGGTGTTCTGGAAAAGACCCCATTACATAATCGCCACGTTTGCACAGATTCTTTTAACGTTAAAATTGGTTTGTTTCCACGAGAGCAAACTTTACTCATTACCTACTCGTACATCTAGAGATGGGTAAACGCCCGGATTTAACATCTATTTCCGCCCAACAAACAGCTGGCATTTTTAATAAATGCCAGGCCGAAAAAAAATCATTTTGTCCTTACAATAGGTGCGTGATCAGTAACAAAAATAGCTACAGCAAGCTGAAATACGAACTTAATTTAAAGGTCTGTGAATAAAACCTTATGTAGAGATTATTAAATTATGAAAAGGGAAAAATATAGTCACCGAAGCTAGTTTACAATAATATTAGATAGTAAGTAGGTAGTTAAGTACCTCTTGTGATTTGGTTTTCGGATAATGCTAGCCATCTGGTAAGATTAAGAATAATTTTATTCGTCTGAAAAATTATTTCTTAAATTAGAAGTAAGTACATTTATCATAAAACAAATAAGTAGTAGCATTCAATTCTAACAAAATTTTGTTTTTTAGTTAAGACATAATTAAGTATCTACCTACCCATTTTATTCAAATATCAAATAACAGTGAAATTGTGCTACCATTTGCAAAGTCTTACCAAGGTCAGTATTTTGTCTAAAGTGTAACATTTCACAGCACTCCATTATAACGCCTTCCGGAAGAGAGAAAGAGATATCCAATAACGATTCACGATTACATCTTCTTCTTCAGGCTATATTAGTCCACTGCTGGACATAGCCGTCCCCTAAAGAGCGCCATAGCGCAAGGTTGTGCCATCATTGGGGGGTAGTGCCCATAATTCAATGTTTAGAAGTTTGTGATGTCGTTGTTTCTGGTTCCCACGACACAGGATATCCTAGTGTGGGGCCAGAAGCAATGTATGTGCTTGAATGTAATAAAAAAAAAATTGTACTGCAGGGGCGCTGCTGCCCACCGCCCTGTTTGTGTCCCTTAGTCGCCTTTTACGACACCCGCGGTTTTACGATTACATGGTTGCAGTTAACTATGAAATAAGAATGGTTTACATTATTGTTGGCGAATACCGTAGTCGAATCCATGACTTACTTCTCTGTAGAACAAATTTCCTTTTTTCGGCATTTTAAATGTTTTTCAAACTAGCTGTGCGGTTTATCGATTTTTCCATGGGAATAAAATATTTTCCCGCAGTTAAACGTAGCCTTTGTGTTTATCCAGGGTGCCAGTTCACTCTTTACCAAATTTCATTAAAATCCCTCCAGCCGTTAAGACGCGAAGATGTAACAAACATACACTCTCACAAACTTTCGCCTTTATAATTATTAGTGTAGTGAAGTGTGCTGCGATGTGATTTATCTTATCTTTTTTCTATTTCAGCCCGATTTAAATAATTTCGGCCCAAATTAAATCGTTTCAGCCCGATATAAATCAGTTCAGCCCGAGTTAAATCATATCGGTCCGATTTAAATCCATTGGGCGGAAAAGGCGGAAATACTCGTTTGTCGCCCATTTATACCTACGTCCCACGGCCAGTTTAGCAGTCTCAGGGGTTTTTTCTCGACTTTAAAATTAATTAGAGCAGACCAAGCCGAAATATTTGATCAGGGTTTAGAGTACAAAAAGGGCAAGACAAAAAAGGTAACAGTATCACCGATGCCCTTTTGGGTTCCCCTGGAAACCCATTCCAGCAAAAGACTCGTATCCCTAGTCAATAATCGATATCAACCCTTATAAATGTCCCCACTGCTGGGGCACGGGTCTCTTCCTGCGTCGCAGAAAGATGAGGCCTTACTCTACCACGCGGGCCAAGTCCGGGTCGGTGGAGGATTGTAAGACGGTAGCGGCATTACTATCAGAATTTATTAAGCCGCCCATAAGGTCTCTGACATGGCTTAACGACTGCCATTACATGACAGCGTGCATCGGCAGTCATGTAATGGCAGTCGCCTATTAATAATCGCATATAATCCTATAAGTCCAAAATCGTGATAATATTAAAAAAATACAGAAGCAGCCCCTATGTTATACACTCGTGGTTCGCGTCGCGATTTCGTTAAGGCGCTTTTGGGAGCTACCTAGCGCCACCAATGGAATACAAATCATAACTTGTTTTAGTACATCTTTTCAAAAAGTCAACATCAAAAGTCTTATTGTCTATGATAACTACTTTTAGAAAACACAGCTACAACTTAGTATAAATGTCCTAATACTTTAATCAATTTCCGTTTTGGCGGAAATGGATTAAAGTCCTAGGGTCTAAAATTAGTTGTCATTATGGTTAAGATTATGGGCATCACCCCCAAATGATGGCACAACCTTTCGCTATGGTGCTCATTAGGGAAGGGCTATGTTCAGCAGTGGACTAATATAGCCTGAAGAAGAAGAATATGATTAAGATGGTGTTTACTTTTTGAAAAAAAAACGTTAATAATTATTTTTTTTTTCAAAAAGTAATTTATTATTGCAACCCAAAGCGCCTTAACAATGGATCCCACAATTGGTTGAAGAATCGGAAAATAATATGTTACAGGTTAATTTAAGAAAGAAAAATTATATTCTAGTAAAGAATGTCATACATTTTGGGACATATTGGGGCGATTTGTGCGCGCAGTCGCAACTGGCTTTTTCCATAGCATACCTACGTAAAGTGCAGGGGATTTTATTTATTTCAGAATGTTGTGAGTTACACGAGTTGCTTGATTGCAAATTCCATCCATTCCAGGCTGTGTGGTGTAACACAACACACGCCATGGATATTCAGTCATACAAAGAGAGAAAAACAGTTTAGCCAACTTAGAACACTAAAAACGGAAACACGACAGTATTGTGTTTAATTGTGTTGCCATAAACACCTTTGTACAATTTTAAAACCCTATTTAGTGGCTGAAAATTCCACCCATGCCGGGTCGGGTGGAAATAGGTTTTTAAAATTGTGCTTAGCACGGGTTAGTGCATAAAAAATAAAAATTGTAAAATCATGTGAGTACAGCGATATCATTTCGGTGTAGAAGCCTAACTGCAAAGTATGTAGTTGGGACTGTAAGTGATGCAATCTACTTTGGCCAGTTGTCGCTGCCTGTACGTAATACAGAGAATATTGTAAAGAGGTTCGAAATTTCACTGATGGCGGTGAGTCGCCCATTAGCTCAGTTGGAAAGAGCGCTGGTACGGATAGCCAGAGGTTGCGGGTTCGAATCCCGGCATGGGTGGAATGCCTTTTAGCCTCTAAATAGGTTTTTAAAAATGATAATATTGTGTTCAATTGTGTTGCAATAAACACCTTTGTACAAGTTTAAAAGTTCTTAAATATTTCATGTTACTATGATAAAAATCTATGTTAGAAGATATAACTTAAAAAAATATGCGGGTAACTGTACATAGTCACATACTGTCTTATAAAATAAAGTTCTGGTCCATATATTATTTCCGAAAAAATATATTCGCGGGAAAAATAATTACAGAAAAGAACTTGTATGGAATAAGGCGTTACTTTGCAGAAATCCATAATAGCATTAAAATGTAAAAATTTTTTTGCTAAATTCCGCCAAAACTCCCACAAGCACCATGCGGTTAGTTAATGCACCGCCCTCCCTCCCACTTTTTCAAGCAGAAGCAAGACACGAACACACCACCACCACCAATATTTGTTTACCGGTAGGTGGGAGGGAGGGAGGTGCATTAACTAACCGCATGGTACTTCTGGGAGTTGTGGCGGAATTAAGCAAAGTAATTTTCACATTTTAAAGCTAGAAAATAAATAAATAATAAATAAATAAATATTCATGGACATATTACACAGATCTCGTTAGCCCTATACTAAGTACAACTAAATGAGTTGTGTTATAGGCGCCAACTCGACGATAGATTTAATACTATAAATACATAGATAACATCCAAGACCCGAGACAAACTAGAAAAGTTCGTTTCCTAGATTGACCCGGCCGGGGATTGAACCCGAGACCTTCAGTTTTACAGTCAGCGTGCCAAACCACTGCGCCACCGAGGCTGTCTTTATTAAAAGAAATGTATTTTCATTAGACAATGCCCACGTTTCGCCAGTACTTACGCTTCAGAGATGAGCGCTCGCAGCTTGCAGAATACCACGCCGAGACTGTATGGATACTGGTGCCAGTAGACCGTCAGGTCGTTGGGGAGTCCTGGAACAACCAACATAAAGCTCACTGCAAGATACGAAGACAAAGTTCTACTTTGTTGTTTTAGCGCTAGTGTTAATTACTGCAGATTTACGTTTTTTATGTAGCCTGTCACTTAATGGCAGTCGTTAAGCCATGTCAGGTGCCTTAGCGGCGGCTTGATAACTTCTGACAGTAAGGCCCGCCACTGTCTTACAATCCTCCACCAACCCGATCTTTGCCCGTGGTAGAGTAAGGCCTAAACTTCCTGCGATACATGTTCGAAAGTGCCGTGCCCCAGCAGTGGGGGTTGATATCGAAGTAGCCCATTCCGTCCCACTGCAGGGATGCTTTTAAACAGAGAGAGTATGGATTTAATTGCCAAACGCCCCTATCACCGGTTAGAAATATCATGCGCTGAGGTAGTTGAACATTACAGGTACTCAGGTTTCCTCACGATCTTTTCCTTCGGCGTTAGCGCGATGTTAACTTTCTGTTCAATTTTGCAAAGTTCACAAAGTTACCCCCCCCCCAATGCTGGAGTCAAGGACTATCATCATCATCAACCCATTATGTCCCATCATCAACTCATACTCTCTCTTTCTCTCAGAGAAGGCCTGTGCCCTGCAGTGGGACTTTTATAGACTTAATAAAAGAAAAAAAAACATATTTAAGTCAAAGTAAGCAAAGTATGTGGTCGGGGCTGTAAGTAATGCAATTTGCTTAAGTCAGATGTCGCTGCCTGTACGTAATACAGAGAATAGTGTAAAGAGGTTCGAAATTTCACTGATGCCGTGAGTCGCCCATTGGCTCAATCGGTAGAGCGCTGGCACGGATAGCCAGAGGTTGCGGGTTCGAATCCCGGCATGGGTGAAGTTTTTAGCCTCTAAATAGGTTTTTAAATTTGTTCCTTAGCACGGGTTAATGCATTAAAAATAAAAATAGTAAAAAAAAACAGTTATAATATCCAGTCTAAATCTAGTACAATATACTACTCCACAAATACAGAATAATACAAATGAATATTTGTATTATATTGTTATACTAGCTGACCCGCAAACGTCATTCTATGTCTAAATTTAGATCTTTGTTTATTTGTAAGACCAGTTTCATGTAAATCATAAAGTGAACAGCCCAAGCGTGGAACACTTTACCGGCGTCCGTTTTTCTAAACGCTTGAACGCGTATGAACAGGCTTCTTTTGGGCAAACTCGGTCCATCCTAGACCTCATTTTTGCCCTCGGGCTAGATAGAGATCAAAATGTATGTCTGTATCCCAGACGGGTAGGCAGAGACCAGACACTGCCAATTGCCACGATCCTGACAGATCAATTCAATTCAATTCAATTCAATTTATTTCAACGTAAAGAATTTACATTCTGTTTGCTGAATGTCAAAGTACAATGTAACATGAAAGTGAAAGCCGCTGCCTTCGGGCCGTAATGTAGTGGAGAAAAAGGCAGCGGGAAAAAAAACTCCACTCTGACCATCTTTTCTCAAGTCTTAAATCTAATACATTAGATACCACCTATACGCATAAGATTCCATGATTGCCATTAATAACTTTAAATGTTAAGGCATTATTAAATAAATATACTTTTTTTACATAGGCCGTGAAAACATGACAAGTGCTGCGGCCAGACACACGAACAGCACTCGTTCACGAGCATAACGCAGAGGTCAGCCATCATCAGTCTCAACCATTTTGGAGGGAGATAGATGACCCGGCCACCACGCCACCATTCGAATGACCTTTAGCAAACCTGCAGATTAAGTTTTTGTCAGTTATAGAATGTATGATATATTTACTAATATGCAATCACGTCGTCTGTACAAACTTAAATTAAAATATGACATACATAACTAACACTGAGGATTGCAGTGATTCGGTTGCTACATATAAAATATTTATTTAATAACTATGATTTACTCGTTGTGGAATTGGTCTACTGCCAAGGGCTTACATCATTTATAAAGTCATCTATTCTATAATAGGCCTTTTTACACAGCGCCTTTTTAATGAAAATTTAAATTTGCTGTCAGGCAGGGATAGAATATGTTCTGGAATTTTATTGTAAAAACGTACACTTAGTCCTACAAAAGATGCATTTACCTTGGCTAATCTGAATTTAGATAAAGCAACTTTGTTTCTGTTTCTAGTGTTTACGTTATGGATATCCCTGTTTAATTTAAATGTTGTTAAGTTTTTTCGTACATACATTATGTTATCGAATATATATTGGCAAGCCATCGTTAGAATTCCGATTTCCTTGAAAATATCCCTTAGCGATTGCCTGGTAGGTAAATTGTAGATAGCTCTAACAGCCCTTTTTTGTAGAATAAAAACTGTTTCTATATCTGCCGCACGCCCCCATAGTAACAAACCATATGACATAATACTGTGAAAATAACTGAAATATACAAGCCTCGCAGTTGACACATCTGTTAGTTGCCTAATTTTTCTAACTGCAAATGCGGCTGAACTTAACCTACCCGCTAGATTTTTTATGTGTGGACCCCATTGCAGTTTCGAGTCTATTGTAATACCTAAAAACACCGTGGACTCTACTAAGTCTAGTCTGTCACCAGCTATAATTAAACTTGTGTCCACTTTTTTTACATTGGGCAATGAAAACTTTATACATTTTGTCTTTTTCGCATTCAACATGAGATTGTTTACAGTAAACCAGTTTAACACTTTAGAAAGGGCGTTGTTTACATCGTCTAGATTAGATTGACCTCTCTTGATTTTAAAAATTAGAGAAGTATCGTCTGCAAACAATACTATTTGTGACAATTTCTCAACTAGGTAGGGCAGATCATTTACATATAGTAAGAAGAGGAAAGGCCCCAAAATAGAACCCTGAGGAACTCCTATTTTAACATCAGATCCAGAAGACTTAACCCTATTTATGTCAACTTTCTGAACTCTGTATGCTAAATATGATTGAAGAAGAGCTAGAGATCCATTACTGAGACCGTATCTATTCAATTTACAAAGGAGCGTTTTATGGTCTACACAATCAAAAGCTTTAGAAAGGTCACAGAAAACTCCGATAGCATCCTGCGCCTCCTCCCACGCGTCAAAGATGTGATTCATTAATGCCACTCCTGCGTCGGTCGTTGAACGACCCTTAGTGAAACCGAATTGTTTTTTATGAAAGAGTTTATTTAAACTAAAGTGTGTCAACAATTGGTGTAAAATTAGTTTCTCAAACACTTTACTTAATACCGGTAGTATTGCTACGGGCCTAAAATTGTTTGGATCCTCATTATCACCTGCCTTAAATAGAGGAACTATTTTACTAAATTTTAAGAGATCCGGGAAAGTCCCATGATCAACACATTTATTAAAAATTGTAGCAAGGTGTGGTGCAATAATATGAATTACCGTGGATATCAGTTTGACCGACATACCCCACAAGTCTTCAGTTTTCTTTATATTTATTTGGTTAAATGTTTTAACAATAGTTTGGAAGCTAACGTGGGAAAATTGAAAGTCTGTTACGCATGGTTTTATATTTTCTAACATTAGTGATTCTGCTGACTGAGACGAAGAATTTAAGCCCGCCGTTATATTTAGTGGGATGTTTGTGAAGAAATTTTCGAATACTTTTGCGATTTCGTCACTTGAGTTGACTATTTTCCCACTTACCTTTAGCGCAAAACTTTGATCCCTCGGCTTTGTTTTGCCTGTCTCCTTGTTAATCACTTGCCAAGTAGTTTTTATTTTATTTGAAGACGCCTTTATCTTTTTGCTTATATTAAGGGATTTTGCCATAGAACAGGTTTTCCTAAAGGTTTTAGAGTAATTCTTAACAAATTCTCTAAAGCTTGGATCCGGATTGGATTGCTTTTCTTCATACAATTCATACAATCTTTTCCTACTTCTATGTATACCAGGAGTGGCCCATTCTGAAAAACCATTATTACTGAGCTGAATTTTTTTAATTTTAAAAACCTGTTCAAATTCGTTTGATATCGTGGTAAACAATTCATTATATAAAGTGTTGGGATCATTGCTATCAAATTGCAGTAAACCTATTTTGGTACCTAATTTATTTTTGAATAATTCAATTTTTTTGTCTGTGATAGGCCTACAAATTAATGCTGGGCATTTTTTTTCAATAATTGTTGGTAAAACAACTAATAAACCACTATGATCCGACTGTAGGTTGTTTATAACCTTTTTTTTTAAATGCTCACAGTTGCAAAAAACATTATCTATACATGTAGCACTGGTTGGCGTTGTTCTAGTAGGTTCAGTAAATAGGTTCAGTAAGTTAAACGATCTAAATAAGCTAATAAGTTTAGTTTGAAGTGGGCTCTCAACTAACAGATCAATATTAAAATCGCCACATACTACTATGGATTTATTACTCGCAAAAAGACGTTTTAATGCGTCCTCTACCACTAATTCAAAGTCGTTGTAATTTGTTTGAGGTGGCCTATAAACGCACATAACAATATACCTATCCAATTCCACACACGAGATCTCAACTAATCGCTCAACAGAAAGGCTTACAATGTCTTTGCGTTCTTTACTTTTTAAAGTATTTTTTACAAATACCATTGATCCTCCTCTCAAAGCTTTATTTCTATTATATGTACTAACAGGCAAATAGTCTTTCAAATTAAATGACATTTCTGACTCTTTAAGCCAATGTTCCGTGAAGCATAAAATATCTACATTAAAATCTTTCAAGAAAAGTTCTGTCATGTTTTCCTTGCCGGAAAAGCCCTGAATATTTTGTGCTACTATGTTAAGACCTAATTTTGGCTTTTCCTTTGTCTGTGGCGGCAGTTTAAAGCCGGTGAATCACTTGTTTGTGAGCCCGCTAATATTTTAATACTACTACTAGTATCACGGTTGTCATTTTCGCGCGATTGTGTTATAATTCCTATAACTGAGGCAAAGATGTTATAAGCTAATAGACTAGCTAACTTACGTCGACTGTTTTTGGTGAGGTACACAGTATCTCTTGTCATAAAATAATTCTTAACAAACCTGTTAATGTCAAAAAATAATACGTCACTATGACGACATGTCAGATGGTGAATATGCATATTCAGGCTATGGATGTCGCCGTTATCCCTTTCAGAAAGGGACTGCGAGTAAGGGAATGCGCAGAAAAATAATTTTCCCGTCTCTGGTTGGACACCCTTAGCCTGACCATACAAGTCAAATACGTTATTTATGTCAGCTTTTTTGACGCCTCGACTATTACCCACCAATATTATGTATGTAGTATCCTTTTTGAGCGGATTTTTAAATAACTCTTGTACAATGTCAGTAAAACTCGCGTGGGGATGACATTCATTTAGGACATTCTGCGTAAGTCTATCATTTAACAAGGCACCTAGTCCTACACCTATCTTATCTGAATAGATGATAGTTTTTCTTTTTATTGAGCAGCTGTGCCCTGAAGGGGCGCATGGACCGGTGTAGACATGGGTCACTTCTGGCATGCTCGCAGGTGAGCTGGATGTAGGTCGGGCGTTTTCCTCATGGGAACCGGGAAGTTGGGTGATGTGAGGTGGTGACGCAGGTGGTAAGTGATCCAGTGGTGTCTTGCACGAAGAACATATTGCTGGTGTTTTGTTCGTCAGTGACTCAAACCTGTCCATATTATAAGTTCCTATTTCCATTAACTCTGCTGCATACTCATCCATTTATTTTTGTGCCTCGGTGTACTGTCTTCCTAAATCATGTAGTGACTCCTCCAAGGCGTGTATGTGAGAGTGTAAATCTTTTATTTTTCCCTCATAGTCCAGAGAGCGTACCTCATATTCCATTGTGTTGCTCAATAGGTCATTTTGTAAGCTAACATTTAGTTTTTTTACACCCATGTATTTAAAAACCTCTGTGTTATTTTTCAACGCTTTGTTTATGCGTCTAATGTGCCTCTTTGCTCGAATGTAGCGCTTTATTCTGTTAGCTCCTTGCATTGGGACTGAAGACTGAGTAGATCTGGCTGGTACAAGATCATTTGAGGAATTGTCAGTTATTAGTTCGTTGTACAGGGATAATATGTTTTCACTGTCTCTGTCGAGATTCTGTTGCCGTAGTACTTGGAGTTCTTTATGCGCGTCGGAAAGCTGGTGTTCCAGCAGCTTTATGCGCTGAAGTGCTACTTCGTGCGTGTCTCGACACTGGTCGTATTTGTGTACAATTCTCTGAAGTTCATCTCGCTGCCCTCGTAAGTCTTCACAGATGATATCCAGTTCGGCGAGATCATTTTTAAGCTGTGAGTTCTTGTCCACAACTCGTTCAACCTCCAACTCACTCTCCTCACGCTCCTCTAGCAGCTGCTGGCATTGCTGTTTGGAAGCTTGTAATTCCAGTAGCGCTGTCTTCAAGCGCTGCTCGTTATCACGCGCGGTGTTCTAACGCGTCATCATTGTAGTGTGATTACTGAAATGTAACCGGGGGAAAAACGTCAGTATTTCCAGAGGAAACACACAGTGGATGCCTATGTACAGTTATGGAGTAATCGATTTATTCAGCTATTATGATTCTACGTTAAGTTTAATCTAAATCTATTACTTTCACTATAGGTATTTTCCAAATAGAGGGTTGATTAACAATAATGCAAATTTTCAAAATTTTGCCACTAACGGAAATTTACATTCGTTCTACTAGTTCTATTGCTTGTGATTAGTATTTGATAAGAAAGAAACACGCTCAATGTAATAAATGTCCCATAAGAACAATATACTCCCCTTAAATATTCCTTTTTATCCAATGTTTACAACCAGTACATAACGGTTGTTTGTCGCCGTTCAGCCGTTTCGTCGATCAAGTGAACTACTCAGGTAAACACTTGAATAACACTTGTATGTTTTTAACATCACTTATTTAACATTTAACACTATTACTAATTAAGTATTACTGGGTTTTATTAATTTATTTTATTAAAATTACAACAGCTGTTTGAAATGACAACTCCTTCATCAACGTCACCTTCACTTCATCATCACCTTCGCTTCATCAACGTTCATAAGTCGTTGCATGTAAGGATGCTGGTTCCGGGTACTTTTTTTTAAAGTATGCCTATTCCTTAACAAAAAAAAACCCTTCAGCCGTTATTGCGTGGTTCAGTAACTTTAATAGTTACATGAAATTGAAATTATTTATATAGAATAGAAAAACTCATACAAGCATTATGGTGGTAATGCTTGGTGGTAATGAATAATTACCGATTATTTGTGTAACCATCAACTTTGGCGTTCATTTTTTTGTCAGGACACATTAGTCATACAGAAAAACTTTAACACTATGTGTATACAAAGTTACATCTAGAGGTCCCTTACGTAAACAAAATATTAATAACAAAAGCATAACATCTTAACCAGTTAAGAAAAACTGTGTTAATTCTAAGAATTTGCACTTACTTAGTTCAGTTTTTATAATTAAAAAAAATGCGTTGAGTTGATTAGAATCGGATCTGAATACTTTCAGGGCCAGTTTCTGAATTGAGAGTTTCACTGAGTATTGGCTTTTTTGCATCTACGAGTACTTAATGAGATGATTTATACAGCGTCCAGTGGTATGCTCACTCACACTAGATGGGTGAAGGGACCACTCCGACGCTGTAGTGCCCGGGACATGGTTTTACAGATGGTGTAGGCTTGCCCAGCACCTATACCACCCTGACAGCTTAGTCGGCCTAGCCCACAGGAAAGACTAGTCAATACGTGCGGAGCCAACCAAGCCGCGGGTTTCCTCACGATGTTTTCCTTCACCGTTAGCGTGTGGTATTGCGACTACAAATTCGCAAATGTACGTAACTTTGAAATTAAACAAAGTCATTGGTACATGCCCGCACTCGGGATCGAACCTGGGGCTCTCGCTTGCCAGTCTATGGTTCTACCCACTGAGCTACCACCGCTCATCATCTCACTGAGTAGATACTTAAATAACATTCTGTCACGCTTTTTGGGAAATTCAAAGAGACAGCACTACCGTAAACTATTTACGGGTGAGTCTCATTATTTCTATTTTCCATTGGAATGGAAATTCTGATACTGCCAGATTCATGGCAAATCCGTCTCACAATGGCTATTGTGAGACGGATTTTTTTGATTAATCTATCAAAAACATACTCAAGTGGCCAGTACCTTTCTCTTGGTAGAGGAAATTGCGGCGTCTGATAAGCGACCTTTAAAACCGCAATGAAAATAGGAAATTTGGAATCAATCACTTGGTTAAGCAACAACAGGCGCGGTCAGGTACAGGATGGGTGAGCGTCCCGTGAATACCGCTAGTGGCATTTTTCCGAGCGCTTCCGTGCTTCGCAAGGCATGTTAAGCCGTTGGTGCCGGCTGTCATATAATGGCAGTCGTTAAGCCATGTCAGAGGCCTTATGGGCGGCTTGATAACTTCTGACAGTAAGGCCCGCCACTGTCTTACAATCCTCCACCAACCCGGACTTGGCCCCCATGGTGGAGTATGGCCTAACCTTCCTGCGATGCAGGACGAGACCCGTGCCCCAGCAGTGGGGACATACAAGGGTTGCTAGCGAATGGAAATAGTGATACGTGTTGTATCAGAATAAACGTCAATGGTTATTCTCAGTGGAAATAACGAGACCCACCCCTATTTACTTAGCGAAATTCTTAATTCAGTAACTGGCTCTTAGTTACTCAATATTCAAATAAGGCAGTGTTACTTCTAAGGTGTTAACATTGGCGGCCCAAAACCCTCAGCTAAAGTTATAGTTTAATTCAATAGTTGAGCGTGGTTCCGGGAAATGCAAATCAACGGACTGACCTCTTCAATGTGACAGAGTTCAGAGTCGTAAACAAACAATTGTCAGGGGTTAACTTAGGGGTATCTAGATAATACTCAAAGCTTGCCAGCTGCGTTGACCCGGGGTATAATTTCGGTTCGATACGAAATACAATAGCAAGATTAAGTGCCAATTCCACGATTCAAACTAAACTTCGACACGTCGTTTATTAAGGCTGTTCTGCCGGGGTAGATATGAAAGCGCAAGTCACTTTGTGGCATTAAAATGTCAGAATCTGACAATTAATGCAAGTATTTGAAAGTCACGACTTTTGACAATTATAACGCGCGTATCCGTCGTCGTACTTCCCATGCTGACGTGGAGCATTCTGTCTCGTTCGCAAAACTTTAGACTTTAATTTTTTTAATAGAACCTCGTGTAGCGCTCGTGGCCTAGTCGAACCGAGTGATTGGAATCAATCACTTGAGTTAAGCAACAACAAGCGGGGTCAGGTGCAGGATGGGTGACCGTCCCGTGACTACCGCTAGTGGCATTTTTCCGAGCGCTTCCGTGCTGCTTCGCAAGGCACGTTAGTGCGTTGGTGCCAGCAGTCATGTGATGGCAGTCGTTAAGACATGTCAGAGGCCTTATCAGGGGCTTGATAACTTCTTATAGTAAGACCAGCCACTAGTCTTGCAAGCCTCCACCAATCCGGACTTGGCCCCCGTGGTGGAGTATGGCTTACACCTTCCTTAGGGAAGAGACCCGTGCTACTCGGTGGGGACATAATGGATTGAATTGAATTAAAATAATTTATTCACTTAAAATTTGATGAAAGGATTGATGGTGATGATGATGAATATACTAACCCCTGGTTTCTCGTACACAAACAGCCTGTTAATCTACTGTTAACAGTTGTCGGTTGTTTTTTTTATGCACTTTGCCCAACTGACATTTATTTGTTAAGAGTAGATTAACAGCATCTTAGTGTGCGAGAAACCGGGGGTATGTATTATAGTACAAAAGGTTCGATTCCCAATGCGGGCATGTACGATGACCAAGTTTTCTAAGTTGAGAAGTTCAATCAATCAAATTTATTTGCGACCAAGTGTAACAGTTTCATGTTCATTATTAAGTTAGCGCTTAAACTTAGTCGCCTTTTACTGACAATGCAAATTGTCGAATACACAAATAGTGCACGCATTATTTACATAATTTACATACTTATCAACAATATGATATTATTATCACCATAATTATTGTTATTACAGCGTATTAACATTGTTATCATCTTTATTATTATGATTTTATTACAGAACACATTAGCTATATCATTTACAATTATTTGTGATTAATTACTTAACTATTGTTACAGTAGCACGTACCATTCGCTTACGTGAAGGAGAGCATCGTGAGGATACTTGTTACCAAACTCTGGTATCATACGCGGCCGAAGGGGCTTGAAATTGCCAATCTTTGGAGGCACGCGTAGTAATTAAGCCCATACTCTCTCTCAGAGAGTAGGCCTGTGCCCTGAGCAAGTGGGGCATTTATAAGTAAACTAAACAAAATAATAATAATATTGAGTAGAGTTTTAATACATTCGGGCTGAGAGTTTCATGCATAATTAATTTAATAAATAAGAATATGCTTTATTATGTACACCAGGAATCATATTAGACACTTACGAGTAAATAATAACATTATACTGTACAGTCTGTTAGCTTTTAGAATATACCTCGGGCTCTAGAGTAGGCTTGGGTTTTCGCAGAAAGCACACGGGTGTAATACTACTTCCTGCTCTGTATAAAACGGATCTTCAATATTTTTAAGAGTTATGTGAAATTAACTGTCATATTAGTTCCGATATTTCTACTACACGAATATATCCGATTCTATCCGATAGTAGTCAAGGTATATTCTAAAAGCTAACAAACTGTACAGTTGGCGGCCCTTGTTTCTTCAGGCTATACTAGTCACTGCTGGACATAGCCGTCCCCTAATGAGCGGCATAGCGCCCTGTCTCCAGCATCTGCCTGCAGTTTTTCGCAGATCGTCATCCCACCTGGTCAGCGGCCCTTACTAAAAGTAATTTCTTCCGCACAAACAATGACAAAATGTCTTAGTTATAGCTCAACCTGTTAGTTAATAAATTGATTTCCATTTTCATTTATTCATTTCAATAAAAAAAAATTGTGAATAGAAGTGTTACTGCTTAGGATTCCCTGTCATATGGGTAGACAAACTTATAATTGAAATTAATAAATTAGTCAATACCAGACTACGTTCAGTTTTCACGAGGAAATTGTGCTTTCAATTGGTCACTTGTGTAGCTCGGAATGCTTTACAAACTGCGAAGTATTCGAGCATTTTGCAAATTAAATTAAGGAGCACTGCTGTTACTAGGTGCAGTGGCAAACTACGTTGTGAGTAGAACAATTCTGCTAACGAACACACAAAACGTGGGTGGGCAATTCGAGTTTGATTGTTTATAGTTTTATTATGTAGATATATGTAGGGCTATTCGAATAGGGTACGAAGTTAAAGTTTTACATAACAAGTCTTTTAAAAACCTATTCTGGCTAACCGTGCCAGAGTTCGCGGGTTCGAGTCCCGGCATGGGTGGATTTTTCAGCCTCTAAATAGGTTTTTAAAACCGTCCTTAGCACGGGTTAGTGCATTAAAAAAGAATATAATAACAAGTCTTAACAAGACTGAGCTAATTGAGCAGCGGTAGCCCAGCCGGGAGAACTATGGACTCTGAAGCGAGAGACCCAGGTTCGATTCCCAGCGCAGGCATACACCTAATCAATTTTTATGATCATTTGTGAAGTTATAGTAGTAATACCACTCGCTAAGAGTGAAGCAATACATTGTGAGCAAACCTGACTGTCGTCGGAGGTTTTTAAATATATCAGCGTTTACAATAGCCAATCCGCTGTGAGCACCCGTGGAAATTAAGCCTATAGGGAAGAGCGGGTGATCATGCTCTTCCACTATAAAGGGAAATTTCCCGCCAGGCAGATCGTATGCTTGGGGACGGCCGGTCCAACTATTGTCAGTCGGACATTATATTTATGGTATGTCATTGAAACACTTTGATTGCGCGATGCAGGAATGTTAGAGTTTGTAGTGCGCGCGCAGAGTTGACATGTGCTTGCCACAAGCCCATACTCTATCTCTCTCTCTATGAGCTGAATGCCTGTGAGCTGGAGCGGGACGAACATAGGCTACATAAAAAAACATACCGGTTAGTTGAGTTCGCCGTCTGACTAAAGACGTTTTTTTCATCAAAGTATTTTTTAATGTAATTCGTACGAAGTTTTCCTTTTATAAGTTGGTCGACATTACTCGTTAGCTTGTAAAGCCTCGTTGGCCATGATAGTTTTGCTTGTACCTCCATTTTAATAGTTTGTGCTTCTGTTCTGATTTCTTTCACGTTTTTCCAAACAATTGTTTTTCCAGAATAGGAACTTCAAGCATCTTTTCTTACCCTCATCGTGGGAAAACATGCTTCAATCTAGCAAAAAACTGCGCTTCAAAGCTTACTATTTCGTAAAGTTGTAACGATGCAAACCTCTTTACACCATTTTAATTTAAACTCGAAAATGTGTAACATAATTTTAAATATTTGAAAATGGTAGATAGAAAAATAAATATAAAAAATGGTCTAAAAAAATTTGCACCGTTACACTACCCAGGGGCATCCGGTATTTTTTTTTTTACATTATATTAAAAAAATATATTAAAAAATAATTATGAAAAATATTATCGAGGAAAATTAAACTGTGAATCGCGTTATGATTTTCCTACTTTTACAATATTTTTAACAACGTACTGAACGATATCCCCCACTATGGGGAGAGGAGATGAAAAATCATTCCGAATTGAAATCTAAGGGAGCTAAAAATAATTCTTTTAAAGATTTATTTTTATCTTTATAATCTCGTACATCTATGCCAAAGATAATTATATTACGCATGCCGGAATCCCAGTTCAAAAAATGTTTTAAGTACACATTGTCCCAAAAGGGCTACTATAACATAAAGGATTATTTAGACGACAATGATGTCTGGATTTAAAGTCATTACAATGCACGAGTTCTATGTTTTATAATAAGTATGTAAACTCTGTTAATTAAGAACTTTAAAAATACTAACTTTGGAGTTTTTTGCCCATTTTGTCTCCAAAATGATCTAGATTTTGAAATGGACACCTAGTTTGAATTATAACGTTTATTATGTCGCAGTTTCTGCGCTACTTTGAATAAAACCTTTTCGTCGTCGTCAGGCTATACCAGTCCACTGCTGGACATAGCCCTCCCCTAATGAGCGCCATATGCCAGTTTTTCGCAGATCGTCATCCCACCTAGTCGGAGGGCGTCCTACACTACGTTTGCCGAATCGCGGTCTCCACTCAAGGACACGTTTACTCCAACGGTAGTCGGTTCTTCGCGAGATATGGCCAGCCCACTTCCACTTCAGCTTGCTGATTCTCTGAGCTATGTCGATAACTTTGGTTCTCTGTCGGATGCATTTGTTACGAATCCTATCCTTCAGAGAAACTCCGAGCATAGCTCTCTCCATAGCTCGCTGAGCGACTTTGAACTGGTGGACCAACCCTTTCGTGAGTGTCAATTTCTCGGCTCCGTAAAACATTATCATTTAATTTCATTTCATTTTAATTTCAGCTTATAGACCGACATAGCCAACCAGTAAAAAATCCTTGTAGTCTCCGGATTTCAACCCAGTATTGTTACCTGATGGTATTTTAGTTTCACGACGCTAGAAAAAGAGAGTTTTAATTTTCGCACGAGTATATTGAATTGAATTTTGCTTTTCTTAGGTCGGTATTACAGAACGATGCTCAAGCACAGATTGATCTCAGATCACTCAATCATTACTTGAGCGCTAAATCGATGCTCAAGCACTCCCCTTAAGATATAAGTTTTACAAACATCTGTCATTTTTGATACAAACGTTTAATATTGTATACCTTATGCTGATAACGCGTCGAATATGATACCGTTCTTTTGTAGACCGGGAGGCCTGGAAACCTAAGGTACAGATCTTTTGATCTAGTTTAGGCTCCAGTCTTTCCACAAATAGTACATTCTGCTGTATTGTATCATTTATACAATGTTATTTTTGTATACGAATGTAATTTGTGGACAGAAAAATAAACAATCATCTTATCTTATCTTTATTTTCAAACAGTTCTTGAGTAGAGATCAGCGAATCACTGCTTAAGTAGAGATTCAGAACTGCAATCAGATTGTCTATGATCAAAGTTTGTTTTCCATGACAAGAAAAATACTAGTGTAGATTTTTATTCCGTTTTACGCATGTTACAAAAACGTGACGATGAAACTTAGTAAATTATGTGAAATATACAGAGGAAACTAAAATAGTTTTTATTTATTCGGAAATAAAAATGTTCCAAGTTTCTTTATTTCTTTATTAGTTTGTAGTGAACCGTATATTTAAAGGAAGCAAAACGTTCACGATTCTTAATTCATTTATTCGCTTTGAGTACAGAACGGAACGTAACAAATGTCTTATCATTAGTAATTCCACAATTCTCTTGACGTCTGTCTGTTTATTTACGTTTGTTTACTAAATTTACTAATATCGTCGGTTTGGTATAATTTGAACATTAATCGCTGTTTTGAAACGAGGTGTGAGAAAATGGAACTTCACCGTAGTGGAGAGGATCCTCCTTGTGGAACATAACAAGTCAACTTCACTGCAGTGGAGAGGGTCCTCCTCGTAGAAGATAAAAAGTCAACTTCATCGCAGTGAAGAGGAACCTGCTCATGGAACATAAAACTTCAACTTCACCGCAGTGGAGAGGAACCTGCTTGTTGAACATGAAACTTCAACTTCATCTCAGTAGAGAGGAACCTGCTCATGGAACATAAAACTTCAACTTTACCGCAGTGGAGAGGAACCTGCTCATTGAACATAAAACTTCAACTTCACCGCAGCGGAGAGGAACCTGCTCATTGAACATAAAACTTCAACTTCACCTCAGCGGAGAAGAACCTGGTCATTGAACATAAAACTTCTACTTCACCGCAGTGGAGAGGAACCTGCTCGTTGAACATAACACTTCAACTTCACCACAGTGAAGAGGAACCTGCTTGTTGAACATAAAACTTCAACTTCACCGCAGTGGAGAGGAACCTGCTTGTTGAACATAAAACTTCAACTTCACCACAGTGAAGAGGAACCTGCTCGTTGAACATAAAACTTCAACTTCACCACAGTGAAGAGGAACCTGCTCGTTGAAAATAAAACTTCAACTTCACCGCAGTGGAGAGGAACTTTACTTGTTGTACATAAAACTTCAACTTCACCGCAGTGGAGAGGATCCTCCTCGAGGAAGATAAAAAGTCATCTACAACACAGTGGATTTATAGGATATGTTTCAATTATTTCCAATTTTATGAGCAATAAAAAAGCTGAGATTGTTTTGGTGATTATTTTATTTATTCCTTTTGTGACTGTCATGTTGGCCTAGCCGCTAAGGCGCTTGGTTACCAAGACCGAGCTTGTGGTTTCGATTCCCACTGTGGGCCTATATTTGTACAAGGGGCCACAGTCTCGGTGTACTTTCATGTTTGTGATGTCCTTGCCTGGTTATCATAGTAGGTAGTGTTGCGTGAATTTCTTTCAATGAAATCACCCCAATATTAATGTAATTGTTTTTGCACATAAACACTTATTAGAATCCATGCAGTAGGGGTCTTGAGCGTCCCTTAAATGCCTAAGCGGCTGCTGCTATCATTAACTATTTCGTCATAGTAATCAAGGTATCCGAATATACGAATTTTGCAACAAACATTCCAAATTGACATTATAATAACTGGCCGATCGACTCTCAAGCGCGGTTCCGACCACACTTGAGTAAATACAGATTTGATCTTTACTTAAGTAGAGATTGCTACCCAAGTATCGTTCTCGAATTAGCTATTACTCAGTTGAGTCGCGCTTGATGAATCTCGACTCAAGTAACGTTCTAAAATTAAATCCATACTCAAAACTAGTCTTAAGTAGAGATCGGCGCTTGAGTACGCTTCTGTAATACTGGCCTTAGAGTTGTTTAATTGTTATTTAATACCTAATATCAAATTGAAGAAATTGGCAATGAAATGAAATTATACAATTTTATTTTTTAATGCACTAACGCACGCACGGGCTAAGGACAAATTTAAAAACCTATTTAGAGGCTGAAAATTTCACCCATGCCGGGATTCGAACTCGCAACCTCTGGCTATCCGTGCCAGCGCTCTACCAATTGAGCCAATGGGCGACTCACCGGCATCAGTGAAATTTCGAACCTCTTTACACTATTCTCTGTATTACGTACAGGCAGCGACATCTGGCTTAAGCAAATTGCATCACTTACAGCCCCGACTACCTACTTTGCAGTTAGGTTTTACATCGTAACGATATCACTGTACCCACATGATTATACTATTTTTATTTTTAATGCACTAACCCGTGCTATGGACAAATTTAAAAACCTATTTAGAGGCTAAAAATTTCACCCAGCCGGGATTCAAACACGCAACCTCTGGCTATCCGTGCCAGCGCTCTACCAATTGAGCCAATGTGTACGTAATACAGAGAATAGTGTAAAGAGGTTCGAAATTTCACTGATGCCGGTGAGTCGCCCATTGGCGCCGTTGGTAGAGCGCTGGCACGGATAGCCAGAGGTTGCGGGTTCGAATCCCGGCATGGGTGGAATTTTTAGCCTCTAAAAATAGGTTTTTCAAAATGAAATAAAAGTGAAATTAAAAAGTTGAAGAAAAAGTTAAATAAATAATTAATACTCGTAATAATTGGAAAATGTCACATGCATCAAAACAAAAAATATACACTAAATAAATCCACTGCAGTGTCTTCATTAGGAACTAATTAAAATAGCATTAATAAATAAAAATAATATCAATAACTTGATTCCGGATTCACTTACTTGATTTTTGTCAAAAGATTCCGGTCTCGTTATGTAAGGGAATCCGGAATCAAATTTATATCAAGTAATGCTTACGAAAGTCTTCCTTAAAACATGATAACTGAGGATTATTTATTAAATTCTCAATTAAACACAAAATGTCAATTAAATAAACCAACCCGAGACATCTCTGACCCAAAGGCCGCCATAACGCTGTCACTACCGTGCTACGCAACAGGGGAGAGCCTCTGCATCAGAAATGCCCCGGAGCGGTTGTCAAAACAACGGTTCCTCAAGCGTAGCCCTAATTCTGTAATTAAACTTCTCCCATGGGAATAGTTTGGCCGACTCCGAACGTTCAAACAACATTATAGACATTGTTGCTCACCATATTTTGTAGACTAAAGGCCTGCGCAGACGAGTGACTTTTGTCCCTGAGGGACAAGAGTCCCTGAATCGATACGATTCGGGGACAATTCAGGGACTTTTGTCCCTGAGGGACAAAAGTTCCTGAATCGTAAAAAATGTCCTCCGAGTACTTGTCGCGGATTCAACGCCTACAGTGTGCGGTCATTTTGTTCCCCGGAAATTGAGTGAAGCGTACGCTATGGAAGCAATTCTGAGATTACATTGTGTTGTAATTTACATGAAGTTGAAAAGGAAAAAGCGTTTTAAAAGAGAACACCAAACTTTTGTCCACTCCGGTCTCTTGATGTCCTCGGTAACTTGAGGAACTTTTTGTACGGGGTACTTTTAGTCATACTATTTTTATTTTAATGCACTAACCCGTGCTAAGGAACAAATTTAAAAACCTATTTAGAGGCTTAATACAGCTGTACGTAATACAGAGAATAGTGTAAAGAGGTTCGAAATTTCACTGATGCCGTGAGTCGCCCATTGGCTCAATTGGTAGAGCGCTGGCATGGATAGCCATAGGTTGCGGGTTCGAATCCCGGCATGGGTGAAGTTTTTAGCCTCTAAATAGGTTTTTAAATTTGTACTTTTAGTCCTTCGTGTACTCGATACAATTTATAAGAAATCTATATCGACTGACAAATAAGTCATCATCGTCAGGCTATACTAGTCCACTGCTGGACATAGCCCTCCACTAAGGAGCACCACTCTGAGCTATCATAGGGGTATTCATATAACAAATTCAATTTCATATTTCTTTTTCTTTTTCTTCAGGCTATATTAGTCCACTGCTGAACATAGCCCTCCCCTAATGAGCGCAAGGTTGTGCCATCATTAGGGGTAATGCCCATAATCCCCACGCTGGGCATGCGGGTTGGGGATCGCAGTTCGGTGGAATTGTACTGCAGGGGGCGCTGCTGCCCACCCCCCGGTTTATGTCCCTTAGTCGCCTTTCACGACACCCGCGGGAAGAATTGGGTTGGTGGTAATCTCTAGGCCGATACCACATAGCACAAAAAAGTACCCGGGGGATACTCCCTCGTCTGCGCAGGTCTTTATACAAATCGCCTCAGCCTAGGCGTTTTTCCGTTTGTTATGTCTTTGCTTGGTTCCCACAGCACATGGTATCCTAGTTTGGGACCAGGACAAGTGTTTGTGTTGAGAGTATTTTGTTGGAGATCTGGCATATTATAAGTTACTGGTCATAAGTTATCATGGCTTTTATGTTTATCTTGCGGTGTCACAGTTTCATAAAGACGTAAAAATACAACCACTCGTTATCGTTATCAACCCTTGTATGTCCCCACTGCTGGGGTACGAGTCTCTTCCCACATCGCAGAAAGGTTAGGCCATACTCCACCACGGGGGGCGAAGTCCGGGTTGGTGGGGGATTGTAAGACAGTGGCGGGCCTTACGTTCAGAAGTTTCAAGCCGCCCGCCCATAAGGCCTCTGACATGGCTTAACGACTGCCATTACATGACAGCCGGCACCAACGTCTTAACGTGCCTTGCAAAGCACGGAAGCGCTCGGAAAAATGCCACTAGCGGTAGTCACGGAACGGTCACCCATCCGCACCTGACCGCGCCTATTGTTGCTTAACTCAAGCGATTGATGCCAATCACTCGGTTCGACTAGGCTCGAGTGCTTCGAACCACCCTAGTTGATACTATTTCCAGTGTTTTTACTATGCTAACAATCTAAAGTCTACTGCGCGTCGCTGCCTAAGGTTTAACATTTTTTTTATTACAATGCCTATCGTTCTGGGAGCAGCTAATAACTACCACAAGTACCTCGACCCATCTGCCATAAAACTGATGCTGGTTGTGATCACATCAAACAATAGCCGTAAGTTGTTTCACTCACAGCGGGAGACGACGCAGATACTTATGCCGGTAGTGGGTTGTTCAATAAATAGCACATTTTATAGGGTATTCATATGGTGCGAAGAGTATTTAATGCCCTTCTTTCTGGCATCAATATAGTGTGAAATGAAACGGATTAGGAAAGGTACTTTAACAATCAGTGTATCCTGGATCCCGAGCTATATCTATCATGACTTTAACTACACTAGCGGACCCAACCGGCGTTCTATCGGGCTGATTTGTGAATTAAATCAACCAGGGCGCCACCTAAACGCATACAAAAAAAATCATTCAAATCTGACCAGGCGCTTAGGAGGAGTTCAGCGACTTACACACGTACAGTATATATAGTGTAGTGTAGTGTAGTGTAGTGTAGTGTAGTGTAGTGTAGTGTAGTGTAGTGTAGTGTAGTGTAGTGTAGTGTAGTGTAGTGTATACATATATAGAACTATGTAAGCATATTGAAAGGATAGACGTGGAGTTTCTTTGTTAGTTGATTCTCTACATAATCTATCAAAATGTGAAACTAACAGCTTTGATAGTTTTCACGTTCATTAAGATAACGGTTTGTTTTTTTAAAGTGAATAAAATTTATATCACTTTAACTTTGACTTATACCCTGAACTACGAAAGCGCTCGTGGCCTAGGCGAACCGAGTGATTGGAATCAATCATTTGGTTAAGCAACAACAGGCGCGGTCAGGTACGGGATGGGTGAGCGTCCCGTGACTACCGCATTTTTCTGAGCGCTTCCGTGCTTCGTAAGGCACGTTAAACTGTTGGTGCTGGCTATCATATAATGGCAGTCGTCAAGGCATGTCGGAGGCCTTACGGGCGGCTTGATAACTTCTGACAGTAAGGCCCGCCACTGTCTTACAATCCTCCACAGACCCGGATTTGGCCCCCGTGGTGGAGTATGGCCTAACCTGGAGCCCCAGCAGTGGGGACATACAAGGGTAACAACGATACCC